>OU896710.1:59049431-59649431 GCA_918026855.4 Phaedon cochleariae
TTGCGATTTTTGCAATTTTCAGGAATTTTTGGCGATTTTTGCAATTTTCAGTAATTTTTGCAATTTTTGCAATTTTCAGGTATTTTTGCAATTTTTGCAATTTTTGCAATTTTTGCAATTTTCAGGCATTTTTGCGATTTTTGCAATTTTCAGGAATTTTTGCGATTTTTGCAATTTTCAGGAATTTTTGCAATTTTCAGTAATTTTTGCAATTTTTGCAATTTTCAGGTATTTTTGCAATTTTTGCAATTTTTGCAATTTTCAGGCATTTTTGCGATTTTTGCAATTTTCAGGAATATTTACGATTTTTGCAATTTTCAGGAATTTTTGCAATTTTCAGGAATTTTTGCAATTTTTGCTATTTCTGCCATTTCCAGGAAATTTTGCAATTTTTGCAATTTTCAGGAATTTTTGCAATTTTTGCAAATTTCAGGAATTTTTGCAATTTTCAGGAATTTTTGCAATTTTTGCAATTTTCAGGAATTTTTGCAATTTTTGCATTTTTCAGGAATTTTTGCAATTTTTGCAATTTTCAGGTATTTTTGCAATTTTTGCAATTTTCAGGCATATTTGCGATTTTTGCAATTTTCAGGAATTTTCGCAATTTTCAAGAATTTTTGCTTTTTTCAGTAATTTTTGCAATTTTTGCAATTTTCTGGCATTTATGCGAATTTTGCAATTTTCAGAAATTTTTGAAATTTTTGCAATTTTCGGGTATTTTTGCAATTTTTTTCAATTTTCAGGTATTTTGCAAGTTTTGCAATTTTCAGGCATTTTTGCGATTTTTGCAATTTTCAGGAATTTTTGCGATTTTTGCAATTTTCAGGAATTTTTGCTATTTCTGCAATTTTCAGGAATTTTTGCAATTTTTGCAATTTTCAGGTATTTTTGCAATTTTTGCAATTTTCAGGCATATTTGCGATTTTTGCAATTTTCAGGAATTTTTGCAATTTTCAAGAATTTTTGCTTTTTTCAGGAATTTTTGCAATTTTTGCAATTTTCAGGCATTTTTGCGAATTTTGCAATTTTCAGAAATTTTTGAAATTTTTGCAATTTTCGGGTATTTTTGCAATTTATTTCAATTTTCAGGTATTTTGCAATTTTTGCAATTTTCAGGCATTTTTGCGATTTTTGCAATTTTCAGGAATTTTTGCGATTTTTGCAATTTTCAGGAATTTTTGCAATTTTTGCTATTTCTGCCATTTTCAGGAAATTTTGCAATTTTTGCAATTTTCAGGAATTTTTGCAATTTTTGCAAATTTCAGCAATTTTTGCAATTTCTGCAATTTCCAGAAATTTTTGCAATTTTTGCAATTTTCAGGAATTTTTGCAATTTTTGCAATTTTCAGGAATTTTTGCAATTTTTGCAATTTTCAGGAATTTTTGCAATTTTCAGAAATTTTTGCAATTTTTGCATTTTTCAGGAATTTTTGCAATTTTCAGGTATTTTTGCAATTTTCAGGCATTTTTGCGATTTTTGCAATTTTCAGGAATTTTTGCAATTTTTGCAATTTTCAGGCATTTTTGCGATTTTTGCAATTTTCAGGAATTTTTGTGATTTTTGCAATTTTTAGGAATTTTTGCAATTTTTGCAGTTTTCAGGAATTTTTGCAATTTTTGCAATTTTCAGGAATTTTTGCAATTTTTGCAATTTTCAGGAATTTTTGCAATTTTCAGGAATTTTTGCAATTTTTGCATTTTTCAGGAATTTTTGCAATTTTCAGGCATTTTTGCAATTTTCAGGCATTTTTGCGATTTTTGCAATTTTCAGGAATTTTTGCAATTTTTGCAATTTTCAGGCATTTTTGCAATTTTCAGGCATTTTTGCGATTTTTGCAATTTTCAGGTATTTTTGCAATTTTTGCAATTTTCAGGAATTTTTGTGATTTTTGCAATTTTCAGGAATTTTTGCAATTTTTGCAATTTTCAGGAATTTTTGCAATTTTTGCAATTTTCAGAAATTTTTGCAATTTTTTCATTTTTCAGGAATTTTTGCAATTTTCAGGTATTTTTGCAATTTTTGCAATTTTCAGGCATTTTTGCGATTTTTGCAATTTTCAGGAATTTTTGCAATTTTCAGGAATTTTTGCAATTTTTGCAATTTTCAGGCATTTTTGCGATTTTTGCAATTTTCAGGAATTTTTGCGATTTTTGCAATTTTCAGGAATTTTTGCAATTTTTGCAATTTTTGCAATTTTCAGGCTTTTTTGCGATTTTTGCAATTTTCAGGAATTTTTGCGATTTTTGCAATTTTCAGAAATTTTTGCAATTTTTGCAATTTTCAGGAATTTTTGCAATTTCTGCAATTTTCAGAAATTTTTGCAATTTTTGCAATTTTCAGTCATTTTTGCAATTTTTGCAATTTTCAGAAATTTTTGCACTTTTTGCAATTTTCAGTAATTTTTGCAATATTCAGGAATTTTTGCAATTTTTGCTATTTCTGCCATTTTCAGGAAATTTTTTGCAATTTTTGCAATTTTCAGGAATTTTTGGAATTTTTGCAATTTTTGCAATTTCTGCAATTCTCAGAAATTTTTACAATTTTCAGTAATTTTTGCAATTTTTGGAATTTTCGGGCATTTTCGCTATTTTTGCAATTTTCAGGAATTTTTGCGATTTTTGCAATTTTCAGGAATTTTTGCAATTTTTTGCTATTTCTGCCATTCTCAGGAATTTTAGCAATTTTTGCAATTTTCAGGAATTTTTGCAATTATTGCAATTTTCAGGCAGTTTTGCGATTTTTGCAATTTTGAGGCATTTTTGCAATTTTTGCAATTCTCAGGAATTCAGGAATTTTTACAATTTTCCGGAATTTTTGCAATTTTTGCATTTTTCAGGAATTTTTTCAATTTTCAGGAACTTTTGAAATTTATATAATTTTCGGGAATTTTTGCGATTTTTGCAAATTCTGCAATTTCGATGGAAACTTGCTATTTTCATAGACCTCAATCGCAGATTCGTGATTATCAATTCAGAATTTATTTCCACGTCCTGTATGATGAATATCAATTTATCATACATCCAAAAACAAATGATATTGATTATTCTTTAAGAAATCGATATTTTCTGAAAAACTTTACCCTCTCTATCTCAAGAACCCAACAAGTTAGGACACACATGTTTATAGGAACCAAAAATGTTCCTCTTTCTCAGAGTATCTAAATAATATATTCAATGAACATTTCTGAAGAACATTCATACAATATAATGGAATATTCTAGGAACGTTCCTTGGATATTGAAATGTTCTATGAATATTCTCGTAAAACATTCTATGAACATTCAAAACGTCCTCATCATATTCTAGGAATATTCTGAAGGAGTTATGAATGTTGTTTACGTTGAGAGAACATTTATAGAATTATTCTGTGCTGTCTGGGCAGATACTTCTTGCTATGATAGAAACTGAACATCTCTATCAAATTAAATTATTTCTTGGAGCGGAAAATTGTTGTGTTTTCCATTGCCCTCTTAATCGATTGAAAGAAAAAGGAAAATGTTTCCGAACCTCTGGCGATAATGTCGTGATGTCGTCTTGTCTGGCGAACTCTTAACCGTTCTCCCCAGAACATTTGGGTCTTTTACCAGGTTTTACCCCCGGCAGGCATATGAATTTAATCCCATCCAAGTGGATGTTCCTTATACAGGGTGTATCAGCCAAATGGAATAAATTCGATAATGAATGAACGGGGGCGTGTTTGAAAAAACGCTAGTACATGTTGATTAATACTTTTTTGTCGATCTCTACAAAAAATCACATTTTACGTTCTAATTTCTGAACGAAAAACCGACTATTTCCGAAGGCAAGTACTTTTCGTCCGCAGATACTAACTTTTCGTCCTCGAACACTTTTCGTTCGATGCAGAGTTGCCAGTTCTACTGAAATATATTTTGACACTTATTCATTATTATAATCACCTATATTATTATTAATCTTTTGTTAATCACATACACTTATAAATTGCATGATATTTCGGCACGTTCTGTTTAAATTAATTTTTCAAAATAAATAATAAATTTGCATATAGGTACTAATGATATGCATAAACCAAAAAAAGGACAATATTTTCTATCTGAATAAGATGATATTCCATTTCTTATATACTATTTTATAACAGTTTGTTTCTAACGTTTATTTTTGTTGTTTTGTATTTTTGTTGTTCATTTCTACTATTCGTTCCTGTTTCTTATATACTCAAATCTTTAAAGTACGTATGTAACTATGTTTTGTGATATTTGTCTGTAATTCATTTTTGCATCCTTTCTGTCAAACTGGAAAATTATGTGATTCTTTCCCCTCCATGTCTTCGTAACCGTTCATTTAACAAAAAACTTTTTTCTTAAGAAAATAATATAGGTAGATCATTTTGCACTGAACCTCATAGTTCTCAAGATATAGGCACAATACTGCAAAAAAAAATTGAATTTCCAACTTTTTAAGCTGAGGGAAGTCGAATGTTTTTGATCAGTCGTGCAAAATTGATTTTTTCAGTAAACATTTTTTTTTCTGTGATCACTATACCGATTTCAATAAAATTCCAGGAGTATG
Organism: Phaedon cochleariae; assembly: GCA_918026855.4. Lineage (NCBI taxonomy): Eukaryota > Metazoa > Arthropoda > Insecta > Coleoptera > Chrysomelidae > Phaedon > Phaedon cochleariae. Next base: position 59,053,980 of record OU896710.1, read on the forward strand.
TAGGTAACCACAAGAAGCACTCAAATGTACAAAAAAATATATGGCATGCCATTTGAAATATATATCATTATGACGTCACAATTTTTGCGACCTATGAGACAGATAAAGTCTGCAAAATAACAAAATCCTAACTCGGGTTGCGTGCTAGAACAATGACCGACCCTGGAGATGAAACATTGAAACAAAACCTCACTTTTCTACTTTGATTGAAGTAGTTTTTCACAATTATTTTGGCTACCAATCGTGTTTTTCGGCGATTCATTAATTCGCACATACCGCCATCACATTGTGCTGTTGTACAATGCACAAAAAATGCAGCGGGAGACGAAGGAATCCGGTTGGTACATTATTATGATTTAAAAGTAAGTACCTACCATTGTCACTCACATATAGTTTTCCTTTTTGAAATTTGGTAATTTCTCTGATTTCTCATCGGAATTCCTTCTGCAATAGGAGCAAATAGAAATACTCGTGAAATTTCTGAAATAATGCAAGAAGATTGTATTCATGCAATCAAACGGGAGGACAAGTCTGACATGCTGACGAAATATGATCGTGTGTATTGTAGACACATCTTCAATCTATTATAGCAGTATTAGCTTCCATTGCAGAAGTTGCAGAAGGAATTTCAATAAGAAACAACAAAACTTCATAATGAAAACTATGTGAGATTACGATTTACCTGAAAAATCATATTCCTTCGTCTCTCGCTGCATTTTTTGTGCATTGTAATGAATAGTGCAAAGAACACGATTCGTATGCCAAAAACTATTTCAATCCTTTTTTTTTTCTTTGTTAGCAAATGAAAAAGTTAGGTTGTGTTTCAATATTTTGTCTCCTTGGTCGTTCATCGTGCACGCGACCTATATAAGACGGGAGATACAGGACCCTGTTGTATATACTATTTTCCTTCTATCAGCTGCTGAATCAATATTCATTATTTGGAAGTATTTCCTGTGCTCGATGTTTCCTGGAAGAAAATAAATTAGCCAGGACGTACGTGTGCCGTTTGGATGATTGGCACTGGAAAGCTAAACTATCAACGTAAATGTCGTTTTAATGTGGAAACACTGGGGTGGCAAATTACAGCGACCGCATAAAAAAGCTATTACCCGGTCGTCCGCTATTGGACCGTGAGAAATGATCGTCTTTTCTTGGTGTCTTTCCAAAGACTTTCCGTTCTTGACAAATTGGTCTGTTGCAATTGAGATGGCGCACCTGGACGCCGTTGGAATAATGACACAATTTTATGGCGAACATAAAAAATTATCGCTCGTTCAAACAGAGCTAGTGGATTATGCAATATCAACAGCTTTTCTATTGTAACTCATCCTTTCTTCCCGAATAGTACTGAATTTGGAAAAGGACCCCGCAAATGTTTAAGGTAAATTGGGTCCCGGTGGATTTTGCTCAATTTTTGGTATGATTTAGTTCACGTGGTTCTATAAAATATTTACATTGAGCCAACCACCAAAAATGGACTGTTTTTTCGCCAGGGGGGGTTTGAATTCACATTTTGATCGAATTGACCATTTATTTCTGAGAAAACGAACGATATTCCAAAACTTTTCAATCCATTTAATTACTCCTAATAATAGATCCAAACTAACTTGATACATGAACCTGTATGCAAATCAAATGAACAAATGAATTCTAAAATTATTCGATTTCCAAACACAATCTGGTGTGAAATTTTTTTACCGAATACCACACGAGGTCAAATTACTTTCCGGGAATTTTTTCTCGCTCATGAATATTTTGAAAATTATTCGGAAATAATTTGACCTCTAGTGGTATTAGAAGTGTATTACAGATTTTGTTATGGAAATAGCTCTCGAAATATTAAAGATTGTATTAATATATATATATATTTTAAAAAAGCCGATCGTCGCAGGCATTGAACCCGGGTCGCCGACATGAAATTCAATCGCAAAGTCAACTACGCCACAAGTCATAGTAACTGTGGTAGATATGAAGAGAGAATTTAGTCGCTGTCTATTTCATCACAGCTAATGGATGAATTGAAGAATGCAATTGTTAGCGTCTAGCAACTAGGTGCGCTACTGCTCAGTGAAATGTGCTTAGATCAGAGCCTATGACAGACACGTGTGAAGACTGGCTCATACAGTGTTTGGCAGGCAGCCGAATTAAGAGCAAGTGTAACCCTTGTCCACGTTATTTGTGCTCGTGTTTATTGAATTGTGATCATAATATAACAGCAATAGGGTTTCGAAAAAATAACTGACATGTTAATCTATCAATGAACAAATCTTAACGGAGTTGAAATTCAGATGAAAAAAAATTATACATAATATTATTATAACACATGTCAAATTGGATGCGTGATCATAAAAGTATAGGTCATTTCATCTCTTTTTCCCTACTCTTTTCAAAATAGATCCACAAAATTCTGCTATACAGATGTTTTTGAAATGAAAGGAGTTGTCTATTATTTCTCAGATTTCTGAAGACGTACCTGTTGGATTTTCATTTCAATTTCTATTGAACTTTATGGTTAATAATGGTTATTATGAGTGAAATATACCTACCAAGTATAAATAGATTATACAAAGTAGTCCAAAAGTTATGACCATGCAGAACAATTTTTTTACAAAAAATCAATATAACGTCCTGTATCTCAGTTATAATCAGACATGATATGTCTGTCACGGAGGGATTCTTTGGCGTATATCCTGAATATCTGAGCATCTGAATTCACGATGCAATTTGAGTTGGGCTTGGGTACAATAATTCAGAAGCCCGAAATCCCGTGTCTTCCGATAAGAGAGATAAAAACAACCCTGATTTATATGGCGGCCATGTTTTTTCTCCGATCCTTGAAAATGGGACGACTCCCGTATAATTTATCAGTCTGTGCTCGTCCATGTTATTTGTTTGTTTCACGGAAAAACATGTCAGGTAAAGGTATAGGAAGGTGCAAGAAAATAGTACTTTTCTCCAAATGACATTAAAAGTGGATTTTTAATGACACTTAACAGGCAGAAAAGGTGTACTTTTACTGCCTAGGCAGAAGTTTGTTGCTATGCAACGTTCCAAGTAATTTGAATCAAATTGGTAATGAAAATTGACAATGACTTTGGGTGAACAAAAAATGATGGGTTATTTGGACTTTGCTTGAAGAATTTGGACACAAAATTATATGTTTCACATGGTAGAAAAGAAGATGTAATGTACTTTTCTGCCTAGTAAAACAAATAACTATTGTTTTACTAGGCAGACAGAAATTCATGAGGAATTGGGTTTTTGCCTCTCCATTAAAGATTTTCACCATTGTACAGAATGACTTTGAACTTTTTAGATTTGAATTAAAATTTTTTTCGTCTCCAGAATATTGTAGCCAGACCCACATTTACGTAATGCACATATGACTGATGATGGCCATTTGAATGGTCGAAACATGTCTCAACCGAGGTTTCATCCCTCGAAACAGTATTAGCTGCATTTTCGCTATTAAAATATTTGTGGAGACGACCTCGAGATTTTGTTTTTTTGATCTCCATAATTTTTTCTCACAGTATATGTAACAACGATAGTGTATATAAAAAAAAATCATAGCATCCAGAAGAAAAGCAGTTCATTATAATATTTCTGTTTGCTTTCAATGTTTTATGCCTAGATTTCAACACCCGGATATATGCCCACCTATATCTACCGTACACGATTATGATTTATTTTCTTTTTAAATAAATTTGAACATCCAGTTTATACAAAAGCTATAATAAATAGCCTGTATACATGTTTGCGCTTATTTGTTCAGGGTTCGTTTTCATTCCACAGAATATGAATTTCATAACAGCTATATTTTTTGTGTGACAGTGTGATATACTTTTATTATTCATGTGAAAATCACGGAAGCTTCTATTTTTATAGATTTTCTGCGCATTTGTAATATAATTATATGAATCAAGACTTTCCAATATGGTAATGTAAACTTTTTATAAATCCCCTCTGATTGTTTATACGTTCAAATTCTTTGAATACAGGATGTTTATGAGTGAGTTTGAAAGTATTTAGGAGTTGCTTCCTGATCATATTTTATCTCGTATTTTATTTCCGTTTTCGAGACACAGGGTATCAATTTTTTCATTAAAAAAAATCGTTTTTCATCATTCACTACAATTCTGTCAATTTCAATGAAAAACTCTAGTGTTATCGCAGTAGGTCACCTTATGGATATCTAAAGGGTGAGTCATGAATATTGGGACATACGCAAAGGGCAGCTTGTTTGGAAAAAGATACAGGGCGTTTCAATCGAATAAGTATTCCATTCATCGACAAGAACTTTAGTTCACTAGCAACAATAATCTGATAGTCCATAGCACACTTTTCATAAATGAAATAATATTTGAAATCCCCTTCCGAGACTAAGTTTTTAACAGTACCTGCGAGTAGGCATTTTTATCATTCTTTTGATGAAGTAATCAAATATCTGATGTCACTTCTGTCAGTCTAATTTTGTGATTTGATTTTAAAGAATTGCAAATTTTGTGGTTGTTCAGTAATATATACGTAACCGCGTATAAGTCGAATAGAAGATAAAAGAACTTGCAGTTCTATCTCGGAGACGGTATTATTGACTCATTTTTCGGAACTACAGCACAACAAAAGCCATCAACAGTATATATATATATATATATATATATGTGATATATATCTGGGAAAAAAGTACTCACTGTTTTCCCACGAGGAAAAAGTAATTTGTGAAAAGTGACATTTTATAACCTGCCAACAGAGATGGAATGCCAAACTTTTTTCCCGTCACAGAAAAAAATTATTTTCATGAGGTTCATAATATCCCTCGAAGAAAAATGCATTTTCAAAAAATCTGATTCGTGAAATCTCGAAAATTTTCAATTTCAATCTTCCTAAACATACCCTATGCAGATAAGTACTTTTCGTGACGAAATTTGTCCAATGAAAATATTTCTCATGTTCACTAAAAACTAAATCCATTTCTTATTTACCATCTTCAATCTATGAATCAACTCAAATGACATATTACCATCATTGGATTCACAACTAAAATTACAAGTTTTGGAATATTCTGAAGAAGATATTATCAGTCAATAATTATTTGTCAATTGATGAGAATCTGCATTCTATCTCACAAATTGGATGAAAGCAAATATTCAATTTTTTCAGTTCAACTATTACCGAAATTGAGGGAAAATTAATTGTAAATCAATATATTATAACATCGCAGTCCTGTTTCCCAGAAAACATCAATCAGATGCTACAAGTTTTCATTCATAAAACCCCTAACCAAAGTACCAACGCCTTGTAAATATATTTGCCTCATCAAAAATGGATATTGAAATTATCATACTTGTCCACCTACAGAATCGATTGTGTACAAGAAAGAAATCAAATAGATGACAAAAAATCCAAAAAACGATCGGAAGGAACAAAATAACCTGGTGGAATTTCGTAAAATTATCCTAATCGACTTACCCGGGTGATAATACGCAGCGAATTCTTTCAGCTGTGAGCCTTTTCAGCTACACTAACTCGAGTTCAGTGTCTGGATTCACTGAACTTGTCGAAAACTGGAAACCTGTATGGAGCCCGTCTGGATATCTGGAAGGGGTCAAGCCAGACTGCGCCTGCGTTCTTGTTGCGCCTCTATCTCTACCGGTTTAGTTTACAGGCTCGTTCCGGATTCGTGAATAAAGCTCTAAACACGTATACGGGGTGATCTATTTGAGAATGCGAAGAAGAATCCTGGATTCTGGATAAAATCCATTATTATTATTATTATTATTATTGATGCAGATTCTAAAAAATTGAGAATTATAATTCCTCGTATATATACTTTTAGGCTAACCACCATAATAGAATTATATCAAATTAATCAGGTATCTCATGTTAGTTTATTCCGATAACTGATATTGCATTCTATTTGCTAATGATGTGCTGATATCAATAAGTGGATTGGACTCTATTTATACAGGGTGTTTCACAGATAAAGGGAAATATTTCGATGGTACATAGAGGTCACCAAGGTGGTTCTGAAAATACCATATTTGATAGGTCTTAGAGTCTTCATAACGGAGATACAGGGCGATTCATCAATTTCGATTAATTATTCATTCGTCTATAAGTATTGAACTACCCAGTATATTTTTCTAAAATTTGATATGGAGCTTATACTTGGGACGTTGAAACCATACACCTATCGGGCGAAGTGAAAATCCAGGTTTGGCTTCAGGAAAAATTTACATGTATTCGAATTATTGAAATAACACACTGTATGTGATAATTGACAGAGTTCATCAAAGGAATCGTGAAGAGGAGGAAAAACTGAACTGGATTTGATGCTTTTCGTTTTCCCGCCACCAATTCTCATCGGAACAGTCATAAACAGAAAGCTAAATGTATGCCAATTTGGAGAGTATTAAAATTATGAAACCACTTTCAATTATGATTATTTGATATATTCTTGTTAAATGATCGTTCGAAAGAACTTACTAGGTCTCGCAGTCTTTATAACAGATATACAGGGTGAATTATTGGTTTCGAATAATTATTCACTCGTCCATAAGTATTAAAACTACCCATCGCAGTAATATTTTCTCAAATTTGGTATTGAGCTTACTTGGGACGATGGATTCATTGACCTATCAGGCAGAATGAAAATACAGGTTCAGCTTCAGGAAAAGTCTCATAGTCTTTATAACAGAGATACAGGGTGAATTATCGATTTATAATTATTTGGTATTATTTCCATTCCGCCTGATAGGTTAATGAATCCATCGTCCCAAGTAAGCTACATACCAAATTTGAGAAAATGTTACTGGGTAGTTTAATACTTATGGACGAGTGAATGATTATTATTCAAAACCGATAATTCACCCTGTATCTCCGTTATAGAGACTGTGAGACTTAGTAAGTACTTACGAGCGATTTTTTGAGTAAAATATATCAAATAATTATAATTGACACTGGTTTCATAATTTTAATTCTCTTCAAATTGACATACTTTCAACTTTCTGTTTATGATTGTTACGATAAGAATTGGTGGCGGGAAAACAAACAGCATCAAACTCAATTCAGTTTTTCCTCCTCTTCACAATTCTTTGATGTACTGTGTTAATTATTAAATACAGTCTGTTATTTTAATATTTCGATTAAATGTAAATTTTTCCTCAAGCCGAACCTGGATTTTCACTCCGCCCGATAGGTGAATGAATTCAACGTCCCAAGTATAAGCTCCTTACCAAATTTGGGAAAAATATACTGGGTAGGTCAATACATATAGACGAATGAATAATTATTCGAAATCGATAAATCGCCCTGTATCTCCGTTATGAAGACTCTGAGACCTATCAAATATGGTATTTTCAGAACCACCTTGGTGACCTCTATCTACCATTGGAATATTTCCCTTTTTCTATGAAACACCCTGTATAACAAAATGTACCATTTGTCCGTGAGACGAGGTGAAAGATTATATAAAAAAATACTTTTTTGTCCACTGTTCAAAAATGAGTGGAACAAATAGGATGAAATTTGACAAAAAGTGCGATCTGCGTTTATCGTTTCTCGAAATTGTTGCTGGTTCAAAATTTTTCCTTGTAATAAATTCCGAATCAGCTAGACCCAATGATGATAAATAGTTCATTTTATGTTGAAAAGAGGGAGGAAAATTCAGGTGTTTATCCCGATTATGTTTCCATGGGGAATGTGTAAACTTGCCCACTTGGAAAATATTGCTGGTCCAAGGGAAACAGCCAAGATACAATTTACTGCGACTCGCATGAACATTTCACAACGATCGAGGTCAGTTGAAGGAATTTCTTAATAACAACTCATACATACCTACTCATCTATTCCATTCAAGTATCTCCTCGGTACTTAAGGCCTGAATAATAGTCTCCCTGAAATTCATGCAGTCTATATGTTTGTGAAATTTGTGTATACAGATTGCACCCAAAAAGCAATTTAAAAATATGGTGAAGGAGTAAAAATTGGCGTTACGTTGATTTTTTGGTGAATGCGCCATAATTTGAAATCATTCGCTACAGCTCTGTATATTAGGTTACTAAAACACTTTCAGAATAGATTCAAGTAAATTCAAGCCAAGGGTCAAATGAGTTTGTATGGTGGTGGGACTACTGCAATCATAAATCGACTCAAGAATTTCGTAGTAAGTTCTCAACTTGTTTCGTTTTTGGGCACACAGAATGTACAATGTAAAACATTTTAACAATGAAAAAATTGTATTTGATTTTATGATTCCAACTCTCTGGTGGAGACCCCTTCTCAAGACTAGGGAACCATAATAAATATAAGTGATCAGGGATCTCAGGGGCAAGGATTCCCTGGGGCACCTTTTGCTAGTTTGGGGTCGTTCTTCTTTTTTTTTTTTTTTCTTCTACCTTCTACGTTTCTTTTCTTGGCATAATATCGATCTTCTTTTTTGAATTTATTTTGAACTATGGACTCGGACCTTGAGGCCACTATCCTTGAAGTACATTGGTACGTTAGACCATATATTAAAAATACCATAATCACAGAGATGATGTGAGGTTAGAGTTCATTTTTGGAATGATTATCCCAAAAATACTGTTGTGCTTTCAGCAATGAACTCAATACAACTACTACATTCAGTTCATTGGCTTTCAATTAAGTATTGTTTATCTTTTTTGTGTCACGTGAAAAAATATCTCCTGAAAGTGTAACAGAATGTCTGATATTGTGTTGGTGACAGGATTCGGCCCCTTCCAGGACCACAAAGTAAATGCCAGTTGGGAAGCAGTGAAATTGTTACCAGCCAATGTTGATGGTATGGACATAGTCATACAAGAAATTCCTGTGGTGTATGACCATGTAGAATCTAAAGTGCCCTCACTGTGGAAAGAATACAATCCAAATGTGGGTATCATTGAGCAGAATCTCTACACCTGTCAGCTGAATTCCTAATCATATGTTTTCGCAGTTAGTGATACATGTTGGAGTCTCGTCCCTGGCAGAGAAACTAACAATAGAAACTTGTGCATATCGTGATGGGTACATAAAAGGAGATTGTACTGATACTTGTCATTCTACTGGTACAGCCTCTTGTGAAGGGGATGCATGTATCTTTACAGGGATAGATGTGAGGGATATCAGTGACAAATTGAACCATTCAGGAAAAATACTGACTTGTGTGTCCCAGGAGGCAGGAAGGTTAATATTGACACTTTGGAGTCTATTAATTCTTGAATAATTTGAAATTTTTATTTCAGATATCTATGTGAATTCACTTACTACACTTCCTTGAACATCAATCCTTCTAGGACACTTTTTGTCCATGTTCCACCATTAGAGAAGCCCTATACAGCTTCAGAATTGGCTGATGGTATTTTAGAAGTCATTAAATTAGCTCTTAAACAACTGAGGAAAGATGATGGTAAATCTTTGAGATTGGATGCTGCTAGTTAACACTTTATCAAACTGATGATGTACCTGCCTATTAATTAATTTTTGTTTATTCATGTGTAAATAGGGGAAGGAATATTGCTCCTTATTCAATTTATTGATTTATTCAATGCATAATGCATCTAGGATACTATTTGGATGCCCAATTTTATTTCACCTTCTGAACACAATGTGAACACTTCCATGATCAATCCAGAAATTGAAACTAATTAAAAATATATTTAATGAATATTGAATTTATTGAAATGCCTGAATTCTGGCGGGAATAAAGAGATTTTTTTCGTCTTTTCTTTGTCGGCCTTTTTCTGCTACTGAGGCTCTCCGACGCCGGTGAGCGAATCCTCTGGTGTTCCAACAGGTAGAGATTTTTAACGACTTAACAGTTCGTTTGTATTGCTAAACTTGCTAAAGTTGATTTTTTTCGCATAGTTGTTCATGGTATGATATAAACAGAGAAAGTCGTAGAAAAAAATCAAGCTAACCAACATCCATTGACCGCCGGCACATAACTACTTCTTCCTTTTTTTCTAGTCTTGGTCTCTAGACTTGAAGCCATACGCGTTTTGTGTTTTATTGATTTAGTGGCTTCAGATCCAGACTCTAGAAGGCTAGTAAAATAGGGGAGGAAGAAGAAGTTACAAGTTGAGGTTATGGAATGTTCTTTGCTTCTGGATCACATCGATCACCTTCTGTTTGGAATTAAAGCAGAGCTTGTAACTTGTAATAGTTGTAATGGACTCGAATGAGTATTTGATTACTTCTTCACAATCGTCTCAGCAATGTTCAGCCTGCCTATGGGACTACAACACTCTCAATGCACAGAAGTTCTACCGGAATGGGGGTACAGTTTCAAGCAAGTGCCTGGAATTTTTGGGACAAGATTATCTACTAACTTCAGAGGCTGGCAAACCACTTTTGCACGTGTGGCCATTGAATAATCAGAATGTAGCTAAAAACATAAGGTTGATTCTGCCGGAACCTGCAAATTGTTTGGCAGTCTGTCCTCACAACATATACTTAGCTGTAGGCATCAACTGCAAAATATACTTGTGGCATCTATCCTCTGGAAAACTCATCACTCTTCAGCAAAAGAACTATCAGCCTGTGACCTGCATTAAGTTTTCTAGTGATGGGGACTTCTTGTTAGTAGCAGGACAAGATGGTATACTGATAGCTTATAACTTGAGTGACTTGACTGCCACTTCAAATAACTTCCTATCACAATTTGATATTGGTCAGGTAGAGCCTGTATATGTGAAGAATGACCATTCTATGCCAATTAGGGATATACATGTTGGTCATTTTGGTAGAAAATCCAGGTTTGCTACTGTGTCCAGTGACCAGACTTGCCGCATTTACAGCCTTCTCACTGGAAGGTCCCTTTTGACCCTCGTCTTTGATGATTTGTTGACAAGTGTTGTTTTTGACTCACCATGTTGGCAGTTATTTGTAGGAACTGAAAAGGGGAGCATTAGGCAGTTCAATTTGAAGAATCCTCCGAAAACAATATCACATCATGTAGATGAAAAATCTGAACTCACATTCATTGGACACAAGAAAAGGATTGTCTGCTTAGCTCTTAATAACTCTAATAATGTATTAGTGTCTGGTAGTGAAGATCATTTTGTTATCACTTGGGAATTGAAGAGTAGGCAGATACTGAAAAAGATAGAGCATAAGGCCCCTATCACAAATGTGAAATTTGTATTGGCATACAAAAACTTCTCAGTAGAAAACTTTAAGCCTAAGATCATACTGAAAAGTTTGGAGAGAAGTAGAGATACAAATACTGATTTTGTAATATCTCAGATCCAGACTGAAGATATTGAACTCAGTGATGAGGAAACTTCATTGTCCAATGAAAAGATTAGGTCTGACTTGATGAGAGACAATCAGAAATTACGTATTGTAAATAGGCAATTGTACAATGCAGCAATAATGATAAGTAAAAAAAATAGTTCTAGTAATATTGAAGATTAACTTTTATGCAAAAAATTTTTGTTTTTGTTGAAGAATAACTGTTTTTTTACCATTATTAATTGAAATAAAATGTTCAACTACACTATTGATTCTTTGCTTTCTTTATTACTGCAATAGGGTCAAAGAAAATCACTGTGAATATCTCATATTTTTATTACATTCAATTTAAATAATTAAATAATCACTAGTGAAATAGTGGCTAGCTCTCTTTTATATAAAATTGCACAATTCTTGAGAGTTCTGGTCACCTTGGAACAGGTGAATTGATGATCAAGTATATTTAACAGAAGATGGATCCTCTAAAAGACCTTTTGAATCAGGGGGTAGGTGGAATGTCGCCATGTTGATGCTCTGGAAGTGATTTTTGCTGACTTGAGGTCAGAACTTGAGATCTTTGATGGCCTGCGGGAGATCAGGTAATTTGATGTCTTTGATCTGCTGAGGAATGTTCATGTTTTTGACAGCTGATACTGCTCTTGCAGGAGCTGCTGCTATCCCAGCCTGAAAAAAAGATACTGTTACATTTATTTCAAGAAATAGTTCTTGCAAATACCTCTTGTTTTTCCAGTTTGTTTTGATCTTCTATCCTTGTTAGAATTTCTGTCATGTTTGTTTCTAAAACCATGCCACCCATGACCAATTCATTGAGTATGTAATGTACTTTATCAACATGGAAAATCAAATCTAACTCACAAACATTTTCAAAACATTTGTCCAGTGTCTCAACAAAAACTTGTATGAGATCTAGGATTCCTAGTTCACTCTCTGAAGAGTCCACACAAAAGACAAAATAAAGTGTTGCATAATGTCTATAAATCAGTTTGTAGTCACTGCCCCCTATCAAACTGAAAAAAAAAAGTTTCAAACTGACTTGCCAGGATTATTGGAATTACAAGTTGTACCTGCCTCCTTCCAAAAAATTGCAAACATTATCATCTCTCTTAGAAACTAACTGGAAAGTTTCTTTGATGATCTGTTGTTGCATATCTTCTGCCTAGAAATTGAACAACATTATGGAGCTAGTGCCGTTGGGCCCCTGAATCATCTACTTACAAAATATTGGTAAAATTTTGATAGTCTTGGTTTTCCATGATTATTGAATACAAGAATAGCTTTGATCATCGTTGATAATAATATACGTTTCAGGTTCCAGTTAAAAATTTTTGTACTGAATATTTAAACATAAATATAACATTTTTTCTATCAAAACAAACTAACCAAAAAGTTAAATCGAAACGTCAAAAGATTGTCAAAAAGTGTCTACGACGTATTCTACTTCTATTTATTGTCGATTGCTCCTTTAGTTCCTAATCCAATTCCAATAAACCATTTTAGGAACACCTGTACAGTATAGTCGTAAAAAAGAAGTGGAATGTAACCTAACCAAGTAATTGTCAATTTTTTGAATGAGTAGTTCATGTTTATCATTTCATCTAATTATTATTATCAATTGATAATGATTACGTTTTTATGAATCAAATATTAATAAATCATGGGTTATAAAGAAGTGTTTGAAAAATTGGAAAGGAATCCCCAACATGTATACGACGACGCAGTGAAAATCCTTTGTAAAATAGCAGATAACATACTGAAAGCCCCTTCAGATTTGAAAAAACGTACATTACAGAAGAGCAATGCCACTATATCTAGTAAAGTCTTGTCTGTAAAAGGTGGAGCAGAATGTCTTAAGCTCATGGGTTTCTCAGAGGTACTTCTAATCATGTAATTTGCACATTTAGAAAATTTCTACAATATTGTAATTTTTCATGCAGAATGATACCTGTTTCACAATGGCTACTAATGTGCCCTTAAACAGTGTTGAAGAATTTAAGAAGTCTGTTGTAGAATGGAGAAAGTTGGTGGATCAAAGGAGTCAAACCATTGAAAAGGTAAATATGATTTGAAGTGTTTAAACTACAGAGTAGTTCAATTCAATGAGTGAAATGTAATTCCTCTGTTACTATTTCAGGTTAATAACACCACAACTCTGCCTTCTGTCAGTGCTGTGGAAAATAAGCTGAAAGAAACGGTCATAAAAAAAATTGTGTTGCCACCTCTCATACTGGTGAGTACATCCAATTTATGAAAATCAAAATATTCTTAGGTACTAGAAAATTTTCTACTCCTTTATTTGTCATGATGTGTATACTTTATTACCTCTTTTGATATCCAAGATAACAGAACCAGATCATGATTTCAAAATCATCACCTAATTAAGTTATAAAGGGTCTGAGAAAACTTGGGTAAAATCTTGGTACAATTTTTTAATAATGCTCATGTGTATGCATCACAGAGTATGGGAAATTCACTCATTTTACAGACTTTTTCCAACCCTTTTCTAAGGAGAATAGAAACTTACTCTCACAGTGTTTTACAATATGAGGACAGTCATCTACAAGAAAGAACAAGGAAGATTATACCTGTGGCTATTCTAGAAGAAAATGCCCAAAAACGGTTGAGAATCATTCAAGAACATATAAAAAAGAGTAAGCAAAATGGACCTTATAAGATTGATGCATATTTTTGTATATCATGCCATGGAGATGTATAAATATTTATTTTAGATAAATTGGATGATCCAGATCTAAGTATACAAGATACTATGATCTTGGAATTGTTGAGATGGTTCAAGGAGGAATTTTTTGAATGGGTAGACAGTCCTAGTTGTGAAAGTTGTGGAAATGAAACAAGTTTTTCTCACATGAGTACAGATCGAAATCATTTACAGTACACTGATAGAGTAGAGGTTAGTTTTAATTGTAAACTGTCATCACTTGAATTGGTCAACTATTCAAATGCAAAATCTTTGATTGAGCATGATTTTTCAGCTCCATCGTTGTAAAACTTGTAGTAAATTGACACCATTTCCCAGATACAATGACTTGAATATTTTGTTGGAGACCAGAAGAGGAAGATGTGGAGAATGGGCCAACACTTTTACACTCTGTTGTAGATCAATGGGTTGGGACAGCAGATTTGTTTTGGATGAAACTGACCATGTGTGGACAGAGGTGATTTTTTTCATATGGCTCCTCTAGGAAAAAGAGTTTGAAATTACTTTCTCAAAACTATCAGTGACTAATTCAAAACTATTAGTGACCCATACAAAACTGTCAGTCTGGTCTTTGCAAGTGCTTAATTTAAGAATTTATCATCAGTTCTGATATACAGGGTGTCCCTAGACCAGTGGGACAGTTAAATATCTTCTGAACCAATAGGAATTTTCAAAATATTATAATTTCACATCATATCGCATTATGAGTGCTAACTTCAGGAATGACTATATTTTATACGAGGGGCACAAGAAAGGCTCACAGAATCGAACATCAATTTTTTTCAAATGGAACACCCTGTATTTCATTGCATTTTTATATTCTCCTTGAAGAGCTGAATTCAACGACCTAGCACACTTGGGGTCAAGCGGGAATGATTTCCGAGATATAGGGTGTGGAAAATCGAGATTTAATTTTCATTTTTGGGAATTTTTTGTGACAAAACTATTCATTATTGGTCAAAACGGCTTACATGTCCATATCTTATATTTCGATTTACTATTTACTCGTATTTGATTGAATCAAATACAGGGGGGTGTAGAATTCTCAGTTTCAGTCAGAATTTTACACCACCCTGTATTTGTTTCAATTAAATACGAGTAAATAGTAAATCAAAAGTTAAGACATGGACATGTAAGCCGTATTGACCAATGATGAATAGTTTTGACACAAAAAAATCCCAAAAATGAAAAATCTCGATTTTCCACACCCTATATCTCGGAAATCATTCCCGCTAGACCCCAAGTGTGCTAGGTCGTTGAATTCAGTTCTTCAAGGAGATTATGAAAATGCAATGACATACAGGGTGTTCCATTTGAAAAAATTGATGTTCGATTTTGTGAGCCTTTCTTGTGCCCCTCGTAGAAAATATAGTCATTCCTGAAGTTAGCACTCATAATGCGATATGATGGAAAATCATAATATTTTGAAAATTCCTATTGGTTCAGGAGATATTCAACTGTCCCACTGGTCTAGGGACACCCTGTATAATTCCCTCCTAAGAAACCTCAACATCAGTTATTTCTCTCACAGTGAAGTGTCCATGTTTT
The DNA here is from genome assembly GCA_918026855.4 of Phaedon cochleariae. Lineage (NCBI taxonomy): Eukaryota > Metazoa > Arthropoda > Insecta > Coleoptera > Chrysomelidae > Phaedon > Phaedon cochleariae. The sequence continues at coordinate 59,069,503 of OU896710.1, forward strand.
CTCTAAGCTGATGACATTTTTTTCAGTTCAGTTTTGTTGAAAATATGTATATTCTTCAACTGAACTTGAATCAAGATATCTGATCCAAAATCAAAGTTTGCACTGGCATCAGTTTCAATAGTTGAAAATATAATAGATCTTTAATTGAAAATGGTGAAAAAGACCTATGCAAGATTAAGATCAAGGTCAAATATTTCTAATTATGTTTGAGTTGCAGGTTGTGTTTTCAAAACTGTACAGGGAATATCAATAAAGTAGAGGCAGTTTTAATTTTATCAACTCAAACTCAAAGTTGGTATTCTAATAATTATTGTTTATGTTCTAAAATTACTAAAATGCAAATTTCGTCAAAACCATGAGAGCAATCGAGTCTTATCATGAGTACCTTTTTTGAAGTAAATGAGTTGCGCAATCTAAATTTTATACTCAAACTCCTTTTCTTCCATTGGCGTAGAATTTTTAAAGGTGCAATTATTTAAAAAATCAAGTTCTACGCCTATGTGTTATTATCGGACAAAATTTTAACACCATTTTTTTGCCACATAAAACTCTATCAATATACCAAATTTCAGCAAAATCGCATATGCCGTTTTAAATTTATATGGGAGAATAAACGATTTAAATTTATAACTTCAAGGCCCTCTGGAGCCCAAACGATGCAACTTTGTACTCAGTTGATTTTACTTAAATCGACTTATTTTGGTCTAGGGAATATGTGGTATGTTTTTGTAAAGACCTTTTACAGACACCCTGTACAGTAAATGTCATAGAAATGAATGCCAGCGTTTGATTTGTCCGATATTTTGACACCGCATCAATCAATCAAATATACTTACTTTATTGTCTAAAGAACTCAATTCTCATTGACAAAGTCATTTACAAATACGGAGGAGCAACGGTTATTATTAGATAACTATGGATATGATAAAGAATCACGTAAAAAACTGTATAGTTTGTATAAAGTCATTAAATAAAGTTTGGTACAATACTTTTACCTCATGGGCCAACAACAACAAACATAAATAAATATAAAATACAAGTACAAAAAGAAATATTAAAATTATCACAATGAAATTACGTTGTACACATGTAAGATATAAAATATAAAATAAAACTACAGAATAAATATTTAAATTATCACAATAAAAAATTGCTTCCTACGACCATCATCGAACAAACCCAAAAAGGACATCTGCTTTCTTCCATTGGTGAGAAAAGACACTTTCTCAGCATCACCGCCAATTTCTAGGTATTCTCCGTGACCCAGAACCGTTGGTTGCACTGCGATCCATGCGAAAACGCCTGCGACACACCCCTCATGTACGAATCGGGGTGGGGCAAAAAAGTCTCCTACGTCATCGCGTATTCCTGCGATGACGTCCAAGATGTCACGTGGCGGTACTCGAGCTGCCATAAGGCGGTGCTGGAAAGAAGAAAACTATGCGGAGAAAAGGAGTTGCTGGATGGTTTGTTAGAGTTGAGGGGGAGGGTGCAGAAGGGGGTGTCGGAGGCGAGAAGGAAGTATTTGGCCAGGAGGGTTGTTATGGAGTTGGTGGAGTTTTTGACGGAGAAGTGAGTATTCGGGAGGTGAAGCCGTCATGATCCCTGTTTTTCTAGTCCACCACAGTAGAGAGCTAAGCTCTCTACTGTGATTCCACTTCCAGTATTTGGCTTTTTTTCTAATTGAAGAATCGCCCGGTCGGGCAACCAGCCCCCATTTTATCTGAAACTAAAGCGGCGTTCACAACCAAACTTTTTACGTTATGCTTTTTACGTTTCGTATTCTGAGTGGTGAAGCAAAATCTGTAATTGAAATGACGCAAAAAGTTGAAAATATTCAGCTTTTTGCGTTGCAAGAAGTCATCGTCTGTGAAAATATTAAAAATAGACGAATAATATGGAACATTCTGTATTAATATGGAAATTATGATAATGTTTGCATGATTTTTTCGTGAATCCACAGAATAGTAAATAGGTATACTATTCAATTCATTATTTTCTTGTTGAAGATTGATTTTTCCCTTCAAGTATTGAATAAGGATCAATTTTCGTCACCGCCAATTTTATGAATATTATTAATTATCTGATCAATATTATTGTTATTTCAGGATGATAAACAAATAACAAAACCAAGGAATGACATTTGCATAGGTTTACTTCCAGATACGTTTAATTCCAGATTCTGCTTCACCAATCAGAATACGAAACGTAAAAAGTTTGGTTGTGAACGCCGCTTAACTGTACCTAGGGTCCCTTGATGTAAATTGACGTATTTGTCATCTTAACAGGGTACGGACAGATCCTCGTCTCCTCTCACTCTAAAGTGTTTATGAAACAGTTATATAGTTCCATCTTTATTCATTTCTGGGGATAAATACCAGATTCCTAACATTTGTTGTTTTTTAGGTTATATTGAGGACATTGGCGTATCATACGTAATTTCCACATGTAATTTCTCATTCAACTCTACGTATTATATCCAAATGATGATAATTTTCGAGTTTTTGATATTTCAACTTCAGCATAATCTTTGTGAGGCAGTGAGCAAATGTTTCTGAAAGTTTGATACGTTTTACCAAATGGGACTGTACTTAGGCAGTACCTATCAATAAATGAATTTTGATTTCAGACTAAGCCTTATGGTTGAGAAATGATGAAAAATTGTATGTAGGTATTCAAATTAATGTCATGTGTGCTGTATATATTCATGTTGGGAATCATTTATGCAATTTTTCACGAACACTCAATATTTCCTCAATGTAGGTATAATTTTTTTAATGGTAGGGCATATGCCTCTTCTTTTAATCCTCCGTTTTAATCAAAACTGTTTCTACTGAAATGCATTCAAAAACTTATGGAGTGGATAATTTATAGGCACAATGAGCAAGTATAATATGTGATTTCGCATTAGTTTTACCTCGAATATTTTGCTGATGTATTTACCAATTTTCCCCATTCGGTCATTTCACTTTCCATGTTCTAAGTTCATTTGCATTTGATGGAAAGCTGACAAATTCAAATTTGCCGTCCAACTGATTGATACAGCTTAACGCAGCACATTTTACCATCCTTCCGAAACAGAATTGTATAATGTCGTATTAAGATCAAGTATGAAATTGAAATTTTGTAAGATCTTTTCCAACGCCTACGAATGTGGCGTGACAGCAATGTCATGTCAGGGACACCAATACACGAAACCATAGTCACTAGATGATTAAAAGAGAAAGGAGCTATGATCTGTCCGTACCAACGTACACTATAACGAATTGTGGGCGTGGTCTTGTCAGTTCTCAGCATTCAGCACAATGTTGCCAAGTCTCCAACATTTACATGATATTTTGTTATGGAGTATAGGAAATCTTGCTGGTTGCTCGAAAAAGTCTGGAAGTCATGGGTTCCTCCTATTATGTTTAATTCAACAACAGGACTTTAACATATTTTCATAACCTGATTATAATTGGTGACTTGACAATCTTGCTTCATGAGTAGGAATGGAAGATTATCTGACCAATAATGGAACAGCATAAATACTGACGTCATTGAGCTCTAAAATTCAGCAATTTCGCCTATTGTTCATATGAAGTCACGCTTAAAGCGAACAAATTATATATAATGATATATTTTGCCATCTTGTCATATTTTATATTATTCACCTAGCCTGTTTTCCAGGAAACCTAACAGTGAGGAAAACAAAGGTCGTTCTTCTGGCTCAGAAATGTGGCGTCTAGCCAGGGGGGAAATCCAGGAAGAATCTAAATCTTCTTCTTACGTTTGGCGAATAAACCCTGCTGATGTTTCTGATGGTACAGTCACCATCAGATATTCCAGTTCTCTGGACAAGTACGAATGTATATCCGGAAATCGTATTTTAGGGGAAGTGTCTGGATGGGATAGGGGAGCTTACGCACAAAGTGGGGTTTTCAAGAAAGTGGAGAAAGATTGGAAAATGACGTATTTGGCTAGAAAAGGTGATTAGTAAAAGTTCTCTCGGCTTTTCGAAGGATTTTTTTTATAATCGTGTGTTTTTTCAGAGGGTGTTGAAAATGGGAGCATATCGTGGAAATTTGATATAGCGAGTGCCAACAAAAAATTGCAAACTCTTTCAATCAAATTCGATCATAAAATATACGAAAATGGCATTGTGGATTTCACAATATGTGCAGGGGACTCTTGTGTGTCTTTACCCAAAGGTATGAATATGTTCCTGGTGTTTTTTTTTCCTTGTTCATTGAATATCATAAAGGAACAATGAATGATTTTTTTTTTTTCAGGTGAAATGAAAGCAGTGTTTGAAAACTTTTCAGGTTGCAGTAGTTTGTGTTTGAAGGCGAATTTGTCTGGTGGAAAAGGTGACGTTGCTTGGCAACATGCTCAGCTGTTTCGACAATCTACTGACAGCAAAGATTACACTTTTGCTGTCACCTTAACTTTCAAGTAGCTATCCATCATTTTATAGAAAAATAAATATTTTTTTTTCAAACAATTAATTTAATTGAAATAAAACATGATGAATCAATTATCTGTATAATTTGTTGGGCAAAGTCAAGTTCATGGTTCATTTTGCTTTGAAGTCTATTTCCAGCTGTGATTGAGAATGTTCTATGTTTATTATTTATCTGTATATTGTATTTTATTATATTGATAACCATAGAATGTAGTTGAATTATTTCAAGATGACGACCTTTAGAAATGAAACTTATCTTGTTATTTTCCTCATTGTGGGATATTGATAACAATGTAGTCGTATTATACGGGGTGTTTCCTGAACATATATGTCAATAGGTTAAGGTGATAATCCCTGGATCAAAATGATGAAAAAATCACTAGTTATTTGGAATAAGCTCTGGACATATTCAATAAAACTTAATGATTTTACGAACGGTCTGTTAGACATATTAAAGTTGATCCAGACATTACAGGAGAACACCCACGTTGTTTGTTTTTCTATGCAATAAATAGCATGAATTGATATTTTTTTCAAAAATTTCATAGTTTTCAGATTAATTTGAGGAACTGGACATGCATATTTTCTGTGAGTTTCTTCCGTATTTCTCTTCATGTTCAATAAAAAAATTGACATCCAAATTCACGCAAGACCGAAGTATTTAAGAAAAAAATGGATGCTTCATATTCAATCTTGGCATGAATGGTGGGTGAAGTGATCGAGCTTGTAGAAGGACACACTAAAAATGACTCAGTGTTTCCTTCTAGACCGCTTGAGATCCTACAAAAATTTGATAACATGTTTTGAACTCAAAAAATACTCATAATTCCGGATTTTTCGGGATTTTCTCTCCTCGTATTTATAAAATAAAAATATGAATGTTATTTCAATATACCTGTAGAATACTAGACAAATCAGATGATTTGCCCCAAAATGTCACAGCGTTCAAAGAATTTTCCTATCAGAGAGCCTAAAAGAAAAATTCACTAACCTGAAAAAATATCTGCTTCAGAGACTGTGATAATTCAATTTACTTATAAAAGACAAGGTTGATATTGCATGATTATTTGCATTTTTTTACTTATTGTTATATCTTATCATTATTTCATAATTGAATGTAGAAACATTATGTATATTGTTTATGTATCCCTATTATAAACAACTATGTTTCTTTAGGGTAATAAAGACAATCAATCAATCAACCAATTGGTATTGAAAAAAGTTTGGAGAAGAGAAATAAAGTTGTTTAAAAAAATATCAAATTTTTACTTAGCTTTGGACGTGTTAGGAACGAATCTGCTCCCTTTCCAACATAAAAAAGTATTTTTTGCTTCGCAAATTCGTATTTGTCCTGACACTTTTCAGTTCTCAGGACGAATACGAATTTGCGATACAAAAAATCCATTTTTTATGTTGAAAACGGTAGCAGATTCGCTCCCAAAACGTCCAAAGCTAAGAAAAAATTTGATATTTTTTCTATATACCTTTATTTCTCTGCTCCAAACTTTTTCCAATACAAATTGTCACTGACAGGCTAGTAAATTTTTCTTTTAGGCTCTCAGATAGGAAAATTCTTTAAACGAAGTGACATTTTGGGGCAAATCATCTGATATGTGTTCGTACTACATGTATATATTGAAATAATATTCATATTTTAATTTGTATTCTATAGAGATGAGGAGAGAAAATCCCGAAAAATCTGGAATAATGAATGTACGACCTCCTCGATCAACCCACAGACAGTATTTAAAAAAATACTCTCATTCTGATAATTTCTATCACTGATGAGAACCTCTATTTTGTTGTGCTGGTTTTTGAGCAAGATCCTGTATCACCCTTTTTGATTGTTTAGCAAACACCCTGTACATCCTCAATATTTTTATGTGCACAGTCAAAATTGTCAAAGTCAAATTTGATTGTGGTACCAAAATACTGTCAATCCATGGAATATTTTCGATTGCAGCCATTTTATTTGTAGAAAAATTGTACCCGAATGAACCCCAATATTTCCCCTCCAAATGTATAATGAATTAGATCTAGACCTTCCCGAGAGAGAATTATCCAGTGTCGAACTCCAAAGAAAGGATTCTGAAGAATCCGGGATATTTTCCAGGGAAAACGTGGTTTCCAACAGCAGCTTCCTCAGCGACGGCTGGTGCATCAGCATCCTGGGAAAACCTTGCGCCAATTTGAAAATTTACGCAGACGCTAAACCGGAAGATCGACAAGCTGACAACATAGGGAATCTTTTCACCAGCCACGAAAAATCCAGAGAGAACTTGGACGTATCCAGAACAGCATCAGAAATCGACAATTCGAGACCTTATAGAGTATCGATTGCAAATCCAGAAGTTAGAACTTCTCTGGAAGAGCACCAAACACCGCATAGGGAGAACTCTGAAGCTTTGAGAGTTACAGCAGCAAATCCAGAAGTTGAAACTTCTAGAGAGGAGAACCGAACATCACTTGGGAAAGTTTTTTCTCCAGAACACTCTATAGATGGTGCTGGTGAGTCAACATCAGAATAATTATGAATTCTTCACTGAAAGGCTATCAAAATAGTTATTTATGTTCCAAGGACGAAAAACTGTCTATTATAGTCGAGTCTGACGTGAAATTGATCGGATTTCTTGAATAATATGACAAGAGCAAATAACAGTTGTTGTCTACTTTGTCAAAAATTCAGATCTATTTTATGCTATACGAATTCCGAGAAAGGATTATGAAATAAACATATGACGTCACAAAATTATGTACTTTTAGTAAACAGAAAAGTAACCTATTTTCAACAAAATGGAAATACAGTTACATAGGTACTTATAAGATTTGAGAATATAAAAAACAGGAATGAATAGTAAAAATGAACAACAAAAATACAAAAACTAATAAAAAATTAGACGTAAGAAAGAAACAAACTTCCATAACAGAGGTATATACAAAATTGATTTTGATCTGAATCAGTAAAGTCATTTTTTGGTTTATACATATCATAAGTACCTATACATGTAAATTTATTACTTATTTTGTAATGTGCTGAGATATCATTTGATTTATAAGTATATGTGATTAAAAAAGGTTAATAATAATATTCGCCGAAATCAATGTTACCAGGTGGCGCTCGGTTTTCATCGTTCCGTGTCAAAGCCACGTCAAAACTGGGGGAAAACAAACTCAGTCCTCAAGGCCTTCCTTGGAATCGTCGAAATTGGTTACCACCGACTCGATCTTGAATCACATTCACCTCATGACTTTTTTCCTCAGTCATCACTTTTTCTTGTTTTCTGGATTCCGCACACAATAAACCACTCATGAAGACCGAACAAGTTAAACTTTCTTCTAGACTACCTAGATCACAATTTTTTGCCTTATTCTTCAAATCAGTGATAAATTGTTGTATGCCTCTTCACCATCAATTTGTTTTCTGTTGATGAATTTGTATCTTTCAAAAGTTAAGTTTTTCTTTGGTTGAAAGTAATCTTGAAATTTCTTTATGAGCGGTGCCAGTTTATCTATCTCCGTGTCTGTGAATTTGAAGGTATTAAAGATTCGTATACCTTCATCACCAATGAATTGAAGTAATTGAGCACATTGTAAGTCTTCCTTCTTGGTATCTAATTCTGACTAGCGTCTGCGGACAGGCGCAAGTAATAACTCCGTGGTAGGAGAACGTTAGTTAACTTGTGTCGAGTCTAATATAAGGAAGGCATTTTTTTTAAACAATCAATCGACCTAGATGAACCTTTTTTCTTGAAGAAGGAGAATTTTTCTTGAGGAAGGAAAATATTGTTTCTGCATAAAAAATGAGAAAACCTAACCTATCTATTTTATGAGTATATCTGTACTTGTTTCGTTGACCTGTGTAAAACTTGATGTTTATTAACACCAAATAAAATATTCTAGAAGGAGAATTCTTCTTGAGGAAGGAAAATATTGTTCCTGCATAAAAAATGAGAAAACCTAACCTATCTATTTTATGAGTATATCTGTACTTGTTTCGTTGACCTGTGTAAAACTTAATGTTTCTGTAATGTAAACCAAATAAAATATTCTATTCTATTCTAACCTAACCTAACCGAACCTCACCTCTGGCCTAAACATAGAAAACCCCTAAATGAACATATTTCCCATAGAGAATATTTTTTCGAAATCACTTGAGAACAAGAAAAAAATAAAAAAAAGATGAGCGTCGCACGGAATACAACCCCGACCCGCCGGCTTGGCATGCCGATGCTCTGCTTACTGAGCCAACCAGGCGAAGTATGATGAAGTCATTCAGTTGGCGCCGCCTAACGCCAGTCGCATCTACTGCCCACTATATAATAACGTTCTCCCACCGCGGAGTTATTACTTGCGGCTGTCCGCAGACGCTAATTCTAATTCTGTTGCCTCGAGGTAATTTTTGAATTTTGTATCCAGAATTTCCAATTCTCAGACACATTTCCACTCATATCCATGGGAGCTATGCCACGATAATCCCCCATTACACTTATTTCGATTTTGATATTTTTACTTTACAAGTCTGAATTTTATCATTTCCGAAAAAAACATGTACTTTTTATATTTGCAGCGCCATGTGAATGATACGCTAGTTCATTCTAAACTGCTTTTATTTCAAGACGTTGACAACAACCAGATTGTAATAAAAACATGAGGTATATAAAAGCATGTGACTGTAGGGTATACAGGTTGTTATCTTATTCTATGACAGACAACAGTTTGTTTTCCCCCAGTTTGAAGTTCGTATTATGTAACCTAGATGTCGCCCACTTCGTGAATCTCGCGAATAGGTAATTATAATAATAAATAAGTGTCGGAATATCTTTCAGTAGGTTATGAAATGATTCAGTATATCAGTAGATCAATATGCAAATCAGGAGATCTACTGAAAATTCAGTAGAACTGGCAACTTTGTAGCGGACGAAAAGTTAGTGTCTGCGGACGAATTGTTCTTGCTTTCGGAAATAGTCGGTTCTTCGTTCGGAAATTAGAACGCGTAAAATGTGATTTTTTTAGAGGTCGGCGAAATTCTTAGTTACATCTTTGTAACTTGGGATTCTGACTTTCAGCTCAGAATTTTGACATTCATCGAAAAATTCTAACTTGTAATTCGAATTTGCAACGTTAAATTATGACTTTAGAACGCAGAATTCTGACATATCATAAAATTCCTTGTATCTCAGAATTTCAACTTGCTTTATCGTAAAATCAATACTTTGTAACTCACAATCCCATTATAAATCGAAAAATTCTAACTTGTATCTCAGAATTCAGACTAAATTGAAACATCAAAATTCTGGAGAAGACCACTGAGGTATTTGTTGTTCAAACCTCTTTCAACCGATGAATCATCATCAAATTTAATGTACAATGAATTTTATATTTTAAAGTTGAAGTGAATCCTATAGCGTTTTCATTTTGAAATCAGTATATTCCATTCGATATTTCAAAAAGTATTAATAAGGTGAAGCCGTGACGTATTAGTCCCGAACTGTTGCTATCTCTCTCTCTGATACCTTGCTATTCTGCAGTATTGCAAAGTGATTGGTCAGCTCAAGGTGAATAGGCGTGTTGGGACTAATACGTCACACAGGAGTCACACCAATGAATTGAGACCAATTCAAAAAGCGCAGGAAGTGTGTGTTTTGAAATTAACATACTTTGTTTTATTTTTTTATCGTCCTAGTATGAATAAAAAAATTCAAAATTTCATTTACTGGCATTTTTTTGGTATAGAGGTCACATTAATGTTGTTTTAAAAAATCAGTAGTCCCCCTCCATTCTGACTTGTAACTATTAATTCTCACTTGGAACTTAGAATTATAATTTGTACCTTAGAATCATGACTTATCACTAAGAATTAGAACTTACATTATAGAATTGTAAATTGTATCTCAGAACTCAGACTTTTATATCGGAATTCTGGGGTGCACCTCAAAATTTCAACTAGCAACTCAAAATTTCGAATAAATCCCATATAAAACATAACAATTTCAATATCTATTTTTTTGTGACACTTCACGTTCGTCTCTAGTATGTTACTGTAGAGAGAAGGTCATGAAAAAGTGTCAAGTCGCGGTGGCATAAAGAAACCATTCTTTTTTCGTTGATACTCCTGTGCTGGCTCATTATCTTACCCCTTTTTCAATTTGTCTTGTAGAACAATCTACACCTGCTGTAGTAGAGCGACCCATCACAACCCCAAACCTAGAAAAACGATCTTCGCCAGTAATAGAAGAACCCTCTAGAACAGAAAGTCCGATAGAGGTTCCCAAAAACGCACAAGCATTATATAACAGACGAATCGAAACAGAAAATAAGAATCAAGTTCGAAAAATCGTCGAAAGGAAAGAAGAGCTTACAAATAAATCTAGTGTTCCTATTTCTATCAAAGCGGAACATCGCTTGGGTACAGAAGACGGTACCGTTATATATATTGGATGCAATAGAAGCAGAAGACATTCAAAATCTAACAACAAAAAAGGCAAGTATAGAGCTGATCAACCAGCTTTGCCAGAGAAAATATATCTTATCCTTCTCTCTTCGGGGTTCCAACGTGAAAACATGAAAATTGTCCGGGTTGGTTGGTAAATTAGGAAAAATGGAGAAGAAGACGATTTCAACCTTCACTGTTCACTATTTTTCGTGTTATCAATATTATGAATTCCTCAGTCTCTTTACGTTGGAACCCTGAAGCGTTCCTGAAGACAAGAACGAGACAAGAGGATGACATATGCAGGGTATGTCACGAGGAGCTCACACTACCTATATATCGAGAAGATGAAAGTGTACTTATCATGGGATGTTTTTTTTCGACAATTTTTTTTTGGTACTTACGTATTTTCGTCTGAAAAACACGAATTTCACAATGAAAATGTGAAAAAACCGCTATCTATTCAGATATTTTTAACATGAAAAAAAATTTCGAAAAATAATCCATCGCATGATAAGTGCACTTTTACCATCGAGATTCGGTTGCATGAAATTTATGGAAATGTTCATGCTTATATTTAAGATTACGCTCTCTTCGTTTGCAACATTCTCGACAAGGTATGTTTTTGAGATCTACCATTCAATTGATATCGGATGGCATAATTCTTATTTCGTTATCAAATCACGAAATTGAGTGCAATTTGCAGCACAGGAACGTACGATTTTTCAATCATTCTGCTGAGAAAAGTGCAATGGTTTATATGCTTTTGGAACCATTCCTGCTAGACCCAAGTTGTGATATATCCATGAAATCAGATCTTCAGGGAAAATCATATAAATTGAAATATAAGTCAGGGTAGTTTGTTTGAAATAACTAGGTGTTGCTACTTTTTGATAGAAGCGGCAATACTGCATTGTCGAAAATAGTTTAAATGAATTAAAAGAGCGTAATCTCAAATATGAGCCATGCACATTTTCATTAGAATAGAATAGAATATTTATTCATCCTTTGAGTTCATATACTTGAAATAGGACATTTCAGTCAAGAAGTATAAAAAAAATAAATCGTAATAAACCTACATATTAAAAATAAACAATCATAACATTCATAGAAGAATCACAAACAAAATACATCTAGGACATTTAAATACAGAGAGTTGAGAATTAAATATCAAGAATTAAAAATTTAAAACTGTACTTCCAGTTCACTCATAACTAAGATATTCAGAGGTGGAGTAAAAACTATGCAGTACCAACAATTCTCTGACTCTTTTCTTGAAGAGGTTTTATGATTGTATATCTTTCAGCTCAAAGAGATGTGTGAATTTCTGATAGCGTAATAAACGTTGATCACGGTTATTTTTTGTTTTTTTAACCACCCAAATGTATTCCTAAAAACTTGCTTCTTTCTGAGGGTTGAATGGTGGTATAATTGACATTAACTTTCATTGAGATATAATTTTTCTGTTTTTTTTTTTTTTTTTTTTTTCGTAAAACTGTACCGTTTTTTCGGCGTTCACTATTGATTTGTTACTTTCACACCATGTAGTGAATAGATGTGCCACAGCATTCAATCTAGCTTGAAGTTGTACCGGATTTTCGGCTTCTTCTGCAATAGAAGTATCATCAGCAAATAGAACAATGCATTTTGATATGATCTAGGATGGCATATCGTTTATAAATAAAAAAAATATCAGAGGTCCTAACACTGAGCCATGTGGTACTTCGGCGTTAATTCCACATATATCTGATTTGACTTTCCCGAACTCCACTTGAATTCTTCTCGAACTCAGAAATGAAATAACCCATGAAAGAAAATTTCCACGTATCCCCAACGCGTAGAGTTTATCTTCAACAAATTTAAGATCGATGGAGTCGAATTTATTTACCATTATCAACACTTTTGTGGATGTATTCAATGAAATTCACACAGGCAGCTTCTGTCGAGCGGCCTGGAATAAATCCATCCTGACAGTCTGTTATAATATTATATTTCAGTAAGAAGGGGAATAATCTATTGTATATGCAACGCTCAATTACTTTGCTAATGACATTAGTGATAGTTATAGGTCTATGGTTATCTAGAAGACGTGGATCTTGTTTTTTGTATATTAATTTCTTGCGACTGATTCTCGATCTAAAAATAGGGTAAGTCCGTTGTGACATACCTTGTATTTCCAATCGAAGCTACCTAGTATGGTTAGTTGCCGACTACCCTTTACTAAAGCTCGTCACCAATCGCGTTACAGAGAGCAGGAGGCAGAGAAACAACTGCTGCGACGAGAACTGTCAAACCAGCCGCCCTTCGATCCTGAAACCAACTGCGACTGCGCGCAGCGATTCCAGTCGTGGCGACCCTAGCCCGGGCAAGAGACACCAGAAAACCTCCACCGGTACGATGGACGCCTACCCCGTCAAAGAAACGGCAACACGGGCCCAAAATGACAGGCAACAAACCGTGCTGACCAGCGACAAGATATTGCAAACGTCAGACGATCGCATTTGTTTCTTCAGATGCGGCAGGGATACGGCCTCCAATACCGAGCAAACGAAATTGGCAGAGTCTTATGTCAACACTTTCAATACCGAGTCGACCAAAATGCAGACCAGCGAGAATACTTGGGCGAGTCCTGATGAGAATCGGTGCTGGTATTGCTCAAAGGAGCGAGAACGAGTTTGCAGCTGCGCATTTCCTGGTTGCAAGTAGGTATAAGGTGGTGAAAATAAAGCAGTTCAGCTAGCGTTGAGAGAAAAAAAATATCTTCCCTTCATATACTGAATGTCAAACAATTATTTTATAAAGCATCATTGAATTTCTTGAGAAAAAACACTGCATTTAGTAATAAAATTAGTCACAATTATTGTACAAGAAATGATAATGTTCAACTTGAAAAACATAATCTCAAAATCATGCAAAACCATAGTAGTTTTATTGGGTCAAAAATTTTTAACAGAGTTCCATCAAAATTGAGACGTTTGAATATTGTAACATTCAAAAAAAAAAATTAAAATTTGGTTTTTGGATAATGCAAAAGAAATTGATAATCTCTTCAAATAATTTTTTTTTTTTTTTGTGTGTTTTGTTTTTGTTGTTTGTGTGCTTTGTATATATTGAATTTATAATCAATATTTAATCTAAATATTTTTAAGAACTTGAAAATTTTTTACAAAAAGTTTATAATAATTATCTAATTCACACACAGGTCAATAACCTATGTGAAGTAGATAAAATTTAGAATTTTTATAATATTAGAATATGTATGTCTTTGTAAATGTATTCATATGAGAATAAATAAATAAATAAATAAATATCTGTCCTTGTCTTCAGTATTCCATGATTGGTTTCCAAATTATTCGAAGAATAGGAAACAGTATGTTGATGTGAATATTACTTGTAGTTCCCTGATGAATATTACATGTGGTGTACCACAAGGGTCAGTTTTGGGGCCAATTTTATTTTTGATATACATTAACTCAATATCTACTTTAAAATTTTGATGAAAACTAAAATTATATGCAGATGATACAACAATAATCTATACTTCAAAAGATCTTAACGACATCAATAATGATATTATAAATGATTTGAAACAAATATCATCTTGACGGACAGCTGAATTCTGCTCTATTGGACACTTTGAGAGGGATAGTTGTATCTTGGAACTACGCTTATCGACATTTACTTGATTATTCTTATTCTTCTTGTTGCAGATCTCGTTTGGTTGAAAGGCACATCAGCTTTTCATCCCTTAACACGTCACCTAGAACCCCAGAAAGTTGCCCCTCGGAAATTCGCCGTCCCCTACATCGAAAAAAATCTCCCAAGATTAGCAACAAGTTCGTAGATACATCTGAAGAGAGTGCGAGGTACATTTGTGTGCCCCCTTGCGAGGGTTTCAAGAAACGTCCTTCGGAAGCTAGGCGATTTCGTGAGACGAATCCTAGACCTAGATCGCCACCTAGAAATATTCAAGCGAGGGTCGTTCCGTGTGACGGAAGATGCAGGTTAGGTTAGCTTACACAACAAATAATAATATTAATAATAGTAAATCGTCTTCATTTTCTCACAAAATAGGCGAAAGTTTAGCGTGGGGCTACTCTTACACTTAACCTAGATTTTAAAGAATCAGAAAATATAATCATAACAATTACTTCGAGTCTGTCCACATTACTCAAAATACTGACAGGCACAACAAAAGGAAGGAGCCATGGGTGTCGGCTTCATTTTGTTCTGACCGATGGCAGTAAATTAGGAAGGATAGTATCATTGAATGTAGCCGATAGTGATTCATTGATTCAATGATATTTTCGTTTAGGATCGAGCTCTATTCGAGATATTTCAATGTATAAATAACAAAACCATAACATAACCTGTCAGAATGAAGCCAACTACCTTCTGCATCCCTGCTCCAAGTTTGTGGTTATCTTTGTTTTTGTTTACCAGTTTTACTTCTATTTTTTTTCAATCGTTTTTCATTCGTTAGCTATTCGTTAGCTATTCGCTATCTATATTCTTCACCATCAGCTATTTTCAGACTAGATTCAGAATGAAAATGAAAACGACTTGGACTTCATCGGTCGCCATTCTGTACATCGTGGACATAAAACTGGAGAGTTCCGAACCTATTTTATAAAAATTCATCTGAAGGAAACTTACCCATTCCATTATTATTTTATACAAAAAAAAAATCATCTTAACAGTGCAATGGCATTTTATCCTACATCATATCATTGATTAGATACACCAATAAATCAAGGATCTCCGATAAGTGAGTGTGGCGCCCGAGATGAAACTAATTTTGGGATATCGAATTGTTTCTTGAAACAATGAACTTCCAACATATTTTTTCTTGTTGGTAGACGTACCATGAACCCAGAACCGCATCAAAACTATTGTTCTCTTCCGTTTCGGCCACCCCCACCTCCAATACCGCGGGATTTTTCAAGTTCCGATGAACAGGAAGAGGAAGAAGAAGACGAAGAAACCGACATTGACGAGGAAAATGAAGACTTGGATGGATTCACGTCGGACGGTAGCAGAATACATCGTGATTTGCCATACCAAAACAACGATGAGTATCTGGAATTGGTGCGTATTATTCTACTCATCTATTTATCTACCTTTGATCGATTCGCCCATTCATTTATTCATTTGATCAAATAAAATTCGCATATTTAATCACATTCACAATTCACATAGCTTGAATCACCCCATTAATGAGAACGCATAGGAATACGTTATCACAAGGTGGTGATTCATCGGATTTCGTAATCATCATGCCAAGCGATCGAAGCAGGCACTTATTCATCGGTTTCAGAAAGAGAAGGTCGTTCGTTGTATTTCATAATATGATTTTCTTTGTATTTCATAATATGGTTTTCTTTGTATTTCATAATATGGTTTTCTTTGTAATGGCTATCCTGAGTGGATAAATGTGTTCAAGTGTTGAAAATGTGTCTATCTACGATGCCACGATTTAGAATATAACAAGATATACAGGGTAACTCACGGTCGATGGTACGTTAGACGTTTATGGAGAACGGGACATAGGATCATTCTGAAATTTTGGTTACTCACGTAGTTGCTCTTGGTCTATCGATCTAAAATATTTTCAGCTCTACGGCGTTGCCGCTTCTATCGAAAAGTAGCAACAACTTTGTTATTTCGAATGGAACACCCTGTATTTTATTGCATTTTCAGATTCTCTCTGAAGAGCTGATTCCATCGATGTATCACACTTGGGGTCTAGCAGAAATGATTACAGAGATATAGGGTGTGAAAAATCGACATTTTTCAACTTTAGGAATTTTTTTTGTCGAAACTATTCATTATTGGTCAAAACGGCTCACATGTCCCTATCTCAACTTTTGATCAACTATCTACTGACATTTAATTGAAACAAATACAGGGTGGTGCAGAATTCAGAATCTTGATCACCCGGTATATGTCCCAATTAAATATCAGTAAATAGTTAATCAAAATAATTAATAGTTTCGACAAAAAAAAATCCTAAAGTTGAAAAATGTCGATTTTTCACACCCTATATCTCTGTAATCATTTCCGCTAGACCCCAAGTGTGATACATCGATGAAATCAGCACTTCAGAGAGAATCTGAAAATGCAATAAAATACAGGGTGTTACATTTAAAATAACAAAGTTGTTGCTACTTTTCGATAGAAGTGGCAACGCCGCAGAGCTGAAAATATTTTAGATCGATAGACCAAGAGCAACTACGTGAGTAACCAAAATTTCAGAATGATCCTATGTCCCGTTCTCCATAAACGTCTAACGTACCATCGACCGTGAGTTACCCTGTATATAAATCATTTGTATAAAATGTATCAATGAAGAAAAAAATGTAACTGTGACAAATAAATAAATATAATAGAAAGACCAACATTGTGTTAGTTACACCTTTGTTACACCCATCATTTATAACTCGAAAACGGCTGGACCAATTTTCATGATATTTGATTTTGTTGGTTTCTCTTAGTCCGGAATAGGATAATTAGTATTAAAATTCATGACAATTAGGAACTTCAAGATGTCGGATATGATATGACGAATTTTGTAATTATAATCCGATTTTATTCTAAATTTGTATCTGGGTGTTCTCGGTGTCGGAGATAATGATTCCTTCGTCAAAATTAGGAAATTGATGACGGAACCAATATGCAGACGACCTTCGTAAAAAAATGATCAGATTCAATTTAAGACCCGCGTCTGGGGTTCTAGGGGTCGGAGATTATGATTCTTTCAGCTGTCAAATCCACCGTTCCGGATTTACTGGCGAAAGACTAAATCCGCCATTTTCGCCAATATTTCCAAAACCAATTGATCGATCGTAAATCTGCAGTCAGTTATCGAATGCACTAAGTTTCCTCTAAACCTGTCCATATTTAACCATTGCTGTAGGTATGATAGGGACCGAGATCCCTGTATAGAGAAGCGAATCTGGGACACACTGTATACCTTTATGCTATGACCATCGAGTCTCGGGACACCGTCTTTAGCAAAACAACGTTTGCCAGGTCAGCTAGAGAGTAATTGAAATATCGATGAATGTCTTCGATTGTCTAGGTGCAGGAGTTGGAAGAAACGTTACAGAATAGGAACAGGAACAGGGTGAAACGAGCAATGAAAGAGTTCGAGAACAAGAGCAGATACAACAGGCCGCTGGAACAACCGATCATCAATTATGAGGAACCCAGCGAGAGCGAGGAACCGATCATCAGAAGGATTTCCGAGCTCAATGAGAAGAGAATCAGCCGTTGCCAAGGTAACCAATTCTAGCGATAAGCGATAATATGGCTTTTTATTCCTCGCGAAATGCCTCTTTAGATCCAAATATTTGACCCATTAACGCTCAAACAATTTTTTTCTCCATAATTCAACCGAAATAATTACAAAGGCGAGTATAAAAAGTGACGTCACCATTTATTCGACGTATCGCCAAATGGCGGCCATGACGGTACGTTTGAACTGAATTCCGAAATTCAACAATTTCGAACAACGCATAAACTTAATATTTACATAAAAAAAGTGTGAGAAGTGTAACAAATTATTTTAGGTCGCTAACGACACTGTGGAGTAATTGAATGCCAATAATTCATTATTAACTCACCCATTAGGGAATATCATAGTCCCTAGTAGCACATTATTACTGTAGATTTCATTGGTATCTGATAGTTATGGAAAAATTACGTGTCATCGAAAGAGGACACTGGGCATAGGCGACAAAAACATTGAAATTTGCAGTGCATTAAAATATTCTTTATTCGTGATATAGGAAAAAACAAAATGAGTCAAACGTCAATAATCAGAATAATCAGAAAAAAAAATGAAATAGGAATGAAGCCCGCAGGTATTGTTTATAATAATGTATGTAATGGTATCGGCCGATACAAAATATGCACAATATGCATAGGTATTAGAAAACTCATGAATATTCTTATTCCTTCCACAGGAAATTTGAATCCTTGTTCCGATTTGTCTCATCCACGATAAGCTCCAGAACCTCAGATGAAAATATTGTGTTGAAAATTTCGACTGATGTTTTATTTGCCAATAGTACCTTCACTCTGTTCAACTTTTCTATATTCCAAGCTTCCCATTCATCCAAGTTTCAAAAACAGGCTTTATTTGTTTTTGTTACAGCTAGCAACAGATGTGGAATTGTTATTTTCTTGGTTCTCGATATCGAAGCGTATGCGCTGTATAGAAAGAGATAAATCATCTTCTTTTCTACTATTTCGTCATCTTTTTCTGTTGAAATGAGTATTTTTGTGGTACTTGGTACATCAGATAAAAGAGGAAGTCCGACATCTTCATCTTCAAAGAATTCTTCATCCGTGAACTTATCTGTAAGGCGAGAATTTCACCTTCAATTTCCTCCGGTTCCAAATATACAATGGCATCTTCGGGATTCTCGAATGGAATGCGGTTTCTGGATTTTCAGACAATAATATGCATTCATCCAATCATGTAAGATTTGCCCAGTGTCCTCTTTTTAGGACACTACTATTTACCCACATTTATCTCAGAATGATGTGAATATCTGAAAATACTAAATATCACAAGCGAAACATGTATGTATATGTTCAGTAGACCACTTCGAGCATTCCTTCCTTCCTGTCACTAAGAAACAATTGAAACACTTGCCCTTTGAATGACTTTGTTTCCTTGAATATTATGATGGCTTGTGTGTTCATGAACAGAGCACAATTATTGTCAAACAGATTGATGA
The DNA here is from genome assembly GCA_918026855.4 of Phaedon cochleariae. NCBI lineage: Eukaryota > Metazoa > Arthropoda > Insecta > Coleoptera > Chrysomelidae > Phaedon > Phaedon cochleariae. The sequence continues at coordinate 59,089,124 of OU896710.1, forward strand.
TCGATACTGCCGTTATCGTATGACATGCTGCCTAGGACTAGACAGGATTTGCATGTGTCCTCAAAAGAGGACGCTGGATACTTATGGGTTAATAATATTAAACTACTAGATACTAGATGCGCTCTTTTACATGCATTAACCCACTCGAGAAGACGATTTTGATCGGGGATTCGACCGCAAGGAGCGATAGTGAAATTCGAGCATCGATAACGATATGCGCGATTGCTTTCAGTAGGAGACTGCTGCGGCTGCAGAAAAGAGGATCAGCCGACTTTTCAGCTCAAACTGAAACGGCCCACCTCGAAGCCCAACAAATCCAAGAAGTTTTCGGGAGGGGACCGTCAGGCCCGTTGGCAGATGGACAACAAATCAGGCGAGTGGTTCAAGGTCGGCGAAAACGATCCTCCCAAATTTCGAAATGCTCCTAAACTGGTTACGCCTCGCGGTCGTCTCAATGAGCTGCCTTGCGGTTGTTCGTGTTCTTGTGGCAAATAAAAAATATCACGGTTTCACTCTGTACGACTATTTTTTGGCTCATGGTTTATACAGGGTGTTCCTTGCTGATATGCTAATATTCAAGGGGCCGATTATTCGACCCATTTCAAGAAATAAACACATGAACGTATCTCGTAAAGTCCTAACTTTTTAGTTACAGGGTGTCATTGTTGAAAATATGCATAAATACTTTTTTGTCCACCCTGTAGCTTTTCCTAATGGCAAAATTCAGTATGCTATGTTACTTAATCGGTAACAAAATTTCAAAATGTTACATACTGTGGTTATCCAGTAATGGATGTCCTGATTGGAGTACTCAGACATCAAAATTTGAAGTCTGGTCTGGTTTTTCCGTTTTTACTCTAAAACGAAGCGTTCTATCGAGTAAAAACAAGAGGATCTTTTTTGTACATAATCAAATAGCCTTCCATAGCATTGTACGAAATCTGAAAATTTTTCCTCGTTGCTCACTTTTAAGTAAAATAGCAACAATAATATTCCCGTAACGGTGCCACTGGTAGAGAGAATGAAAATTCGTATGCATCATAAAATGCACCTCGATGCATTAAAGACGTGTACCAAATGTCATGAAGATGTATACCTACAATATTGTCTCAGTTATCATCAAGAATCTGAAAATTTTTGAAAAATTCATCACCTTGTATCTCGAAAGTTAGGACATACATACATATGAAGTTTTATTCTTGAAATTAGTCAAAGAAACACCTCAAATATTAGCACGTATTTAGGGAACACCCTGTAGAAACATTATGGAATATAATTTTAGCCTGCTGTGTGGTCCAATGAAGGTCCGTAACATTTAGTTTATTAGAATATTACGGATACGAGAATTTTTGGATGGTCTTTAACCTGAAAATGGCTTTGACACATGACTTGTGATCACTGGTATGGCAGAAAATTGAGAAAATAATATTTGAAGAGACGCATCAAATGCAATTTTATAATGAAAAGGTTCGGCCCATGTCATGTTGTAGAATAATTATTCCTTAAGAAAAATATTATGTACCTACTTTTTCTTTTTGAGGTTTAGACAGCCCTGTATTTCAGTAATTTTTGAAAGCAGTGATTTGATTTGTAGATACCGAAAAAAGTTACTTGGAAAAGTTGCTTAGTAATCGATTTTGAGTCTACATACCGAATCTCAACGCGAAATTAGAATTTTGGATTGAGTTCTGGTGATAGTCTATATAGTAGACTAAACTCGATAACTTACATATGAAAAAATGATAATCTTTAATTTCAGTTACTTCAATCGTTTATTCCATTGATTCGGACTATTTTATCATTTCTGTACCTTTTTATTCAAAACCATTAATCGAAAATCGGGCTCGAATAATCCCACTAAGCCAAGTTGAAAGCTATGTTGATGCAATATTGAAACGATTAATGAAACGGAAAAAATTCAAAATTCGAATTTTGCGTTGAAATTCGGTAGGTAGTATTGAAATCGATTTCTAAGCAAATTTTTGAAATAACTTTTTTCTGTTCCAAAAATCGAATCCCTGCTTTCAAACATGAATGAAATACAGGGGTGTCGGGTGTCTATATTTTAAGTGCATCACACTGTAGATGAGAATACTGGAAAATAATAATAAGTAATCTTTCATCCTAACCTAACATCTAATGTAATTATTCATAGGTTCTAATTTCATGAAAAGTACCGACATCTGGAAATCTTTCTTTCCGTCCACAGTGAAAGAGTGATTGACTTTTTTCTACAAACATCGATTTTCTGAAAACTGAAATGAGTGATCAAAAACCATATGGATTAGGAAATCGCAGTGTAATGTTTATTTGTCAAAAACATGAGAAAAAAACTTATCGATTTATCCTCCTCTTTCTATAATCGATCAAATGGTAGTGTGATGTGTGTTATATATATTTGCGGTGATTACAATCTTCAAATGTTTCTAGGAATTGATATGTTTGTGTTATTATGTTGAATGACAGTAAAAAAAGATCAAAATGGTCCATAAAACTTATCAACAAGACAAGTAAAATATTTTCTCTCCGAAAAGACCTTGGAGATAGCACAGTATATAATCGTGAAAGGATTATATACTGTGGAGATAGGAAGGTATAGGGCGTTATGTCAAGATGTCAAGATGTGATTTCCAAAAAAATTTAATCCAATGAAATATCGTGGATTTCAATCATTTTTTAAATGAACTACCTCTATGGAGAAAATGGTTCATGACAGTGTTTGGGTTAGTACTTCAAAATTGTGAAATGAAATTTTCCACTGAAACAGTGATGCTTTCAGAAATACAACCCGGAAGTTTGTTGTCATCCAATATATTACGGGCTTCTTTGGCTGACACTATGTATTCAATCATCCTTAGTTATCTTCTGGTTCCTCAACCTGTTTATTTTCCTAAAAAAAAATTAAAAAATGACGGATTTGTCATCTAACAGGGTACGAACAGATCATAGCTCCTTTCTTTCTTAATCATCTAGTGACTTTGGTTTCGTGTATTGGCGTCCCTGACATGACATTACTGTCACGTCATCATAGGCGTTAAAAGAGATCTTTTACAAAATTTTAATTTTATACTTGATCTTGATACGACATTATTCAATTCTGTTTTGGAAGGATGGTAGAATGTGCTGCGTTAGGCTGTGTCAATCAGTTGGATGGCAAATTCGAATTTGTCAGCTTTCCATCAAATGCAAATGAACTAAGAACATGGAAAGTGAAGGGATCGAATGAGGAAAATTGGTAAATACATCAGCAAAATATTCGACGTAAAACTAATACGAAATCACATATTATACTTTTTCATTGTGCCTATAATTATCCACTCCTCGAGTTTTTGAATGAATTTCAGTAGAAACAGTTTTGATTAAAACGAAGGATTAAAAGAAGAGGCATGTGCCCTACCATTTTAAAAATTATTCCTACATTCAGGAAATATTAAGTGTTCGTGAAAAACTGCAAAAATGTTTCCCAACATGAATATACAGCCTGTCCAAGATAAGGTTGAACAGCATGGGGATCTCGAAAACGGTAAGAGCTACGAAGTCGGTTGAATGGGGAAAAAGTTGCGCATTCGGAGGCTCATGTCAAGAGCCTTCGAAAATTTCGAAAATTATTTTTAGTTTTTGAGTTATATCGAAAAAAGTGAATTTTTGGAATTTCTATTTTATTTTTTTTCTCCGTTATTATTAGAGATACAGAAAAACTGAAAATACTTTCTCATAGCAACTTTTGATGACGTTTAACGTGGTGATACCGATTTTTTTATGCGACGTTTCGTATTCGTGGAACCATCATCAACTTTTGTTTTTTAAATACGGTCCTGATAATTTTTCCACAGATTCTGAAAGGTTTTTTTATTCTAAATCTAACCATGTATTATACAAAGTGGTTTATGTGTGTTTCGACCTATTTTCAGCCATCATCAATGTTTTATCGAAATTCCAAAGGAAAAATGCCATCAGTTCCACTTATTTTGAAGAAAAATTAGTCGACACACTAATACCTCATCAACTGGTTTCAATCAACAACCCATTTCATTTTGCGGAAACAAAAATTCCATCCATACAAATTCAGAATATGTCAAGCGCTAAAACCAGGCGATGACGAAAGGCGCAAGTCATTCTGTGAGTGGTATACCAGGAAATGTTAAAATTTTGCAGATTTCCCGCGAACAATCATCTGGACTGATGAAAGCATGGTCACTAATCATGGTAGCTTCGATAGAAAAAATACACATTATTGTTCACGAGAAAATGAACATTTATACATTACAGCGAGACACCAACACCGTTTCGGCTTTAATATGTGGGTTGCAATATTTGGTACACGAATAATTATTGGTCCTTTTATTCACCATGAAACACAGACTTCCTAACATTATAGAGATTTGCTTGAGAATCATTTTGAGGAAGTTCTGGATGATTTACCGATTGCAGAAGTTCAGAACTGTTGGTTTCAACAAGATGGCGCTCCGGTACATAATTCCAGAGAAGTTCGTGCGTTTTTATCCAGAAAAATGGATTGGTACTCATTCTACAGTCCCTTGGCCGGCGCGGTAGCCTGATATGATATCTTAGGGGATATATCAAAAAATTTGTATACGCAAATTAATTTTGATGATGAAGAAGAACTAAGGGACAGTGTCATCGAAACATTCAATAAAATAACCCCAGAAATGCTTAGTAATGTCTTAGGAGCAACTGTGAGAAGAGGATATCTTTTTTCAGAAAATAATGGTTATCATTTTGAACATTTCTTGTTATGAATGTCTCTGTAGGTTATTGTCAAAGTTAAGTTGTTGAAGTAATTCGTGTAAGAATTCATCAACAATTTTAAACGCTGCATTGATCGACTGATTGTGAAAAGTCAAAAACTCGAAAATTATCATCATCATTTGGATATAAAATGTAGAGTTGAATGAGAAATTACATGTGGAAATTACGCATGATACGCCAATGTCCTCAATATAACCTAAAAAAACAACAAATGTCAGAAACCTAGTGTTCATCCCCAGAAATGAATAAAGATGAAACTATATACCTGTTTCACAAACACTTGAGAGTGAGAGGAGACGAGGATCTGTCCATGCCCTGTTAAGATGACAAATACGTCAATTTACATCAAGGGACCCTAGTTACCTTTATCCTTTTTCCGAACATCGAGTAAAATGTGACGGTGGATGTGGATTTTTGGCCGGTGTTCTGATTAAAAACCGAGCATTGCTTGTACGGGGGACAATACAAATGTAAACTGATCGCTGTATCTACGTTGGAAAGGTTCTCGACGCGATGCAGTCCGATGGAATCTGAAAATGTCGTTAGTTCACGTCAGCGGTATTGGAGACACCGTTGATATTCGAATTTTACCGTTTATATAACAAACTTGGTTGATGTTTAACGGTTTCCGTCCTATCTCTTTCAGCGTCACATCTTCTTTGTCCGGCCAGGCAAACCTGATGATGACAGTGATATAAGTGATTTTGTTCATGGAATTATTCAGGGTGTTTCAATTATTCTTGCCAAACTTCACAAAGATGCGCTCTCTTCCTTTAAACTTTTTCCGACAATGCAGTATTGCCGCTTCTATCGAAAAGTAGCAACAACTTTGTTATTGAAAAGGAATATTCTCAGATATATTTATGAACACAAAAAATGAATATATATACAGTGTGTCCACCTTAAGGACTTACCACCCCTGTGAAATTGTTATTATCTGACCGATTTCAAAGAACTTTTTTTTGTTGGATAGGTATTTGAAATGTCCATCCAACAAGAGAGTGATTTTACTCATGAACTGTGATCGTGGCCAACTGCGACCAACTTTATTGACCCGTATTTGAGAAAGTACTATTAGGTATTTTTTTTCACTAAAAACAATGATGGATTCTGAATCACGATCACTTAAAAAACACCTTTACTGATTTTTATCATCATAAAACACAGGGTGTCCGAAAAAACGAATTATGTTATTTTTTTTAATAGGTGAGCAGAAAACTTAGTATTATGGTGTTTTTGAGAAGAATTGATGACACATTATTATTGAGGATCACTTTGAACATATCTGTACCGATTTTCATCAATCAAAAATACCATGTGTATGAGAAAACAATTAAAAAGAAAAAGTAGGCAATATTTTTTCATCAACTCAAAAAAAAATATTAATTTGATTTTTCGAACACCCTGTGTTTAATGATGATGAAAATCGCTACAGGTATGTTCCAAGTGATCCTGATTCATCTTTTTATTTTGAGTGGTGAATTATCAGGATGAAAAATATTGCTTACCTATCCTTTTTAATTTTTTTCTCAGACACATTGTATATTCAAATGACGAAAATTGGTACAGGTATATTTGAAATAATCCTCAATGATAATTTGTGATCATTTCTTTCTAGAAAAACCACAGAACTACATTTGCTGATCACCTATTTGAAGAAAACGATGATTCGTTTTTTCGGACACCCTGTGTTTTATGATGATGAAAATCGGTACAGGTATATTTCAAGTGGTACTGATTCAGAATCTATCATCAAGTTTCGTGGAAAAAAATCCCTAATAGTACTTTTTGGAATATGGGTCATTGAAATTTGTCGCAGTTGGCCACGATAACAGTCCAAGAATTAGATCACTCTCTCGTTGGATGGGCATTTCAAAAACCTATCCAACAAAAAAAGGTTTTTTGAAATTGGTCGGATAATAACGATTTTACAGGGGTGGTAAGTCCTTAAGGTGGACACACTGAATATAAAGAAATACATTGAGAATTCGCTTTCTCGATGTGATGAAAATATGAATTCTGTCTCGGTTTATTCCTCAGAAAACAACTACTTTATTCCTGGCTATATGCCACGTCGAACATTGAATTATATCTGTTGAATATCCAAAAAGAGAACATGAAGAATCAAAATCCTCTGAAATTGAGAACAATTGACATTATCTCTCAAACCGAATAGAATAATATGATGTATTATGATTTTGAATAAACTGGGAAAAACCTTACGAAGTTAACCTTGTAGTAAGGATAAAAAATAAATAAATGTACATAGGTCAATAAATATTTAACAATATCAAATTATCACAATATATAGTGTACTGAGCATTTCATTCAATACGCATAATTATTTATATTCATACATACTTATTCACAATTATTATTAAAATTTATCTAATGATATTATTAAATGTTAATTAAAGAAATAAAATAATTTTTAGGGGAGTTTAATATCCAGTTTTTTATTTTTATTGTATAGGATTGTAGTGATTTTGTTTTTATAATATCATTTGGAATTTTATTATAAAAATATACCTTACCAATATTTTCACTATTGAAATGAAAATTGAGATGTATAAGAGAAGTATACTTGTATGAACTCTGATCTCAATGACCTTGGAACTTAAAAAAAAGTCATTCGATTGTAGAGATAATGCCAATTCTCAATTTCAGAGAAAAAAGGCGAAATTTCGAACTTTTTTTTTGAAATATCTCGATAAATAGTGGTTTGTTCACATTTTCATTAGCAAATTCATGTTTTTCAGACAAAAATACGTAAGTACCAAAAAAAAATTTCGAAAAAAAAACTATCGCATGATAAATGCAGTTTTACCAAAGGTTTTTTTCTTGAGTATAAGTACCAAGTTCTGATGATCTATGATCTATCAAAGTTTGACAAGTAAAAAGCGTTACTTTATGTACTTTTTGCGTTTTTACCTGATTTCGCTTAAGGATCCTTGCAGCATTTTCATGAAACAGTGCGAATCCGAATGGTCATGAATGGCCGAACCGTGTCCTTCTCCCCAACAAAGCAACATCAAGTTGTATTTTCCGTTACCATGGTCGACCAGGTTCCTAGTGTACCTGTGAAAGTCGAAAAATAGCGCAAATGTTAGAATGGCGTCAGCCCATCGGTTGACGTAATATGCAAAAATGTTCTTCAATGATTCTTTACGGAAATTCAAAACATTGGTGTAAATTATAGGCTCATTTGTTCGAATTTCAAAAAAGTTTACAGAGAAAAGTATTTCTATTTTAATTTTATGCATGAATGTTGAATTTGAATGTTATATAACAACATTTATATTTTGATATTGTATTATTTACCTTCAAACACTAATTATCGACGGAAATATGATTTTCTTAAAAAAGAAATATGCCCTGCTACAAACTTCTATTATGTTTGATGCATTGGCGAAATTTATTTGATTTAATTTTTTCAGTACTAATAAAATGATGCCAAAGTCATCTATCAAAATATCATCAAACTACTTTACGTATCTAACCAAAGTTTAGGTCAGGTTTGTCGAAGTTATTAGAAGAAATCGAAGAATATTACATTTGTGAAATTGGAATATAAAAAACTTTTATCAGTAAACTTTTCTGAAATTCTAACAAATAAGCCCATTTTCAGCAAATAATTTGAAAAAAATGTATGTCTTGACTTGTAGCGAAAGTCACTCCGGCCGAATAGGCCATTTTAAACTTTTTTGAAGAAAAAGTTAACGCCCAAGTCGAATTTTAAAATAAATTGTTATCAAAGGTTTTTCCCATATGATGCCAACTTTATGAATTACACTGTATAATATGTCACGATTCAGTTTATATAAGAAAATCGATTGAGACGCCAAAGATTTTTCACGACGATTTTCTGACGTGTTCTTAATGGAGCATTTCTTTGGAAATTTATTTTGGGTAATCTAGAAACAATAAAAAAATTGAGAAAAATGGTGATGCTTTTTCTCATCGTTATGAATTTCATAGCATTTTCTTTTTCTAGAAATTTGAATTCTTACCTATTATGGTTTTTTTACCCAATAAGCTTAATTCCTATTGGTATGCTTGTGCACAAGGTGTGCTCAATTAAATTAATTGCAATGAGAAAACTTCCAACAATGTTCAGCTGTGATATCATGCATAAGAATGTACTTATCTTTATTGCTGCATACCTTTTATGGCAGCGTTTTAGCGGGAAAACATTCGAAAATATATTCATTTTGTACCAAGGACGAAACACTGCCTATTATAGTCGAGTAAGAGATCTAGGATGAACAGAGTTGCCCCAATTGTCAGCAGCAGCGAGACAATACTGTTTCGACCCACCAAGTCTCATCAGCCGCCCTCGGTCTGCTGACAACTGGGACAACTCTACGCTTCGGGTTTATCACCCATTTCGAAGACGCAGGGTATAACATGAAGTTGTAGTTCATCCTAGATCTCTTAGTTATGAGATTTAGCAGTTGTATAGGTGGTGGAAAAATTCCACTCAAGTATGTCAGGTAGTGCCATCTGTCAGCAGAGTGATTTACTTGTAGTACCACTCTGTAGCGTATAGACGTAGGGGTCTGTACGTGTGACTATTATAGATGGCAGCGCCATACAGTGTGTGTCGCGATATCTGTATCCTACCTTAGAGCTTTGCCACAAGATGGCTACAACATGACTAAAACTTCATGTTATACCCTGCGACTTATATCCTTGATTCTTATATTCACATCACGGTCATATACACTCTTAAAATCTACCGGATTTCGTGAAATAATTAATTTGACAACAGAAAGGGACGGTAAGTTGTTGTCAACTCACTGTCCGCGCGGACCAGGGTTGTCAATTCGATTTTTATTCCATCAGTAAACCTTGTCAACAATTCAGATTTCAATAGATCTATTTAAGATTTATTTCATGCTAAACGAATTCCAAGGAAGGATAATAAAATAAATAACCTATGACGTCAAAACATTATGTACATTTACTAAACATAAAAGTAACCTCTATTTCCACCAAAATAGAAACAAAAAAAAACATTCACATAAAAAACATCATATTCCTAATTCTCAATTTAAAAATACTCACAAATATCACAAAATACAGTTACTTATAAGATTTGAGTATATCTATAAAAAACAGGAACGAATAGTAGAAATGAACAACAAAAATACAAAACAATTTAACGTTAAAAACAAACTGTTATAACAGATCGAGGTATGTAAGAAATTGAATTCGATCTGAATCAGATAAAGTATTGTCCTTTTTTGTTTAATTCATACCATTAATTCCTATATGTACATTATTTATTACTTATTTTGTAAAGTTAATTTAACCAGAGCGTGCCGAAATATCATGGAATTCATAATAAGTGTATGTGATTAACTGAAGATTAATAATAATATAGGTAATTATAATAAGAATTGAGTGTCAAAATATTTTTCAGTCGATTATTTAATGTTTCAGTAGATCAGCTGAAAATTCAGTAGAACTGTCAACCCTGGAGCGGACGAAAAGTTATTGTCTGCGGACGAAACGTCCTTGTCTTCGGAAATAGGCGGTTTTTCGTACGTAAATTAGAACGTAAAATGTAATTTGAAAAAAAAAATGAAGGGAAACAATGATGTGATATTTGTTTTGGTAGAATTTATGTTGTCATTCTTGGGAGATCTCCCTGTAACTTCTATGCGAAGTGAAATTGAAGTTTGGAAAGTATTTACTGTGGTTTTAACTCACATTCCTGTTATAATATAATATATCCTTAATGAAAACTAGTTCTTTGTTAATGATGTGCGTTATCATATGACATGGAACATTAACGATGTTGAACAGTCAACATTTTCTTTTTACAAATAGTAGTGCAATGCAGAAATGCTCCTACATGGTACATTCATACATAGGATATAAAAACTTGTTTTGAAAGAATTATACATTGGCTGAAAATGCCCCAAAAGTAATATGTATTTATATTCAACTTATACAGGGTGTTTGAAAAAAACCTAACTCCCTTGCTAGGGTAGGTAGAACTTTGCAAAATAAGTTGGGTTTGCTCAGTGAAAAAATGTCGTAACGCCATCCGTTTTCAAGATACAAGGTGTTGAAACAATATTTTTTTTACACATTTTTTACGATTATGTTGAAACTACTGGCACCATTGTGATGAAATTTTGTATGGATGTTTCTTGAAATCTGACACATCGCATGCATTTGTTTTTATATCTGACTATCATAGAGGGCGCTAGTTACACGGTTCGTACCTAGTAGTTTTGAACATAACATTTTTGAGGTTAGATGTTTCAATCCAAATATGAAATGAACTTGAACATCATTCAATTTCACACCAAAAAGGTACTCCTGGTGAAACTCGATACTATGTTCCGTTTTCGGAATATTTCGATTTGAAAATAATGGAGTAGTAATGATGCAGGTATAAAATGAATTTTATTGAGTTCAATTTCCTATTTATTCAGATTCAAAACCAATAAAATTATTCTTGTGCTGAAGTTATTGATGTAACGTAGAATCATAAGTAGAAAATTAAGAGATATTTGACTAGAAACATGAAATATTGAATCAGTTAGAGTAAGTGTTCAAAATGTCCTACGTTTCGAGGAATACACGATTCTATATTCTTTTTTTAAAGAATGAATTATTCTTCTAAACAGTTGTGGATGATCACCTGTTAGGTCATTTAAGTGATGTTCAATATTATGTCTTACAACTCTTGACGTGAATTTACCCATGTAGCATAGACTTTCTGCTCAAGATACAACAAAACTGTGTAATCCATGTTCTTAGTCAAATCTGTTTCGATGACATTCTTTGTTCAATCAATGAGTTTTGCATCAGAAATGTATTGTTGTTTTCGGTTTTCAATAAATAGATGATAAATTTTCATAATACTCACTCTAATACATAGCTTTATACCAGCAACAGTTCCATTTCATCATTTTCAAATCGAAATATTCCGAAAACGGAACACAGTATCGGGTTTTACCAAGAGTACCTTTTTGGTGTGAAACTGAATGAGGTTCAAGTTCACATCAAATTTGGATTGACAAATCTAACCTCAAAACAGTTATCTTCCAAACTACTCGGTACGAACCGTGTAACTAGCGCCCTCTATGAGAGTCAGATATGAAAACAAGTGCATGCGATGGGTCAGATTTCAAGAAACATCCATACAAAATTTCATCACAATGGTGCCAGTAGTTTCAACATAATCGTAAAAAATGTGTAAAAAAAATATTGTTTCAACAGCTTGTATCTTGAAAACGGATGGCGTTACGACATTTTTTTACTGAACAAACCCAACTTATTTCGCAATGTTTTACCTACCTTAGCAAGGGGGTTAGGTTTTTTTGAAACACCCTGTATATGAGTTATGTGATTAAAATGATCGTATACCTTTGGACTTGGACTGGCAAATTAATAATTCCTCATAATATTTGAAACAGCATCATTATAAGAATAGCATTTTTCTATTAGCTGTTTGTGTTTATTCCAAAATATCTGACCCACATAATCGATATCGATAATATGTGTTTTTTTTTCTGCGTGAAAATTCGATAGTTTTCCAATATAACCTTCATCTTCAAACATTTTTCAACTAAGGTGTCATCGACTATCGATTGAATTTCTAATAGTGAGATTTGGAAATAGTGACAGTTTAAGGCGAATCATCTGCCTTGTCAATTGATCGTTTTATTTATAGAAACGAGAAAAGAAAATAACAGATTGAAGAAATGATTACACATGGATTTTTGATGATAGTGTATAAACAAGAAATAAAATTCGACCGATTCGTACTAATTATTCGGATATTGATATTTCAATTATATCAATTTCACAACAATTATTGTTCTCATATCAAATCCATTGGAAGATTAAATTGATGATGTCAATTAAACAAAAACCATAATAACAACAACAGATTTCATGACGAAAAATCACCTTACCGGGTGTCAAAATCAATATGGGTGAAATGTCACTCATATGGTATCGTGTGGATTCAGAATATCACAGTGATATACAGGATGTTCCATTTGAGAATATAATATAATATAATTCAAGATACAGGATGGTAAAGTTCTCAAAAATACATCATTTTTTATCAATATCTGTAATATCACTTTAGATTGAGAAGGAATATCCTCAGATATAATTATGAACATTAAAAAATTGATATACTGGGTGAGTCATTGAAATGGGAAAGTGAGGTAACACCTTTGATGTTTGAGATAGATGAACAAAAATTGTCGTGATGATCTAGGCTCATGAGCAGCACATCTCCAAAATATTTCGCTTTATACAGGGTGACTCAAAAATGCGTGACGTATCAAAGTTATACTTTTTCTTATGGGACACCCTGTATTTCATTGCATTTTCGGATTCTCCTTTGTGAGCTGATTTCATCAATGCATCACACTTGCGTCTAGCGAGAATGATTACAGAGATATAGGGTGTGCAAAACGAGGTGCAAAATCGAGATATTTCAACTTTAGGATTTTTTTGGGTCGAAACTATTCATTATTGGTCAAAACGGCATACATGTCCCTATCTTAACTTTTGATTTACTATCTACTGATATTTAATTTGAACGATTACAGGGTGGTTCATAATTCTGAATTTTCCTGTGAAAAAATGCCTAATATGATTTAATAAAAAACTGATCCCTATTCATTTCAATAAAAATGAACGGCACTGTCTAAAATGATGTTTGTCTTTGAAGAACTGGTCATATTGATGATTATTCATTCCGATACAAATTTGGTAAAGATCGCACGACTGATAGCTGAGATATACAGTGTGTCCCAATTACCATGCTCACCATGGGTATCTCTTTAACGGTGAGAGATACGAGGTCGGTTAAATGACACCAAATGTGGAGTTTGTCAAGGCCAACTATAATGTGAAAAAATATTTCGATAAAATCTATTCGTTTTTGTTTTATACGCAAAAAACAGATTTTGATCATTTTCATGTCTCCTCCGTAACTTCTTTATTAATGAAAATATTCAAATAGGAATTTCACATTCTCATGGCAGTTTTACAAAGTGATTTCGAAAAAAATATGAAATTTATACGAACTCTTCTAGAATTCGAGATATCAGTACCAACTTTAGTTTTTCAAATGTAGGTCATAGCTCACTATGACTTAGTTACAAATAACTTTTCTTTTTCTTACAGATGATATGTCGCAGTAATAGTTTTGTGTTGATAACAACGGAGTTATCGTCATTTATACAAAAACAAAAAATTATTTGGAAGCCGCAATCTTGAATTTATAAATTTTAACAAAAAAATCATGATCTCCGACCTCAAAAACCCCCTTTTACCAATTTTGAATGGAATCGGACCAAATCTTATCCGCCATCTTGGAGCAGCAATTTTTTTTTATTTCAACAAAAATTCCATAATGTACTGTCACCGAAATTATGAAAACTTGCCGAATTTCAAGTTAATCGGAGTTATGGAATTTTTGTTGAAATTAAAAAAATGGCTGCTCCAACATGGCGGAAAAGATTTGGTCCGATTCCATTCAAAATTGATAAGTGAGGGTTTTTGAGGTCGGAGATCATGATTTTTTTACTAAAATTCATAAATTCAAGATGGCGGCTTCCAAATAATTTTTTGTTTCTGTATAAATGACGATAAGTCCCACAAAACTATTACTGCGACATATCATCTGTAAGAGAAAAAAAAGTTATTTGTAACTAAGTCATAGTGAGCTATGACCTACATTTGAAAAACTAAAGTTGGTGCTGATATCTCAAATTCTAGAAGAGTTGGCATGAATTTCATATTTTTTTCGAAATCACTTTGAAAAACTGCCATGAGAATGGGAAATTTCTATTTGAATATTTTCATAAATAAAGAAGTTACGGAGGAGACATAAAAATGATCAAAATCTGTTTTTCGCGTATAAAACAAAAACGAATAGATTTTATCAAAATATTTTTTCACATTATAGTTGGCCTTGACAAACTCCACATTTGGTGTCATTTAACCGACCTCGTATCTCTCACCGTTAAAAAGATACCCATGGTGAGCATGGTAAGTGGGACACACTGTAGAGGGGGGGGCCGTTTGAAATTAGACACGCTGTATATCCATTTTTATAATAATGATTATAATACTTTCACCCGATCAAGGGGTTCAAACTTGAACAATGGAAACTAGTCATTTTTATAGGCCTCATTCGCAGTTTCGTGATTAGGTTTTCTTAATTCCTAAATTTCTTTCTACGTCCTGTATGATGAATATCAATTTATCATACATCCAAAAACAGAAGGAAAAAAATCTTCTCACCTGTATCGATCGAATTTGGCAAACCGTTTCCAATCGGCTGGATTCGATTTGTACGATTTGAGCACATAATGTACCAGATCGACATCCACAGAATCACTTTCGAAAATTATTCGCAGCTGTTCGATCAAATCGTCCAAACTGTTAATCACAGGCAAATCGTTTCCTACTTTCTTGTAAAAAGTAATGTCGAGGTCTTCCTCTGCGTTTTCTATGTACTGACAAACGGACATGGTATTCGCTATTGTTCGAAAATCTTTATTTATTTCAACAGCGACACACTGTTGCTTAGGGCGATTTTTCGATCTCTGTTCCTCGCTGATAAACTATTGCAATAACTTTATCTTGGGTTAAAGAAACAATTTTCGATACGGAATCGTTTACTCGAATGAGCAATAGGCGATTTAAACAAGTGCTTTAAACTTGCATCTCGCATGCAACCGAAGAAATGGTAGTCTTGAACTTGAAAAGTGCGTTCTTCATTTCCCATTTCAGGATCTTGCAGTTGCGAGCAAACCGTAAAACGAATACAGGGTGTTTCTTGGGTCGATGCGAATGATTCCTGAAGTCGCCAGAGTTGGTAGAATTCACTTCGTTACGTTTACGGAGTTATTGATCCTGAAAGTGTAAATAAAAAATATACAGGGTGTCCGGAAATTAGTCTGCCAAACTTCACCAGCAGCTTATACGATCGAAAATATCGAAAAAAGTTCCAATGGGCTTGTATCACAAAAAATTTTTATTTCATAATTCGATAGAACTGACCCAAACTAGCTCACCACCGCAAACCGTTTCTTGCTGTGAGCTCCCTACGTTTTATAAAAAATTATTGAAATCCCCGATTTTTTGGACCTCTGAAAACGAGGCGATGATGTGACGTCAAAACCCTAATACTGAAACAAGACTATTCCAGACAGAGATGAATGATACATGATTTCTGACAGAGTGAATTAGCGCGATATCACAGTTGAAAGAATTAATATATCAGTTGCCTCAGTCTCCGTCGGGCGTTTGGTATTTTCTTTCAACTATGGCGAGATGAGGTTTTTACGTCATAAGAGGGTCCGTTTTCAGAAGGTACTATTATTTATGTCCAAAAATAAAACATTCCAGTTAATTTTTCGATCGAATTATGTCGTCAATCATTATTCATGTATAAAAGGAGCATTATAAACATGGTTTGAGTTAAAAGTTCTACTAAGATGTACACGCCCATTAACATGAGACGAGAAATAATGTCTGCTAAGGGAGCTACGGCCCCCTGAAGGGGAACTCCTGAAGATTATATTTTTTTAGTATTTCCGAAACTCCATGTGATAAAAAGATGCAATTTGGTATAAAAGCCTAATGCAGTGAAAATAAAATCATTCCAAAATTTCACTCAGGAGTGTATAATACAGGGCGGGACTGAATCAATTATTGCTCAAAAATTTTTGTTATAAAAATCCACACCTCTTTACAGAAAAAAGGTTATCTTGTTCCGTAACGATCAGATGTATCGTTATCGAGTAAAATCGATTTAAACATATTGTTACATCTAAGGTATTATACATAACATTGCAATGAGTCGTAGTGGAAATGAAAAAAAAAATGCACAAAAATTGAAGTAGTTTTTTTATCATCACTTCTCTATTTTTCGCGCTTTTATGAGATTGTTTGGTGAAAAGAAAGTAGTTGATTTTTTTTATAGCCACTATGATTTGTCAATTGGCAACGTTATGCATGAAATATGAGTGTATCAATATTTTTAAATCGATATTCCACTCGAAAATGATACATCTGATCGATGCGGAACCAGAGCACCTTTTTTGTGAAACGGTGTGGATTTTTATAATCCGAGATTAAGTTGTCAAAAAATATGCATACGAAAAAGTTTGAGCAATATTTAATGTAGTCCCACCCTGTATTATACACTCCTGAATTAAACTTTGAAATGATTTTATGTTCACCGCTTTGAGCATGGAAAGTTTAGTTCTTGTGGCAAATTTTATCACGTGGCATTTCGGAAATATTCAAGAAATATCATCTTCAGGAGTCCCTTTTCTTTCTATTCTTGGTCGTAGAAGCCGCTGGTGGAGTTTGGCAGACTAATTTCGGGACACCCTGTATATTTTATGTATAACTTTCAAACGGTTGCCCTGGTATCAATGATATTCGGGTAACGAAAACAAAACCGGCCATTAGCCAAATTGATTACAAGTTTTTCAATTCCTGTCAGAATTTGGTGAAATTCCGCCCACATCGTAGATTCATGTTTCGAAATGTCAACCTGAATTTCAGGTACCAAAAAGACCTGATGACCTAATCATTATCATACAAGGAAAAACAAAAGTTACAATTTCATGCTTAACATCTTAACGCCCTGTGTTGAAACCCAGCGAGCACAAAAACTTCTCCGAAATGTCAAGAGTACGATATGTCGAGACATTGAATCAGCATTGCGATGTTCTGTTCACAGATAAATAGAACTTTCATAGAACATCCTTGGGATATCACAAATCCTTGGGATGTCACAAAAAAAATTCTCCCTGTTTTTTATAGCCTCTTGATAGACACAATACAAACTTTTCGAAGCGTTTTGCGCACATTTAATCAACATTAAAAACACAAGAGTTTTTTTTATCGGATAAATTTCTCTTGGTAATTTTACGAGAAAAACTGACCTGAAAAATTGTCAAATGTCAGTTTTTCGAGAGAAATAACTGATGAAAAATATTTGAATTAGTGAGGAAATTTATCCAATAGACCTTTTCATTCAGATGACAAATGACTATCTCTGTTTACATCTCGCATCCAACTACAGTGGCGGCCATTTTCACCGAAACACTTACACCACAGTACCACACTCCTCAGTAACGAATAAGTAACGTTTTTTTGGAATCAAATTATTATAATACAATTATTAGTACACACCAGGAATATGAAAACAAAAATACTATGTTGTTATTGTTGTTTCTCAATGACGAATGCCCATGGTGGTTGACACTGTTGACATTTGACAGAACGTCAATATAATACCCGCCATATTCGATATGGCCAATCAGCATTTTGTGTTGGAACTATAGCCAATGAGGCTTCACCTTCACATCACCCAATAAACCTTTGGATCTAAAAAGAAGCGCATGCGTCTTAAAAATATATCTAGATGAAAAGGCCTATTATAAAAAAAGATGTAGTGCTTTTTGGCAAGATCAATCAACGACAATATACAAATAAACAACAATAATTATTACCTTCATTGATGATTCCGTATAACTGGTAGCTTGCGGAAGTGATTCTCTCATATTTTCGTGTTTTTTTCTGACGAAATTTTCCTAAAACGGCTCATCTTGCTAATTTACGCGTGAACCATACCAATCAATCAAACTTGACACGACAGAAATTGGAGTGACATCGGGCGCAAATAGCTACTAGATCAAAGGAGCAGGCAGTTTATCATCGACAAAAAGGTGCAACAAGTTTCAAGGTGCAAATCTACGTTATGCGTTGCACTTGATTGATATATACATACATGATCCCAATATTCAAATCGTGAGAATTCATTCCCGTTAACATTCGATCGTACACGTCCTCACTTGGTATTTTCCTCGTGAGTTTCTGAAATACCTTTAGCTAGCGATCGACGAAAATAATATTGGTCCATCTTTGCATGTTTTTGTATTTCGTAAAATTATACATAGGAATTTCATCTTCACCATCATCGCTAATAGGTTCAGTATGAGCATTCAATTGAGCACCTATAGGAGGTTCTCCATTGTAACTATTTCGTCATCGCCGGAGGCTTCAGCGGTAACTACTTCATTAGCATAGGTTATTGGGGGTATGGATGAAAGACATCAGCTATGCCGTCTAGTCGTCTGGCATGATTGCAATGCACAATTTCGTCTAACAATTCATTGAATGACAAAGGTTTTTTCTAATCATTGAAAATTTTAATAGTATGATTTTGGACCACTGGCCTTTAAAAAGGACGGTGACGTCTGTAGGGCTTATATTGTAGGGCTTGTAGGAAAAATTCACGAGCAAAATGACTTATAAATGATCAGAGCATGAAGATTTGATTTTAGTTTTGATAATTCAATTATCCTTACCTCCAGTTATTCAACAGAGCACGATTGGAACTTTCGATAAAACAATCAATATTATTTAGAGTTGATCAAGATCTGAAATATCGGTAATGTGCAAAATATATCCAAGCTATCCTACTATATCAACATACCATAGCACTTTCTCCATACAAGTAGTTGAAACTTTGAAAAATAAAGATTTCTTCAACGACCTTTTAAAAGGACGTTGGCACGATTTGGGTTAAAAAGAAGTTGTTGACGTAATAAACCTATTATGTTGAGAAGGGACGAAAGGGGATCACACTTCAATCCAAAACATGATATGAAGCATGAAACAGAAATGGGAAATGGTGATTTATGTTGAATAGAAATTAAACAAATCCATGCTTTCTTGAAACACACGTGTATCTTCTTGTGAAAAGAAGATATATTGACGTGAATCAAAAACTATTGTGGTTGGAAGGGATATCACACTTCAATCCAAAACATGATCAAGCTAAGTGTAACCATACTCACCTTTGCCACAGAGTTTTAAGAAGTTGAGAGTGGAAGATTTACTTTTGTTTTTCCCTGTATATAAGATTAAGCCATCAAATTTGTTCAAGAATTATTAAAATTCAGGCTAACACTTGGAAACATAAATCTACGATTTTGGTCGAAATTTCACCAGAGTAAGACAAGAATTAAAAAAGTTACAGGACGATCCATTTCGCAAAAAATTTTTGTAGACCAGTTTTGCCGGTGAATGTATTAAATTGTGATGAATTGTTCGAATGCTGTCATATTGCTACATTGCAAAATAATGGAAGTTTTTGATAGATGTGGATAAGAATGTGAAAAACTGACCTGGTCATGGCCAGACCAGACCTAGATACCGACAAATATATGACCATGCACTAACGATATGTTAAGCGGCAGCCCCGTCAAATCGATATTCGTTTTGTTTAGATAATTTATTTTTCTAGACGAAACCACACGAAACCGTGTGTTGACATTGTCAGTCGACGCAGGTATACAGGGGTGACGATTTACGTTGGACACGCATTGAGCATTGAAAGTTTTCCAACCTAAGTTGGATTAAAAAGTTGGTGATTGGTGTATATGCTGTTATAATCAATTATTTCCTATACAGGGTGTCCCAAAGTTGCTGGGACACAGAGCTACCACGTGTAATAGAGAGGTACTGCCCCCCCCCTCTGGTTTCAGACTGCAACAATTTTATTCCAAACTTTTTTTTAAAGAATAATTTCTATTACGTATTTTAATATCAGTGAACAAAAAGATATTTGATCATTTTTTCATTTTTTTCCACACATCCGAAGTACTGGCGTTGGATAATGTGAATACGAACCTTGGAGGGAAGAGCAAAATAATTGAATTATTGTGTTCTATGATCGAATCAACATTTTTGCTGCTGTGTGAATCGTAATTCTTTCTCTAAATGTTATAAAACCAATTTTGTGTTATTTTTTATTGAAAACTCCATATTGTGTTCATCCAATGTCAGCGTCAATTTTGATTACCAATTTCAATCAAATTACTTGGAACGGTGCATAGCAACAAACTTTTCCTGCTTAGGCAGAGAAAGTACACCTTTCCTGCCTGTTGAGTGTCTATGCTGCTTGTAGAAAAATGTTCGTTATTCGAATTTACCGCCAATATCAGAGATTTGAATTCCCCGCCATAGTCTAAATCGCTCTGATTGGTCATTACAAATTGCCCATACGTATGTTTGGGCAAAACGAATTCGTGTAAATCGCGAGGAAGAAGAATGTCAATTGTCCTAATGTCAATTTTATTAGTTCAAAAGTTCCAATGTTCCATGTCCAAAGCTATGGTTCCATGCATGATTTGTTCCATGTCATGATTTTAAAATTTTTTTCTTAACAATCTTAACCCAACTTATTGAAAAAAGTTGATTTTGTTATTAGTTGCGCTTGATAAAATTCACGTAATATATTTGAACACAAGGATTTAGGTTTTTTATCAAAATCGAATAAATAGTGCATGACTGAAATGTTTACCTTGCTAAATCCTCAGTAAACTGCGAAGCCAGTTATCACAATAATATAGCACTCTCATAAGATCATAGCATAGCTTAGCATCATGGCTCAAAGTTCCCCCCTGATACTGCGTCTTTTAGCTTCCTCCGTAACTGCTTCTGCTCGAGCTGGTAAAATCATCAAAGATGTTATGACTAGAGGAGAATTAGGCATTATTGAAAAGGTACCAAACACAATGTTTTCATTCTACACCTTCTAAGTAACGAAATTTTCTTTATAGGGCACAGAGAAAAATGATGTGCAAACTGAAGCGGATCGTTCTGCACAAAGATGCATAGTTGCTTCACTCACCAAACAATTTCCTAATGTTACAATTATTGGTGAAGAAGGACCTCTAGGTGGAACAAATGAGGTATGCAAATACTAGAGAAAATAAAACTAAGCTAATTGATTATTTTCAGGTGCCAAGTGACTGGCTTGTGACTGAGAGTGATCAAAGCATTTTAGATTTGAATTGTCCACCAACTTTCATTAACACATCACCAGATGATATTGTTGTTTGGGTAGACCCCTTGGATGGTACATCAGAGTACACTGAGGTATGTTTCCCCACCACTGTTAGTTAGTCTCAGTGTTGAAAACATTGTAATTCCAGGGTCTGTTGGATCATGTCACTGTACTTATTGGTATAGCAGTGCAAGGCAGAGCTGTAGCAGGTGTTATCCATCAGCCTTACCACAATTACAAAACTGTAAAGGATACCCCCGGCAGGACCTTGTGGGGTCTGGTAGGGCTTGGGGTGGGAGGCTTCACCCCTGTGGACCCACCTAAGGATAAGTTTGTGATTACCACTTCCAGGTCACACAGGGACAAAATGGTGTCCAATGCACTGGAAGCCCTAAGTCCTGATGAAATAATCAGTGTAGGAGGTGCTGGTCACAAGGTGAGTTCAAGATTTAAACAGGTCATCATAGTGTTATTGAATGGATTCCTTATATGTGTTGAAAAATATTTTCTTTGTTTAGGTACTTGTAGTTCTAGAGGGTAGGGCTCATGCATATGTTTATGCTAGCAGAGGTTGTAAAAAATGGGACACTTGTGCCCCAGAAGCGATTTTAGAAGCTTCTGGTGGTAGCTTGACTGACATCCATGGCAAACATTATAGTTATGATAAGGATGCCCCTTTCCCAGATGCACAGGGTATATTTGCTACAGCCAAGGGGGTAGATCATGGTGCCCTGATAGGGAAGTTGCCACAGGATATTAGGGATGCTTTTCCTTATTGAAAATCAAAATGTATTAATTTACAGATTTATTGTATAGCTTTATACAGAATAAACTTTTTTTTATTCCTCATTGATGATTTTTCAAGTGCAAGGTTATGTTTTTTTATTGAAAACTGTTGAACTTTGAATTATGAATTTGATGATTTGTTGGTTATCAAGTTGAAAATGGTCGAAGATTATTTTTTTTAAATTTTCTTCATTAATTTATGATGTCTCATCAAACCTCAGCAGGTATTTTCATATCAGTTGAAGCATTGTTGCCAATCATTGCATATACCCTATTTCCATCATTCCCTGGACTTTGGACTAGCAGATAAAAAGTATCCGCAGAGATTGATTGATTGTGAATCACATCAAACTTTCTAGTGATAGAGGCGATAGAGCTGGGGTGCGTTTTTCTTTCCAACATTTTTTCATGCACATGAATCGAAGAAACCATCAAACTGTTGCAAAATTCCACTGGAATGTTGATGGTTGATGAAAATCCATCAAAATGTACTAAAATGCACAAATCGCTTTGCGAGCATCCAGTGGTTCGGAGGAAACTGACATGCCAATAGGCCCTTTCATCTAGATATTTTTTTAAGACGCATGCGCTCGTTTTTAGATCCAAAAGTTTATTGGGTAATGCGAAGGTAAAGGCTCATTGGCTATAGTTCCAACACAAAATGCTGATTGGCCATATCGAATTCGTCATTGAGAAACAACAATAACAACATAGTATTTTTGTTTTTATATTCCTGGTGTGTATTGATTGTATGATAATAATTTAATTCTAAAAAACGTTACTTATTCGTTACTGAAGAGTGTGGTACTGTGGTGTAAGTGTTTCGGTGAAAATGGCCGCCACTGTCGTTGGATGTGAGATGTAAAACAGAGATAGTCATTTGTCATCTGAATGAAAAGGCCTATTGACACATTTTAAGTATTGTTTTTTAATGTTCTTTGCTTGAATTTGATGAAAAATATGCCCACTTTTTCCATGGAATGAAAAATTGAAAAACGCCCCTCCAGTTTGAAGTATCTTCAAGAGTTCAGCTCACAGACCACCCACCGACACCGTTCAGCTAGCTTTTGGAGAGAGGAAATATGTTCCATCAATATTGAATATTGTATGCTGGTAATAACACTAAAATTTTGAGGAAACATTAACAACATTAGCTGATGGACTCTGTGGAATGACGGAATATGAATAAAATGCATACTAGCGTGATGCTTGCCACTGTGTACTGTGTACATTTTCGATAATAATTCAAGTTGATTATAAAACAAATAAATACATTTATTCTATCATTATCATATGACGTATAATATGACGACCACTTGAGTTGATTAGAATCATATTTTATAATCACTAGTGGGTACGTTTTATCAGTTTGCTGGGTTCAGTGTTCACATCGAAATGACAGTGGAAATTGAAGATGATACATTTTTGGTTCATGGGCCCGAACCACTTGAACCCATTCCAGATGACACGCTCGGAAAATTACTCTTCGATAGCCTATTAACAAATACTGCAAATCACGATGCCATGGTAAGCAAATTAAAATGCTTGACGTGAATATCACGAAAAATAAACAATAATATACTCTGCATAAATCTACGACCGTCGTGTCTTAAGTAAAGAAAGAAAAAAGTATGCAAATTTTGTATAGTTTTCGATTCGAGGAAAATAATATAATAGGTATTCCATTTTTTTGTAGGTTGATGTCTATTCTGGAAAGACAATCTCTTTCAAAACTCTACTGGATGAATCCTGCAAATTGGCAGAAGCTTTACGTATTTACGGCTGCTCTCCAGACTCTGCTATTTCCATTTGCAGCGAGAATAACTTGACATTTTTCATTCCTGTCTTGGCAGGAATGTTCATCGGCTCGTTAGTCGCTCCTTTGAATCACTATTACATTGAGGATGAACTGAAACATGCTTTGAACATTACCAAACCGAAGGTAATATTCTGTTCTGAAGAAGTAGCCGAAAAGTTCCTGATACTGAAAAATGAGCTGGACTTCCTCGAGAAAATCATCATTATCGATTCTCAAGAACGTGTCTCAGGAACCGAAACTCTGGAAGAATTTATAGACAGTCAGTTGCGTGGCAAAATGGTTTTGCCTCAAAATTTCCGAGTATTCAACGAAAATGCAGAAGAACACGTTGCTTTCGTGTTGTGCTCCTCTGGAACTACTGGTTTACCCAAAGGAGTCATGCTGACGCATAAAAATCTGGTTGTTCGGCAGGTTCAATCTCGGTAAGAGAGGCGTCTAGCGTCTAGCTGCGACTAGGTTATGTCTAAATGTCCAACAGTTGGAGAGAAAATTGATAAACTCAAGTATTCGCGATAGAAGATAAGCGTACGCCACCTATCGGAGTTCATGAAAGCTGTCATAGCGGTCTATTAATTTTGTTTTCATTGGTTCACATTTTGTTTTTTACTTGAGTGTGAAACAATAACAAATCGCTCAGAAGTGTTTTGCGGTCAGGTGGGGCGATGTGTTATTTTTTTATTGCGATTTTTTTTTTCTTTTAGAGATCCTCGTATGACAACGGATCAAGAACAAAATCTTCTTGGTTTGATGCCTTTTTTTCATGGATTCGGCCTCAATATGGGTATATCTTCAATTTATAATATGCAGTTTTTGGTAGTCCTGAAGAGATTTGAACCAGACGTTTTCCTTCAATCAATTCAAGACTACAAAATTTCTGTACTGGCTCTAGCACCGCCATTAGCAATATTTTTGGCTAAAACTCCTGATTTGGATCAATATGATTTATCCAGTGTCAAAGAAACTTTCTGTGGCGCTGCTCCATTGAACAAAGACATTGATATTATTCTCAGAAAAAGGTAAAGAGATCAGGAAACTGGTATACCGGCCTTTATATCTCTATAGACATGGTTCAACATTCTGAAAATTTTAAATCTTCCACATTGTAGGCTGAACATAAAAGCAGTTAGACAAGCATATGGCCTGACAGAAACTAATCTTGCGGTTACTTCTATGACACCAGGAGTAACTAATAAATCCGGTTCAAGTGGCAAAGTTGTGACATACATGACCATTAAAGTGAGGCACCCAGAAACTGGGAAATCTTTAGGACCAAATGAAATTGGCGAAATTTGTGTTAAGGGTCCATCTGTGATGAAAGGGTACTACAATAACCCTAAAGCAACACGAGACACCTTCACAACTGATGGTTGGCTCAAAACTGGCGATCTGGGCTACTATGACAATGATGAGTATTTTTATATTGTTGATCGGTTGAAAGAACTTATAAAATATAAGGGATACCAGGTGAGGCACCTTGAATCGCGTTGGCATAGTCTATATATTTTTTTCAAGGTGGCACCAGCTGAATTGGAAGCAGTATTGTTGGGACACCCAAAAGTCATTGACGTGGGAGTCGTTGGGCTTCCTGATGATATTTCTGGAGAACTTCCTATAGCATTTGTGGTCAAAGATGACGAGGAAAATGTCACAGAAAAAGAACTTCAAGACTTTGTAGCTAGTGAGTAGATACTAACAGTACACGACTGGCGGTAAACTAGACACATTATTTTTTTTTTTTTTTTAGAAAAAGTTTCCCCACAGAAAAGGTTGAGAGGAGGAGTTATATTTGTTGATTCTATTCCTAAGAACCCTAGTGGTAAGATATTGCGAAGGGATCTAAGGAATCAACTGGCAAACTATAAGGCCAAACAAGAATCAAAGTTATAAAATGGAATATTTTGCCAGAGTTAATCTGGTGCATTTTTATTGTTTGCTAACTATATGAAAAATAAAAAATGTATATCAACATAATATATTTATATTGGGTGATTCATTAATAAAGAATGGTCAATCTCTGAACTACAGATATTAAACACATAATTATGAAGATTTTCTGCTGCTATTCTACACTACAGACTCAGGCAATGTAATATTCCATATTTATGTGATTTAGATATATTTACTACCTATAAAATGTTATTACTTAGCATAATCTACCTTATAAAAATGTTGGAATAGGGTTTAGGCACGGTTTAGGAGATTATAATGGACAAAGAAGATATGCCTTTAGCGCCCTCTATGGGCAATCACAAAATAAGTTACGAATTCGTATTTCTCATCACAAAAAAATCTAAATAAAATCTTCCCCTTGAACATACCCTCTGTATCTCCTAAAGCAGCAACATTTTCACAAGGCAAGTAAGGCTAAATCTTCATATTTTGGTGTGAACTATCTGTATTTCAGAGATTGCACATTATATGTGAATCACCCTGTATAGGCTGGTTCTTGAAATAATTACCTTGTATATTCACATCCTTGAAAGCGTAGAGAACGCAGTGGGCTAACGCCATGCTACAGTATTTTGATCTCAATTTTGGAATACATTTCGCGATTTTATTAAAATATTAAAATGCTATGCACAATTGCCGCATGGAAACAATTATTGCAGCTGTCATCGCAGTGTCATTACTGTCAAATTCGAACGAAAGCGGCAATTTTTCCGGCATCACTTCAAAATTTCTTCCTGCTGATTAAGTGAAAACAATAATTATTATTGAAAACCTGACCAACAATGTCCAGATCGAACTCGATACCCAGATCAAGTGCTAGCCCTCGTATTCCTGATCCACCATTGGTATTAACTATTTCAACGCAGTTCCCAGATGCTGAAGATCAAATGAGAACCTCTGAATTCCTAGATGCAACCACAGCGATCGTTGGTTTGGCAGAGAGATTCGGAAAAGTGTTTTCTTTCGTCACATACGATATGAACACGAATATTCAGAAACTTCGCCTCAAATATGAGGAAAACAAAGAGAACAACGGCTTTCTGACGGACATGATTTTGAAGGAGCAACATGAAGGGGAAGTCACGGCTACCGATGCTCTTATGTGGTTAAGAAGGTATATTTTACAATATGCATTGGCCCAGTCAACCATTAAATGGTTCAACTTAATATGTACTTTTATCAGAGATCACATTTTGATGTCTATATTATCATGTATTAGATGTGCCTGTTTTGTCTTGAATTTGTTTGCAACGGTTGCGCTGCTTTATGCCCACATTTCGTTACTCCCACGAAACTTGTCAAACCAATATGGCCGTTGATATGGCTGTTTCTGAGATTATAAACATCTCAGCTGTTTCCATCCTTCACTTTCCGTCCTTATAGATTCAAAAAGTACCTCTCACGTCGGTCCCATTTTTGTTGAGATATCGTATAGGCGATGAGCCATATACCGAAATAGTACATATATGAAAATATCCGAAGGATGCACTTTTGTCAGATGTGGGCAATGACAGCTAAATATTTAGACTGTCTGAAAGGGTATCCCGTCAGACAGTCTAGATATTTAGCCGTCATTGATGTGCACAATGTGCGTTACTTTTACATCGTGTACGGTATCTAGTACAACCGTCTAGCTATAGAAATTCCCTCCATGGCTCCTTGAATTCCGAATATGAGGAAGGACAATCTGCATAAGATAGGAGACTACTTTTTCTGAACATTCTTAGTAACCCTGCCCCCTTCCTAGGAAGTTTATTTTTCTGAAAATACTTGAGAGAGCAAACAAAAAACAATAGAACCCAACTCGGCCTGAATGAAACCTTCCTAGAAAATATATTTTTCGAAAAATTGCTTGAAAGAACAAGGAAGAAAACTTTTTCTAAACAATCCAAGCTAACTCAGCCAGAATGAACCGTCTTCCTAAAAAGTATATTTTCAGGAAAAATACGCATAAAGCATATATGGCAACAGTGCATCCTTCGGGTATGTTCGGAGACTGTGAAAATATCGAAATGTGGGGCTAACGAAATGTAGGCGTAACAGAATGTATCTATAGGCCCACAATGACTATTTCAGTGCATCCTTCCAGTATGTTCAGAAAATGTGGGAGTAGATTTAATGACACAATGGTTTACTGGGCCCTGGGGCGGTAGACTGCAATCTGGTCAGCTAAAATAATTCCTTTTCCAGAGAGCTGCATTTTTTGTCGAACTTTTTTCAATGTGTCATAGATGATACATTCAGCCATCGTAGTAGCAGTGATCTAACGCCGTTTTTCAGTAAGGCCTACACGGAAACATTAGAACAATATCATGGCTGGTTAGGCAGCCAGTTGTTGAATGTGTTGTCCCGTTTCGCACCCTGTAGAAGCAGTTTTTTGTCCGTTTTGGGACAAAACCGAGATGGTGCCATTGTTACAGACATGCACAGTTACAATCAGAAATTGACTGCTTGCGTTAGATGGTTGACGGAGTTTTATTCTGTGCATGGGTTGGAGACTTTTGCCACTGTAATTTTGATATAGTTTTCTTTTTTGTACAGGTTAGTAAAACAAGTTTTCCAAAATTGCTGTTTAATTCAAAATTTTTGTTACAATAAAATCCAGTGGAATATCATTGATGATGATTACAATTTTGACAAATCTTTGATTGAATCATAAGGAAATGTAAGGATACAGTGACTGTAACAACAACCTCACATACATTGAAAATTGCTCAATTTTGGTTAATTTGAATTAAAAACTTTGTTGTTGTTTTATTAAAATGATAACATTGCTCATAAACCTTAATTATTGTATAATAAGGAACAAATATTCCAATTTGTATAGACAAATAAGCTGCAAAAAATGAATGATAAATGACAAAAGTATGTAATTGATTACTAATTTGGTACAAATCCTGTAGTTGGAGAAACTCCCATGAATCAATTTAGAATATTTGTATAACAAGTTGATTCAAATAACTTGAAAATGATAATTGTATTCTAAATATTTGATTTTTGCTACATGAAATCATCAAATTCATCATAATCATTAGTGTAAGCTGAGAGCTGAGATAATTGCTGAAAAAAAAAAATACAAAAAATAAAATAGGTATGTTGATGTATCTAAAATTCAGACTTACATTGTCTCCTTCCATTCTGAGTCTAGCCTTTCCTTTACCTTTGCTCTTTTTATTTTTGTCACCTTTTTCTATTTTCTGTTTCTCCAAGTACAAATTGTCTAGTGAATTTTTGACCTTTTTGATATCTAAAGATGTCACTGCAAGTATGAAAAATTAAATTTGATATTTCATCAATCTTGTGGTAAATATATCAAAGAAGAATGTAATATCAATTTGCAACATGAATCAGCAAAACTGTTTGTATTGAAAACTATAAATAATTTGTTTACTCACATGTGGCACATAAATTTCTTGTCAAATTTTCTACAAGGGTGGGATACTCTACATTCTTGGAAAGGGGAGTCAACTTTTTGGATAGGGCTTCTGAGAAGGCTTCAAATTCCTCTTTTGTATCAGGTATGCTGAGGTCATCCAAAGCTCCCAAGGTATCCTTACTTTCACCAAAAGTTGTTTCTAAGGCCAGTTTCAAATCTGACTCTTGTTGCCTTCTCAGTCTTTCTTCAGGTGATATATCTTCTTCCTCTTCTTCACGCAATCTTCTCTCCATCTCTTCCCTTTTAAGTCTCTAAAAATTAATGATAATGATCCATTGATATATTTAAGGTTGAAATTTCAGTTAATTTTTCAATTAGTATATTTTAGAGTACCATTCATTACCTCTTTTTCTGCTATTCTTTCTTGTAATGTTTTCTTTTTAGGTTTCTTCACATCACTAGCAGACTCTGTATTTTCTTGCTTTTCTTCATCTTCATCTTCCCAGCTCTCCTGAATAAACATAAATGTGATTTCCCCGAGAATTTCCCCTATTAAGTCTCAATAATCACAAAATGACCTCTAAAAGTTGTTCATGGGGCAAACATGAATACAGTAGTATTCTGGCCATACAGCAGAATGTCAACATAGTTTTCAATTCTACTAGGACCAAGTGAATTTTGGTCATATACTTATGATTTCAAATGATGAGTAATGTCCAAAAATACTTACTTTAACTTCATCATCTTCATCTTCACCTTCCCATTTATTCACTACAACGGGGGGAACCCCGGGTGCTGCTGCAAGTTCAAAATCTTCATCGTCTGAAAATGAAACAACCAGATGTGAATTTCAACTCGAAATATTCGATTTTACGCCCAGACTTACCCCACGATTCCATATTGAAGGTATTCGGATGACCTCAAGTACCTCAACCTCAAATTTCACTTCACGTGTTACGAAACCAATGACAGTAGGAAATGACACCACTTACTGATCGAAATGGAAATTTCACGCGTGTTAATTGAAAAAATGGTTCTCTATCAAACGCGCTCTTTAAATTTGTTGTATTTATTATTCGAATAGCGAAATATATTGGAATTAAAACTATACAAAAATGATATCAACTCTCGCACATCCATTTCAATTTGACAATTGACACATTGACAGCTGGCGTTCGTTTGATTGATAACTGCGTCATTGTTCTGCATAGTGGGAGGTATGAATTCGTTTTGCCCAGACTGCTGCATACGAGAGGGATGAAAGGCATGTTCGCGTTCAGAATATAATCAGTCCGAAATCAGGAGCATGCGCAGTTTCACAGAACAGTACGCATTTTTCAAGTTCCGTGGAACTGCGCATGCTTCTGATGGTCGCGAACAAACCTAATCACAATCTCATCTCAGCTCAGTCAGCTCACACTAGTCCTAGTCGCACTTCACACTACTCACGTCTCACAGCAACCACAACCCACAACTGGCACAACTTCATTTCTGTAAATCATTTCTGGGAAGTGGGTTATGTGAAGAAGTTACTGAAACTGAAATTAGCGTGTTGACAAATTGTTCCAAGATGTAGAAGTAAAATTGTTTATAATTTATAAACCATAAACCTGTTTCAGAATCCGGCATCAAAATGGCTGTGGGATCGACGAAGGTTGTTCAAGTAACGAACATAGCCCCTCAAGCTACCAAAGATCAAATGCAAGTATTGTTTGGTTATTTGGGCAAAGTCGAAGACATTCGTTTGTATCCTACCATAAGAGACGTGTCCTGTCCGGTAACTTCACGAATATGCTACATAAAATTCGTAGATATCTCTACTGTAGGTATTGCTCAGCATATGACCAATACCGTTTTCATTGACAGAGCATTGATAGTGTTGCCTGTATCTGCTGGTGAAATCCCAGACGAATATTATGCTCTAGAAATGACCAGGAATGGTACCATTGTACCTGGTTTGACAGTCAATGAACCCATGTTACCTTCTCATGTAACAAACACTGTCCATGGAAGTGGCAGTGAACAAGTAATATTGACTTCTGACAAAAATTTGACTTCAAATGAGTTGGCCCCTTATCCCCCATTGCCAGCCAGTTACGATTCCAGAAAAATTGAGGAAACCAGGAGAACAGTCCTGTTGGTTAACTACAATACCTCACTGAGCAACAATGACATAATAGACTTCTTTAGTCAGGCTGGTGAGGTGAAGTACATGAGAACTTGCAAAGACTCTGAAGAGAAAACTCACATGCTAGTTGAGTTCACAGAGCAAGGTAGTGTAGTTAATGCTCTGAAACTGAGTGGGTCAGAACTGAAGGGATTCCCAATCGAAGTTCAACATGCCACACAACCCATAACCAAGCCACAAACTAAGAGTAATGAGGCTGCCCAGAAGGAAATTGAAGAGGCAATGACTAGATTCAAAGAAGCACAGAATATGATAAATGCTTCCATTGAACCAGTGATTGGAATGTTGACAAAGGATAAGAGGAGTGCTAAGAGGTCCAGGTCTAGATCTCGCGGGCGTAGGAGACGGTCCAGATCAAGGTCACGGTCCAGAAGACGTTCAAGGTCACACAGGCGCAGATCCACTTCCAGGAGAAGGTATAATTTTACTTCTATTTGGGTTTAATCTATATCCTTTATATTCGTAATCATAAGTAAATTCACCATCCACCACCACCAATCCACCAGAATGTCTAGAAATTGAATATTTGAATGTTATGGATAGTAATGTTCTCAAATGTTTCTGGATTCTTTTAATAATCTAGAATTTTTAGGTATATTCTTGAATTATTCTGAATTTTCTCTATTTTCTAGGGGTTTCAGGTAAGTTTCAAAATGTTTATAAATATCCACAAATGCTTCAGGAATCTTTGAGATTGAGAATGATTCAAAATGTTCTAGAAATCTCAAGAATGTTCTAAAATGAATAAAATGATTGAATGTGAAAGACAGTGAGGTTCTTGAATTTTTCAGAATGCTCAGAAATATATCAGGAATATGGTTTTCAATGTTCTCTGTTGTAAGAGTTTCAGGAATCTTTCAAAATATTCATGAATGTTCTCAAATGTTTCATTTATATTCAGAGATTTCAGGAATTGAAGTTTTTGAATACTCAAGAATGTTCAGAAATGTTTGTTGAATGTTCTATAATCCTCTAGAATATTCAGCATTGTTCTAGAATAGAATAGTCAGGAATGTTTTAAAATAATCTGAATTTTCAAGAGATTTTGAGTATATTCTAGTACTTTCTTGAATGTTCCAGAAATTCCGGGATTTTTCCAGAATAATTTCAGAGGTTTTGAAGATTAAAAAAATGTTCTGTTTTTGTATTTTGGAGTGTTTAGATATATTGTCAATTGTTTCAGGAATGTTTTGGAATGATCTTGAATGATTTATTCAACCAAAAATTGCCACAGCTGTCTGAAATTACAATACCGGGTGTCCCAAGTTATCGTATACAGACAATATCTTGCTTATTTACAACCTTCCTAATGAGATATAAAAAAATTCTATTACATTACACAGTTCTCTGACAGCTACCCCCACTTTTTATTTTCAAATGGCACCCCTGTATATTGTCATTGGAAATTATGTGTCATTCAATTTGGAATACAACGATAGCATATACTTGGTATTTTTTTATTGACAACAACAAAAATATCAACATTTTGTAACTTTTTTTTTTTTTTTTTTTTTTTTTTTTTCGCCGAGGTGGTTGAAATCTTTTATAGACATCATATGGGTCCAATCCCCCTTATGATAGTGTGGGAGTCCCCTCCATGGTATACCCACTAAACACTCCACCCCGTTGTAGGCTTCGACGACACTTAGGCCTAGTGGCCCATTGTATCTCACCTACATGCCGTTATCAATTTTACCACATACGACTCATGGTGCCTATTAAGGGAAACTTCAAGACCCTTTTCGTTCAGGTTCCTGAAGATTGCTCTTCCGATCCCTGTTCTCGTCTACGAAGAAGGCCAAAAGTTTTCCTTCTCCTACGAGTGACGGGGGAAGGGGTTGGTCCAGCCCTGTGGTGCCCCCTGCACAGGGCTAAGGCTGTTTACTCTGGGATGTCGCCCTGTTTCCCAGAGGCCCCGTTAGCGACACCATTCCTCGGTGCCATCCATCCATCGCCACGGGTTCCCATAGCTTGGATTAGGTTGCCAGAGCCTCGTTGACCAGACCTCGACCACCTAGACAAACATCAGCAAATCGCCCCATCCCTGCCACAGATGTCCACAAATTGTCCCATCTGGCAGAAGATAGCAAAGATGGTCCCAAAATGCTTCATCCGCCAAGCGGCCGCGGCCTGCCTTCCCCACACCACTTGATGGTGAGGTTGGGCTTGAAGGGGAAGAGGAAAAGAGAAGTTGGCCAAGAAAGGCCGATAGAAAGATTGAAAACGGAAGAGAGAAGAGGATATCACCCAAGACAAGTTGAAGTATGGTGAATATCCGGCTAGGGTACCTCGGGTTCACCATTCCCGTACTCACAAGTTGTGAGCCCCTGAGGGGATCGCCAGAGCCTCGTTATCAATCCGCGGCCACATAAGCAGATGCTCACAAATTGCCCCATCCTCGCACTCAGATGTCCACAAAACTGTCCCATCTGAGTGATGATAGCAAAGATGTTCCCAAAATGCTCAATCTGCCGAGCAGCCGCGGCTTGTCCTCCCCGCACTATGGTGAGGTTGGGCTTTAGGGGAGAAGGAAAAGAGGAGAAGTGACCAAGGGGGGCCGATGAAGAAAAAGATTGGAAACTGAAGAGTGAAGAGGATACCATCAAAGACAAGTTGAAGATTAATGAGTATCCGGCTAGGGTACCTCGGGATTGCCATTCCCGTACTCACAAGTCGTGAGCCCCTGAGGGGATTTTGTAACTTGCTTCATGTTACTTAATTGTCCTTATGAAAATGAAAAAAATGCCTCTGCTTATGTTGGTTCAATTTCAATAAGGCTCAACTTCTAACTGTTTACTTTGCTGTGGTATATTCCCATATGTCTTATAATATTGCCATCTGGGGATGTTCGTCAAAACTCAGCAAAATATTCGTCTCACAGAAAAGGGTTATACGGCTAATATGTGGAATAGACTACAGATAATCTTAGGCAACACTTTATTGAGAATAAAATCTTGTGTGTACCTTGCATTTATATTTACAAATGTATTTTATTATTCGGGAAACAAATGCAGAATTAGGATCGAAACTGTGACTTTCATACGTATCCTACCAAGCACGGTGAATTGATAAGACTTCAGAAACATTCAACTCATCTGTATGAAAATTGTCCATCTTATAAGGGAGCAAAATTCTATGATCACTTATCTGGCGAAATAAAAAATGTAGACAGACGAGAAAATCATTTCAAAATGAAACTACATTTCCATGGTGGTACACCATACATTTTTTCGATTTGTGTGCTTTCCAATAGTTTGTTGACATAACAAATTAAAAAAAAAATACTCAAAAATATGTTTGAAAACGAGATTTGATATCCAAGCCTAGTCTTATAGAAAAGAAGAAAAAGTTGACTTTCATAGTGTATTACAAAACTATGATGAATAGTACAATAGGTGAGATGACCAGATGACCCAAGTGGTATGGAACTTGTGTTTTCAATGCCTTTGCATACAGAATATGTCATTTGTTAATTATATGTTATATTATATATTATATTATTGAAGACTATCCATTGGTGAATCTTTTTTTACATTTTTATATGGTTCACCTTTGATTTCTACTGGTAACAGGTTGAATAGTTTTGGACCAATATAGGAGATATGTGGTTGGCTGGCTGAGGATCTATTAATTGGTATTGTCACATTTTTATTCTGTGCTGCTCTAGTGGAGTTTATGACCATTACTTCTATCTCTCAGGTCTAGGTCCAGAGATCGCAAAAAAAGGTCTAAATCCCGTTCGAGAAAACGCTCCAGATCGCGATCCAAACGGTCCAGTTCCAAAACAAGGAGATCCCGATCCAAGTCGAGGAGAAGGACTAGCAGACCAAAATCCCGAGAACGCTCTTCCAGGGCGAAATCGAGGGATAAAAAGTCCAGGGAAAGGTCTAGAGAGAAGAAATCCAGGGAGAGGTCAAGAGAGAAAAAATCTAGGGAGAGGTCTAGAGAGAAGAAATCTAGGGAGAGGTCCAGGGAGAAGAAATCCAGGGAGAGGTCTAGGGAGAAGAAATCTAGAGAGAGGTCCAGGGAGAAGAAATCTAGGGATGAGTCAAGGGAGAAGAAGTCAAGAGAGAGGTCTAAGGACAGAAAGAAGAGCAGGGAAAGGGATAGGAAATCGAAGGAGAGGGATTCTAAGGATAAGGAAAAGGTATGTCCAGCTCTATACATCTACAGTTTGTATGATTTATTCCAATTTTTTATATAACATATTTGTTATTCTTGTATTTTGTTGTAAATGTAATTGTTCATAGAATTTCCTTCACCTTTCAAGAATTTCATTTGTTGCAAAAATAACTACCACTCACAAACTGTCAATTTTTGGAGGTTAGTTCAATGGAATATCTGTTCAGTATATCAAAGTCTGCAACATACCAAACATTCAGTGATTTTCATCGAGAGCCATTTTCCCTATAGTTTAGTGCGGGGTCATTTTCCACTTTGACAGCTTCATCGTTTTTCCAAGTTGAATTTCACCATTTCATCGCACGTTCTCCTTGCAGGAAAAGTCGTCGAGAGAGACGAAAGAGAAGAGGAGCGAGAAGGAGAGCGACGCCGCCACCGCGCAGGACAAGCGCAAGTCGCGTTCGCGCAGCCGCAGCAAGCGGCGCTCCCGCTCCCGAGACCGCAAGCCGGCGGCGAAGGAGCGGCGGCGGTCCCGATCGAGGGGCGGCAGAAGCAAGGGGGGCAGGAGACGGTCGCCGACGCCGCCGCGGTCTTCTAAGAGGAGGAGCAGGTGAGAATTTTTTTGACCTCGTATTATGTTCTTATCTAAAGTTTTTAGAACGAATCTGCTCTTGCTTTCAACTTGAAAAACATTTTTGATAATGATTTCTCTGTTTCCGCCTGTTGACACTTCTCGGTGAGGGAAGTTGTCGGAAAAAATGTGTTCTAATTGATGGGTAAATCTACACGAAAAATGAGTACGTCAGACTTCCAATGAGCAGAGCTTTGACTACCAAAGGTTTCCAATGGCTACAAAACACTGCTTCCAGTGACTACCGATGGCTACCAGAGACTTCCAATGACTACCAGTCACAACCAATGACTACCAAATACTTCCAATGACTACCAGTCACTATCAAAGGCGTACAAAGACTACCAATACTTCCAGTGACTTCCAATGACTACCACATACTTCCAGAGACGTCCATTGACTTCCAATGACCACCAAAGACGTCCAATGACTACCAATACTTCCAATGACTACCAAATACTTCCAGAAACTTCCAATGACTACCAGTCACTACCAAAGATGTCCAATGAATGCCAAACACATCCAGTGACTTCTAATGACTACCATCAGTCACTACCAAAGACGTCCAATGACTACTAAATACTTCCAGTGACTTCCAATGTCTACCAAACACTTCCAGAGACTTCCATTGACTTCCAATGACTATCATCAGTCAGTACCAAAGACGTCCAATTACTACCAAATATTTCCAGTGGCTTCCAATGACTGCTAATGTTTTCCAAACACTTCCAAAGAGGTCCAATGACTACCAATACTACCAGTTACTTCCAATTACTACCAAATACTTCCAGAGACTTCCATTGACTTCCACTGACTACCAGTCAATACCAAAGATGTCCAATGACTACCAAATATTGCCAGTGACTTCCGATGACTACTAGTCACTACCAAAGACGTCCAATGAATGCCAGATAATTCCCGTGACTTCTAATGACTATCATTAGTCACGTACAAATACGTCCATTGACTACCAAATACTTCCAGTGATTTCCAATGTCTACCAAACACTTCCATTGACTTCCAATGACTACCAGTCACTAAAAAAGACGTCCAATGACTACCAAATATTTCCAGTGACTTCCAATATCTACTAACAACTACTAATCTCTACCAAGCACTTCCAAATACTTTCAATGACTACCAGTCACTACCAAAGACGTCCAAAGAATACCAAATACTTCCAGAGACTTACAGACACCACCAAAAATGTCAAATTACTCCCATATACTTTCCGTGGCTCCTATTGACTACCACCAGTCACTATCAAAGACGTCCAATGACTACCAAATACTTCCAGTGTCTACCAAACACTTCCACAGACTTCCAATGACTACCAGTCACTAAAAAAGACGTCCAATGACTAACAAATATTTCCAGTGACTTCCAATGAATACTAATGCCCACCAAACACTTCCAAAGACGTCCAATGACTACCAAATACTTCCAGTGACTTCCAATGACTACCAAATACTTCCAGTAACTTTCAATGACTACTAATGAATACTAAGAACTACAAAACACTATCAATGACTCCAAATTACTTTCAATTACTTCCAGTGACCTCCAATGAAGTGTACACCAAACTTCCAAGGATATTTACCCCTCGGTGAGAATCTAAACTAGACAGTTTCGTCATAGCTACTCAAGGTTGCATGGTCATGACGTCAACCAGCTCCTATATAGGAGCATTTAAAAGTGAAAAAGTCTCGTTTTTGACTAATGCATCACTCATATTTTATGATTATTTTCACGTTTTCAATAATTCATTGAATGGAATACCTCAAAATGTTTCTTCACCGAATTAAATGCCTGGGAATCGTTTAAACCTTTCGATGATTTCTGAGTTTGGACGCTATTCTGAGGTCCCCTTCTCATCTTCAACACATTTCAGTTATGCTGAAATGCCTCAGCCACGATAAAACTCGATTTTTATCGGAAAATTGGCCGCGTGGAGCAATATCGAACCTTGAACGGAAGGCATGCTGCACACGAACGAAAAACGTCCATAGACAGTTCCCCCAATTATAGTAGTCCAATAAATGAAGGAGGAAAAAAAGGCAAAGTTAACGTTAATTACGCACTATTTTCATCTTCCGGTTGGAAGTAGCTTTTGGTACCTCATTAAACTTGAGACAAAGTTTGACTGGAAAACGCGTGCGATGGCGGAGAAAATGGCCCTAAAAGACCAGGAAAATAGGTTTTCAGCCAATATCTCCTAAAATATGGCAGTTAGAGATTTTCGGTTCAGATAAAAATTGAAGTTCTGTTAATTTTCTACAAAAATGGTCCCTATCATTTTTCTCGCAAATTTGCCCGGTTTCGAGAAAAACGGCACGAAGCGCACCTCGAATAATGAGCTTCTGTGTTGTATGCCGGAGAACACAGTCCGTGTATTAGGCGTGGGGACTAATTATTCAATAACTTTGTTAAAAATGCATATTTTCTCATGATTCAAAGTTCATGTGAAAGAGGAATTCTGCTGCTATCATACGCTGCGTGGCAGCATGGTTTGTAGCAGACGACCCGAGCGCCACGTAGAGCACACACGCGGCGAACGACGGAGGAACGAAAGTAATAAATTATAGCGTGTACATAGATATACTGTTTTTTTTTCCCGGGATATCAAAGGTATGACTTATATACATCGATGGAAAGGTGGGATTTCCCCCGTTACACTAGTTAAGGTGTTAAAATGTTAGGAATAAAGAGCACGGAGAAAAAAACCACCGAAAAAAAAGTGCGTTTTTTCCTTGACCCCGCTTTTTCTAATTTTATTGAAAAAATGGACGACTTCGTCTAACAAAGTAATTGCACAATCGAAAAGTAGACCTTCTTAGCTTTCAAATGATGTATCATAGAAACCAATCGGATCATGTATAAATTTTTAACTGATGGTTGTTCACAAAATTTCCCCGCGCTCCAAAAACAGCAAAAAATTGGGATTCAATGAACAAAGATTAAATGAAAATTAAAAAAAAATTAGGGTATACAAATTTCAGGGATGACGAAGGACCTTATGAGGACCCATAATCAAGAGAATTTTGAGTGAATTAGTGCAATACAAAAAAAAAGGAACAAATTCCTGGCGAGGTCGAAATTGAACGGGAGCAGAAAGTTTGACCCATGTTCCGATATGGCCAAAAGAGTCAAGCGTGACTCAATTCACAGGGTATGATAGTAGCAGAATTCCTCTTTCGCATGAACTCTGAATCATGAGAAAATATGCATTTTTAACAAAGTTATTGAATAATTTGTCCCCCCGCCGATGTGTAAATACACGGACTGTGCTCTCCGGCATACAACACAGAAGCTCATTATTCGAGGTGCGCTTCGTGCCCCATTTTCTCGAAACCGGGCAAATTTTCGAGAAAAATGATAAGGACCATTTTTGTAGAAAATTAACTGAACTTCAATTTTTATCTGAACCGAAAATCTCCAACTGCCATATTTTAGGAGATATTGGCTGAAAACCTATTTTCCTGGTCTTTTGGGGCCATTTTCTCCGCCATCGCACGCGTTTTCCAGTCAAACTTTGTCTCAAGTTTAATGAGGTACCAAAAGCTACTTCCAACTGGAAAATAAAAATAGTGCGTAATTAATGTTAACTTTTTCCCTTTATTTATTGGACTATAGCGCTTGAAACCGCATAGAACATACCCTCTGTATTTTACATGACTTTCTTTTGTTTTTTCTCAGGACCAGAAGCAGAGACAGAGACAGGAAGAAGGAGAGGAAGAGCGATAGGAGGGACAAGGATAGGGACGCGAAGGAGAAGCGGTCGAGATCGAGGTCTCCGTCTGGGCGTTCCACAAGGTCCCATTCGAAGGTGCCTCGCAACTATGACGAAGAGGACAAGGGGTTCGAGACGAATAAGGAGAAGCCCAAAGAGAAGGAGAAGGAGGAGGAGGGGGCTCAGAACAATTCGCCCGAGAAGTCGGATAATATGGATATTTCTAATTCTCCGTGAATCGTGTTTTTTCTTGATTGGATGTGATGAATTTTTTCATGTGTTGATACTGGATGTTTGTGTTTTAGTCACTAAGCATTGGGAAATAAAGATACATTTTGTCAGCATTCGTTGTTTTTTGTTTTCTTAGCAACTTTATCCTAGCACCTTCAAATTTGGTACTTGAGGCTTAAGCCCTTATATTTAGGTATGCCCTAGTGAGCAACTAATATTGAGCAAATGCAAAATAGTGTTGAGCCCCTTTTATTTTTCTCAAAATTGCTTATATTTCTGAATTTATCAGAGATAAGGAATAACCGATTTCATGTACGTGTTACCTCTGAAATGAATGCAAAATCGAGTTCATAGCAGAGTATTCTGGAGACGAATTGGGATGTGTTGGAGAAGTTTTCAGTGATTTTCATCCACAATTATTTTTCACAAAATTGCTCATATTTCGAAAACTATTAGAGATAAAGGAAAACCGTTTTCATATTATTGTTCAGCACGATGAGAACACCCTGTATAGAAGTCTTCAGCCTATTCTGAGGCCTGTCTGGAATTGAAAAAAGTTCAAAGGGGTTAACCTTCTTTCATTTTCAGACCCAAAAATCAACTTTGTCCTAGAGCGTTCAAATTTGGTATTTAGGGCCCTTTTGGCATCCTCTAGTGCGGTCTAGAAGCACAGCTCTCTAGTCCCAAAATTGAGAGAAATGTAATTTTTGACCCCGTTTCGGCCGAATTTTTTATGCACTCAATACCTTTGAAATGAATGCAAAATCGATTTCACAGTATTTTGGAGACGAATTGGGATGTGTTGGAGAAGTTTTCATCGATTTTGAGGCGCATTCATTTGTCCTAAAATTGCTTATATCTCGGAAACTATGAGAGATAAAGAAAATTCGGTCTCATATTCTTGTTCAGCACATCGAGAACACCCTGTATGCAAGTTTTCAGCCCATTCTGAGAACTGACAAAAATCGAAAAAAGTTCAAAGGGGTTAACCTTCTTTCATTTTTAGACCAAAAAATCAACTTTGTCCTAGAGCGTTCAAATTTGGTATTTAGGGCCCTTTTGGCATCCTCTAGTGCGGTCTAGAAGCACAGCTTTCTAGCCCTACAATTGAAAAAAAGGAAATTTTTGACCTTGTTTCGGATCGAATTTTTTATGCACTCAACAGCTCTGAAATGAATGCAAAATCGAGTTCAAAGCAGTATTCTGGAGACGAGTGTTGGAGAAGTTTTCAGTCACAATTATTTTTCAGAAAATTGCCCATATTTCGAAAACTATTAGAGATAAAGGAAAACCGTTTTCATATTATTGTTAAGCACGACGAGAACACCCTGTATGCAAGTTTTCAGCCCATTCTGAGACCTGTCGATAATCGAAAAAAGTTCAAAGGGGTTAACCTTCTTTCATTTTCAGACCCAAAAATCAACAATGTCCTAGAACGTTGAAATTTGGTATTTAGGGCCCTTTTGGCATCCTCTAATGCGGACTAGAAGCACAGCTCTCTAGTCCCAAAATTTAAAAAACCCAATTTTTGACCCCCTTTCGGACCGAATTTTTTATGCACTCAATACGTTTGAAATGAATGCAAAATCGAGTTCAACGCAGTATTCTGGAGACGAATTGGGATGTGTTAGAGAAGTTTTCATCGATTTTGAGGCGCATTTATTTTTCCTAAATTTGCTTATATCTCGTTAACTATTAGAGATGAACAACCGATTTCAGATCGAGAATACTGTATTCAAGTTTTCAGGCCATCCTGAGGCCTCTCGATAATCGAAAAAAGATCAAATGCGCACCTTCTTTCTCTTTTAGACCTAAGAATCAATATTGTCCTAGAGCATTTGAATTGGTATTTAATGCTCTTTTGGCATCCTCTAGTCTAGTGTGAATAAGATACTGGGCTTCTTTTAGGACATTTTAGTCCTTTGCTTGTTATAGCTTTGAAAGGTCAAATAAAAATTCACAAGTAAAGATAACATGTTTCCACTTCATTTTATTTGAGTTCTATAATATTTCATTAAACAATCAAATAAATTACATCAAATAGTTCACTTTAGACCTAAAACCTAAAAAAATCAAACTATCTATCGATCTCCCCGAACACCACGTCCAGGGTCCCGATAATGGCAACAATGTCGGCCAACAGGTGGTTCTTGCCGAGCTTGTCCAGGGCCGCCAGATGCGCGAAACCCGGCGCCTTGATTTTGCACCGGTAGGGCTTCGAGCTGCCGTCGGACACCAAATACACGCCAAACTCCCCTTTGGGGGCCTCGATGGCCGTGTAGGTGGCCCCAGGCGGCACCTGGAAGCCCTGCGTGAACAGCTTGAAGTGGTGGATGAGCGCCTCCATGGACGTCTGGAAAAAATAATTTAGCTGCGTTAAAACGTCAAAAAAACGTCATGAGAACGTCACGAAAATGACTAACGTACGTCGAAGCATAAAAAACGTCATAAAAATGACACGTTTGTGTCAATACGTCGAAAAAACGTTACAAAAACGGCTTGCCTGCGTCATCAATCGAAAGAAACGGCACAAAGACGAGGCACGGTCATCAAATCGTGGAAAAGACGACGAAAAACATGACGGGCACGCGTCAAAGAGCCAAAAAATTGAATAAACATCATGAAAACGTCACGGAAACGTAACGAAAATGACTGACGTACGTTGAAGTATAAACAACGTCATAAAAATGATACGTTTGTGTCAATACGTCGAAAAAACGTTACAAAAACGGCTTACATGCGTCATCAATCGAAAGAAACGGCACAAAGATGAAGCACGGTCTTCAAATCGTCGAAAAAACAACGACAAAAATGACTCGCATGCGTCAAAGCGCCAAAGAGTTGAAAAAACATCATGAAAACGTCACGGAAACGTTACGAAAATGACTAACGTACGTTCAAGTATAAATAACTTCATAAAAATTACACATTTGTGCCAATACATCGAAAAAAACGTTACAAAAACGACTATCATGCGTCATCAATGGAAAGGAACATCACAAAGATGAATCACGTTCATTAAATCGTCGAAAAAACGACTAAAAAAACATCACAAATGCGTTAAAGCGCCAAAACGTTCAAAAACATCAAAGAAACGTCATAATAAAGTCACAGAAACGTCATAAGAAAGTCAGGAAAATGAACATGCTCTTGGCAATGTCTAAAAAATGTTACAAACATGACTAGCATGTGGCAATAAGTCAAAAAAACGTGGGGAAAACGTCAAAAAAATGACCGGCATTTCAAATCATTGAAAATCTGTAAAAGACAAATTTGTGATTCTTCTCAGATATAATAAAAATCACCCATCCAATCATCATTATTATTATTACTATTATTAAGAAGTTTAGTTACTTCTTCAATAACTGGGACAGAAAATAACTACACAATTTCAGATAAAATGCTAAGGTGCACCACAAACTGCAAAAATATCTCACCTTCATTTCTGCCCTGCTGGGAGGAGTCAATTTGGCGTCATCAGTTTTGA
Organism: Phaedon cochleariae; assembly: GCA_918026855.4. Lineage (NCBI taxonomy): Eukaryota > Metazoa > Arthropoda > Insecta > Coleoptera > Chrysomelidae > Phaedon > Phaedon cochleariae. The sequence continues at coordinate 59,133,078 of OU896710.1, forward strand.
TTTCTCCAGCTGGCATTTGATTCAAGCACTGATGTATTATCCTCAAGGACTGCCTCATCTCCTCCAAACGGCACAAATACCTGTCATAGCAGTCCCCTTTTGTACCCACAGGTACATCAAATTCCACCAAATGGTAGGCATCATAAGGCTGAGCTTTACGCAAGTCCCACTTGATGCCAGAACCTCTCAACATCACCCCACTTAAAAAAAACAGTCATTATAGCTATGATTTTATAATGGCATGAGGCAATAAAAAAATACCTGAAGCCATAGTTGAGAGCATCCTCAGCAGATATGACCCCAATATCCTCAGTTCTTTGCACCCAAATTCTGTTGTTTGTAAGAACATCTTCTACTTCATCAATTCGTTCATTGAACTTTGAAGCAAACTCATAAATATCATCCATCAAACCAAGAGGTAAATCCTAGAAAGAAGAAGAAATATTCCATTAATTACCTTGTTAATTACTATCAAGAATTTGAGACTATTGGTTTTACCAGAATTATAATTATTTTATCTTACCAGTGAGACTCCACCAGGTCTGATATAGGCAGCATGCATACGGGCTCCTGACACTCTTTCATAGAACTCCATCATTTTTTCACGTTCCTCAAAAAGCCAGAAAAATGGAGTCAGAGCACCAACATCCAGAGCATGTGTACCAATACCCATTATGTGGTTCAATATCCTTGTTAGTTCAGCAAACAAAACTAGGAACATAAAACAATGTAATATGTGCTTCTATAGGTCACAAAAAATATCATACCTCTAATGTATTTTGCTCTCAATGGTATATCAATGTTCAACAACTTCTCAATTGCCAAACTAAAACACTGCTCATTGCACATCATAGACACATAATCCAATCTGTCAAAGTAAGGCAATGCTTGCATATAGGTTTTGTATTCAATCAACTTTTCTGTACCACGATGTAACAGTCCAATATGGGGGTCAGACCTTTTCACCACCTGAAGTATACAATTTAGAATAGATGATAATACTGCACTTCATCAGTTTTCATTACTTCTGCTTCTTTCACATACCTCTCCATCTAGCTCCAACACCAATCTGAGTACCCCATGGGCAGCAGGATGTTGGGGCCCAAAATTTAGAGTCATGTTTTTCACAGCCTTTTCAATTGGAGCTTTCTTGGCATTCCATGGCTGCATGGCCCAGTGTTTGGTAATTTCGTCGGGGTACATTACTGGGCCATCGAATTGTGACATCCATTCTTCGTCTGGGTACCATTTAGCTGCGTTAGTTTTCTGGCTGAAAAGTTCAGATAGCTAAAAATCAAGGAGTTGGGAATATTTGGAAATTACATAACTTATAACTTCACATTTGGTTTAGGGGTCCTATTGGAATATATATTTTTTAATTCAATAAAACTTGCCTTGTATGCAAGAAAGCTGCACCGTTCTTGAGGAAACTTTTACATGGAAAGGCATCCAAAGATTTCTTCAAAACAGTATTCATCTTTACAGCACAAAGCATCCCTTAATAATAGTAATAGAATAGCTGAGCTGAAAAGTGTAAAATTTGTGACAAATAACCATAACCATAACCTAAAACGAACTGACAGCATTGACAGTGTTGTCAATTTTTGACAGAGTTGACAGATGACAAAGAGAATCAGGGTAACCAACGGACCAACAAGAAAATTAACCAACATGAAGTAGGCTGCCGAAGCTGGCTGACAGAATTTCCGAACTTTCCCGATTAACCAGTGGCACGCGTTTCTCCCCTTTTTGGGTATCGAATATCAAAATTCTTAATTGCTTTTGTTTGTGCTCGGCGATGTTGATAATAAATGATAATAGGAACAAAATAAAAAAATTTAGAAAAATCTGTTTTTTCCGAGTGAAGTACCCATTGTCGATCTAAATGAAAACCTAGTAGGCGACCTAGTGTGAGGAGGTATTATAGCTCCTGCCTACTAACTACCTAACTAGGTTGTCATCCAGCAGAACGACAATGGTCTACCATATGGCGATTTCGCAAGGAATTATTTTCTGATAGCATGATTCTACACTTGAGTACACATGCTAACCTATCTCACTGGCCCGAAAGCAGAAAAGCAATGTTTATTCGATAGAGAATGATTCGAGACCCAAAAGCATACTTTCACAATGCTTATTATTGTTTTTTTCAATTAGGCTGCTCTAGGGCACTGGATATCACATGATAATAATGATAATATTCCATACCCAAAAGGGGGGAAAGGCGTGCCACTGGTCAATGGGGAAATTCCGGAAATTCTGGCAGCCAGCTCTTGGCAGTCCACTTCACGTAGGAAGAAAATGATACTGTAAAACAAAGATAACTTTATTTTCTCTTTTCTCTTAGTTTTTTTTATCTTGCGAGTGGCCCCAGGCCCAGGGCTCTGCTGATCTTCTTGAGAATCTTGAGCCCCTCTTTGAAGAAGTTTTTGGATTTTATTTTTGATATGAAAATATGAAATAATATTCAAGTTCAGTATAAATTGAAAATGGCCACATCATATTTTCCAAGCTTAAGGTATTTTATGAACAACATAATAATAATCAGAAAACTATCCACAGTATCCACTCCAACTGAGACACTAAAATTTGTTCCCAAACATAATCCTGTCTCTGAGGCCAACATCAACAATGTACAAAGTTTTATTAATAACTCCAAAAAAATGTTGTTCCTTACTGGAGCTGGAATATCAACAGAATCAGGTAGATACAATAACATAAACAGTGATCAAAATTGTACATTTAATGCATTCATACATTCTTTAGGAATACCAGACTACCGATCAGAAGAAGTAGGTCTATATGCTAGAACAAACCACAAACCAATCCAACATATGGAATTTATAAAATACCCTCATGTACAAAAAAGGTACTGGGCAAGAAATTTTGTAGGCTGGACAACCTTTTCCAAACGTGAACCAAATATCATACATTATTCTATTTGTGAATTGGAAAAAGAAAAAGTAGGTTTTTAGGTTAGTACAAAATAATCCAATATCACAAAATTCACATTTATGAAATATGATCAAAAAACAATGCATACTAGTAATAGTATTTCAAGGGAAAACAGTTAATTGATTTTGAATTGACTATCAAATTTTCAGATTTCCACAGTGGTCACTCAAAATGTGGATAATCTCCATTACAAAGCTGGCAGCCAGAATGTTATAGAGTTGCATGGGACAGCCTTCAGAGTGATTTGCTTAAAGTGTGAAGCCTTTTATGACCGCCATTATATCCAGGAAAGATTGATCCAGCTCAATTCACATATAACTCCAACTTCTACCACAATCCGACCAGATGGTGATGTAGATATACCACTAGTAAGTTGGACACAATAATAGAATCATTGATAGATTTGAGCTGGACATTTTTAGGAAATCATAGAAGGGTTCAAACCACCCCTGTGTGAGTCTTGTGGAGGAATGTTGAAACCAGATATAACATTTTTTGGGGACAATGTGCCTAGAGCTAGAGTGGAAGCTGTCAAAAGTGCAGTTAGTGAAAGTGACTCTTTGCTGGTCTTAGGCTCTAGTTTGACAGTTTTCTCAGGCTATAGGATAGTCTTGCAAGCCTTGGAGGAAGGCAAGAATGTAGCTATAATTAATATAGGCCCTACTAGGGCTGACCATCTAGTCAAATTGAAAGTGTCTGCCAAATGTGGAGATATTTTACCTCTAGTAATTTAATTCATACTCACCTAAGTAATAATAACTTACCATACAAAAATAATGAAACAAATAGGGTAATGTTAGCACAATCTGTGATGTCAAATCTTATTCTTTGGGTTCAGTTCAAATTGAAAAACACTCCCAAACCAAAGTAAATGTTTAATATAAATTATAATCTTCAATTAAAATAGAAGAAAATGCAAGAGTTTGCATCTCATGTATCACATTTCATAATATTTCTATATTGAGCAAGACTGTTTGCATTGATATAACCTAGAAAATAAATGTCAGTGGTTATATCTATTATCAGGGTTGGGCTGATTTAATTCAATTGATTTAAATCAAGATAAAAATCATGATTTAAATCAAGTGATTTTTTTTTTTAAATCACAATTTAAATCAAAATAATAATTTCGAGAACATTTATTATTTATTTGAATAATAAAAAATATTGAACTGAAATAAAATAGTAAAACCCCTAAAAAAACTGGATATTGAAACATATACATATACAGGCTACAGGAATTTTCTTGTATAGACATGTTGGTCGACCCACATCGTCCTACTGAGAATGGCTTTCTTTGTGAATTATATTATCTTGTTTTAATTTTATAATACTCAAATTCATGGAATACACAAAATTAAAATAGTTTTGAGTTAAAAAATGGACATGAATGTTGACAGGTACCTATATTTAGCGCGCATTAAGACCAAAATCAAAAATAATCAAAAAAATCAAAAAAATCCAAAAAATCATGGTTTTTTTATTAAAATCAATGATTTTTGATTTTTTTTAAAGAAATCAAGATTTGCCCAACCCTGTCTATTATTTACAATTTTTCTGTGGAAATATTCAAAAAGGTCCATCAAGCTTATTTATTCACTATCATTAACTCAACCCAATTACATTTTGGTTACTTCAATTCCACAAAAACCAATATTCAAATATTTTTTATCTGGACCAAAAGATTTTCATTGTTTCTAATTCATATCTAGAAATTTTACCAATATTCGCCAGTAGCAATTTTTCCATTTTCATTTGGAGACGTATTTTCGTTTTCTTTTTGATTTCACGTTTACACATTTCTTCATTATATACCGGGGGTTCTGAAAAGTGCAGTCAACGTCAATGTCTTCATAGGAAAATGGCAAAATGGTGTTAAATTCATGATAATAGTATAAAATATTAATATCAGGTGTTTCATAATTGAAACAATAATAATCATGAGGATGTTTTGTACGTTGAAATGAATGCTAAACAAGTCTAAAACCAAATTCACCATGACAGCAACTCTTGATTAACTAAAATAAGTAATATATACACAAACTTTGGGTTCAGATGGTTGACCAACCTAATGTTTCTCTGATGCTGATCTTCAAACTCACATATTCGAGTCATTTGTATCACATTTCAAGGAGATAATAAATACTCATGTTTTTTTTTTTTGAAAAGGCCAAGTTCCAATCATCCAACAAAATAAAACATAAAAATGTCCATAAAACCTATCCCTAAAAACTCTAATCCCAGCCGTCTATATGGGCAATGAAACGGGGCAAGTCAACGCTAGATGAATAAAACATAATTTTTTCGACGTTCTCTCGTTTTTTTTTTATTGTTTAGTCTTATCTCAAACGGTACCATCTTCTTCCTCGTTCAGATCTAATAACGTGTAGGTGTCTCTCCTTGATATGAACCTATTCGAACTGTAGATGTACGCGCTACTGCGCCTGCGCAGATTCCTCATACCTGAAATAATCAGAAAAATTATAATAGGCGAGTGGACTATCTTTTTTATTCCTCAAATAGAATCATCACTCAAATACCTTTCGATTTAATATTTTTTTAAATTTCTGTTGAAGTTTGAAAATTATTTTGAACAATGTTCGCAGTAATTCTAAAGATCTGTTCAATTCAATACGTAAAATACGTTTCTTTCGAAGGTAAGTAGGGAAGCATTCAACGCAACTATTGAAAAACATATGTTGAAGCGATTGCTTTTTGGAAAACCCCAAGAAACTGTATACGTGATCAATAAACACTGAACATGTTAGAGTGATTAAGACAACGAGCCCGCCGTTGGGCGCCATTTTGCTGGAAGCCTCATGCCAGTAGCATAACAAATTGATGACTTAGTTATAGTTTGAAAATTATCTTGAACAATGTTCACAGGATCAAAAGATATCGCAGTAACTCTAAAGATCAGTTCAATTCAATACGTTTCTTTCGAAGGTGAGCAAGGAAGCATTTAACGAAACTGAAAAATATCTGTTGAAGCGATTGCTATTTGGAAAACCCCAAGAAACTGTATACGTGATCACTAAACTGAACATGTTAGAGTAATCAAGACACGAGCCCGCCGTTGGGCGCCATTTTGCTGGAAGCCTCATGCCAGTAACATAACAAATTGATGACTAAGTTGAAGTTTGAAAATTTTTTCGAATAATGTTCGCAGAATTAAAAGATATTGCATTGATTCGAAAGATCTGTTCAATTCAATACGTTTCTTTCGAAGGTAAGCAAGGAAGCATGCAACGAAACTATTGAGAAACATCTGTTGAAGCGATTGCTATTTTTAAACCCCTAAGAAACTGTATACGTGATCACTAAACACTGAACATGTTAGAGTAATCAAGACACGATCCCGCCGTTGGGCGCCATTTTGTTGGAAGCCTCATCATGCCAATAACATAACAAATTGATGACTAAGTTGAAGTTTTGAACAATGTTCGCAGAATTAAAAGATATAGGAGCCCTCCGTTGGGCGCCAGTTTCAATCAACATAGAAAGTGGTCAACTGTGATGCATCAAATGTTATTATGAATACTGAATCAATGGTTTTTAAAACTGTTATTTACCTATTTCGATGGTTTCTTTTGTGAACACCAATGACTTGTAGGCGTTCACGATGACGCCGAGGATGACGCACGTGCCCAGAAATATGAATCCGTACGTCATTAGCGGGCAAGCTATATCGGCGAAAGTGGTGGCCAGATAGATCCACCTCCTGATGGTAGGTGTGATGTCGTCTATTCCCTAAATACAAAATGTCATCGTCCGCAAAATTATTGCGTTCATTCAGAATGGTCGTGTTTATTATAATGTCATTCTCACATCAATATTTAGTGGAAATGATTTTTTCAGCTAGCGTGCGGAAAAGTCCTCTTTTCCGCACTCATTTTAGTGTTAAAGAGACGCTTTTCCGCACTAGTGCGGAAAAAACTTTTAACACAGAAAAAATAGTGTACCTAACACGTGCGTAAAAAAACGAGGAACTACTATGAAACGTCCACTTTATAAAATATAATTTTCTACCACCTGTCAATTTAGAGAATGATCATTCGTTCAAATGTTTTTTATTGTTACTTACTTACTTCATACACAGAGGGTGTTTCTGACGTCAAAATAAGAAGAAAAGTTCGTATAAACCTTAGATTATATATAAATATATGTCTGCAAGTTATTCATTTCTGAGATCCAGAGTGTCAAAATTTGATTCTTATTCCTGTTTTTTGGGAAAAATTCGAAATAAACGTGATATGTTCGAGTGAAATTTGGTATCTCACTCGAATATCACGATTATATTGGAATGTATTCAGAAAAACCTAAATATGAATCAAACTGACATTCCTATATTCAGAAACGAATAACTTATGGACATATTTATATATACGAACTTTTTTACTTATTTTGACTTCAGCAACATGCTCCTGAATTTTTTTCACATATTAAATTTTTCTATTGGTGATTTTTTTTCTCGCACGCAAGTTGAAAAAATAGTGTACCTATCACGTGCGTAAAGTGACTTTTCCACACTTGTTAGATAAACTCGAGGGTAACCTACTACTATTGAGTATTATTTATTAGATTCCAAAAAACAGTCTGAGTCATCGTCGCAACAGGTTGCAACGAGGGAACATAATTTAGAATAATGACAGATGACATTTAACAGTATATTTTCTCACCTCTTCTACCCACATGATTGGAAAAATTATGCTAGGAAAATCTTTGGCCGGAGCTACGTACGGCGAATGTTCAACTTTCAAATTCAGCTGAGCACGAATTTTACCTTCGATGGGAACTCCCAGTTTCTGAAAAATGAAAATATTGAAATAATGGCACTTGCTGAGAGTACAAACTAAATCTACAGTTCAACGAGATAAGATATAATGTTGATGATGTTGATTACGTATGGAATGAACTTTATATCCGACGAATCCAGAATTAAATTAATTTTCTTTCAATTTACCGCCATAGCAAGGATTAGTCCAATTTGTGTGTATGCCCATCTTAAATGTTGGCAGCTTTGCTTTGACATTGGAGATTTCTGTATTTCATGACCATGGAATTTTCACCCGTAAATCTAGTGTTCGAGTTCTATGATAAATTCAGTTCTGTGAAAATGATGAATCTTGTTCTGTGCCATTCATACTAAGATTTAGTCTGGGTGGTATGGTTGAAATGGTTGAGGTTTTTACTTTGATATCTCACTGTGAAGTTGTAAAAAATTAATATATACGTATTTTTTCTTTTTCTCGTAAGATCAAATTTCACTTCTGAAAAAAATAAATAAAAGAGGAACATGGCTCCTCCACCATTCCTATGACGTACTTTCTAAAAATACACATTCACACAGAGTTAAAATACGATTCCCTGTGCCAGTACGACGTTGCCGACATCATCAATATGTCTAAATTTCCGGAAATTGTTCTTTGAATGAATGAATATCATAACAGCAATGATAATAGGTTCTTCATTCCTACTTTGTCAAGTATTATGAATAATTCCCATAAATCTCTCATTGGCTGAATGAAGTTGATTACTAATAAAGATAAATTATCATATGTTGCGATAGTATCTATAATTTTTCACTATCGTTATATTACAATATGTTATTCATTACTTGTCAGTTATTTTTTTGCTAATGAATTCGTTCCTTAATAAAACTGATCTATTTTCTAAGAAAGTTGCAGATTATATTTTGCAACAGCGCCTAAATACTTCGAGCTCGTCCACACCACCCAAAATACCGACAGGCACAACAAGAGGAAGGAGCCATGGGTGTCGGCTTCATCCTGGTCTGACCGATGACAGTAAATTAGAAAGGATAGTATCATTGAATGTAGCCGATAGTGATTCATTGATTCAATGATATATTAACCATAACCTGTCAGAGTGAAGCCAACTACCCTCTGCATTCCTGCTCCGAGTGCATTTGTGGTTATGTATGTTTTTGTTCACCAGTTTCACTCCTTCTTCTAATTTTTCATTCGTTTTTCATTCCTTAGCTATTCGCTAGCTATATTTTTCACCATCAGCTATTTTCAGACTAGATTCAGAATATACGTCACAGAAATTGCTTTAATTTAGAAATGAAAACGACTTGGACTTTATCGGTCGCCATTATCTACAGCGTGGACATAAAACTGGAGAGTTCCGAACTTATTTAATGAAGGAAACTTTCCCATTCGGAACCACCAATCGAAGTGAAGGTACTTACAGGTTGGATTTTGAAGTAGCTTTGGTGCCTTTCCCTATTCGGACTCAAACCTTCGAAAGGTTCGGCCAAAGTTGGGTCGGCCTCGAAAAAATGCGGAAACGACAAATATACAGGGGCATCTGGAAAAGAAAACTACGGTTCAGTTTGACGATCGAGGCATACAGGGCGGACTCACCGAATTGGCACGGGCTGATATTCTGCAATCCTTTGGGAGGGCAGAATTCGTTTCCGGGACAATAGCACTTATTTTCCGGATATTTGTCCACTGATTCGAAGATGTTGTCTGTCGGCGTGTACAGATCCGCAGAAATACCTGAAAATTTCAGATCAAAATTGGTTCGTTCCACGTAATTGAAATGTCACCATAAACATTATGTGATGAGGGTGAGACATTTTGTGTTATTGGGTCAGCAGCAACTACACTGTCAAATTCAGTGTCACTTGTCGAATGTTTTGTCTTCTGTCAATGTCATTCATGGTTTGTAAAGAAGATATTTTTGCTCAAGTTTTCAATAATAATGAAATAGTGGTGCATATTTTATGGAGATGTGATATTTGATAAACTTCGAGCCAACCTCATAACACGAGATGTTTCACTCAAAATGAAAACGGGCCCTTCATTTTCTTTTCCAGCAAATCAGTTTTAATCCGAAATATTTCGGATTTGATTTTCCGGCATACTAGATGTCTATTTAAACATCATGGCGTCTTCGGAACAGGTGATACACCCGAAGCAGACCGAGAGCGACTGATGATACCAACACGACCGAAACAGTACCGACCGTCATAGCTGACAAATGAAAAATATCTCATAGTCAAACGGATTTTCCATGCTATATTCCTCCTGATTTTCCATCTCAATTTCTTTTGACAGCCGCAAATAATTGACTTCAAGTTCGATAAAGAATATTTCGGGTTGGATTTTCCACCATCTAGTGATCGATTAAAACATCATGGCGCCTTCGAAAGAGGTGACACACCCTCAGCAAACCGAGGACGACTGATGATACCCGAATGACCGAAACAGAACATACCTTTTCTGCTGAAAATTAATCAAAATCTCTAAATTTTTTTATCTCACCGTGTTTGGAGTCCGGTCCTCGGTACTGCATGGGCAGAATCCGGCACAAGTCCTTGTCGTAGATGTTGACGATATCGGCATTGGTGTAGTACCTGGGCGGGAAGAAGCTGCCCTCGCTCGCGGCCAAATCGTTACAGGGCGGATCCTTCCAGAAGGGCAGCACGTCCTTTCCGGCCAATCGGGTGATGAGGCCGAATTCGTGCATTCCGGTGGCGCCCGTGTTGATGTTGTGAACCTCGGGAAGGGTGCCGTTTCTCTACGATCGTAAGTATCATATACAGGGTGTCCGTTTTTCGAGCTTCAGCATGGGGATATCAGTTATTATGAGAGATACGAGGTCGGTTAATTTAGGACAAAGTTGCGCATTTTCATGCTAAACATTCATCTCCATGGAAATTTGATGTGTCATTTTTAGTTTTTGAATTATTGGAAGAAAACGGAGATTTATCTTTTTCGTTTCAATTTTTTCAAGCGGAAACCAAAAAACCTAGACTTTTCTGACATTCTTGCGGCACTTTTTTACAAAGAATCAGAATCTGTTATTGTATTTTGATCAACAGGAAAGATTCGATCATATCGAATGATACACAGCATTGTAATCAGAAAAAAAACTTCAAAAATGCAAAAGTCCAATATGGCGCCCATAAGAAAAAACAAAGTTGAGTGTTGTAACTTTAGCATCAAGAACGTCTTGGAAAATACGATGACAGATTCAGATTCCTTGTGAAAAAGTGCCTTGAGAATGTCCTAGTCAGAAACGTCTAGGTCTGTTGGTTTTCGCTTGAAAAAATAAAAATGAAAATTACAAATTTTCGTTTTCTTTAAATAATTCAAAATCTGAAAATGACACATCGAATTTTCTTTAACCGACCTCATATCTCTTATAATAACTGAGATCCTAATGGTGGAGCTCGAAGAACGGGCACCCTGTATACAGGGTGATAACGAAAACATTGACCAGGGGGAGTCATTCATTTGTTTTTGAATTGATAACTTCTATAAGCTCGTTAAGCACTTTCTGGGATGATTTGATATTGCATTGCATTGATGAACGGCGAAGTTCAGCCTAGGCTGTTTTTCAACCTGACTCAGTAGCAGGGAATTTTTATTGCTCACAATATACAGGGTGTCCGCTAAAAAGAGGTCAATCCATTAACCATAATATATATTCCTTGAACGAAAACAATATGAGTTTCTAGATACCATTTTTCATTTTAGCCCTTCATATTCGATATATAGGGTGTCAAAGTTGGAAATTAAAAACTGTTTTTTTTAATTACTCGCGTATAAATTGGTACATTACTTCATCACGAAGAGTTACATCGTGTAAGGAAAACAAAGCAGAAAATAACTGTCAAATACTCGAAATACTGGGGGTCAAGTACACACTTACCCCCATATTTTTTTTGTACGTGCGCTAATGACTTCCTATCTATTTTTCTTCAATAGTTCAATCATTTTTGAGTATTTTTTGTCTCTTGTAAAATTTCGATAAAATCATTAGTTTTTAAGATAATTCCAAAAGTACTGGTTATTGTTTGATGCTATGCGGCTTACGGTAATCTCATAATAATGTTCACATACTCCTATTTATTTCGTCGAAATTGGAAGAGGGCGTAACTTTTTACGTACGAAGAGGTAAATATGGAAATACCGGGTGCTCAGAGCGAATGTATTGAAATAATTTTTACAGCAAATTTAAAAAAAAAATTAAAATCGGTTTGAGTGGTTTTGGGAGCTGCGGAATTTAAAAAAAATATTTTCGAGACCCCCCCGTATGGTATGTCGAGCGCGAACGAACGGGAAATAAAATCGGAAACATTTTTTTCGGAAATTTTAGGTGAAATTATGATATCCATGATTTTAATAGCTACTTGATGAAAGAAATAGCAGATCAGGATTGTCTGGGGATGCATGAAAGATTTTGTGTATAAGCCACATATTTTTCAAGATTAGTTAGTTAAGATTTTCTTTTATAAAGGGCTCGCATGTGTATTCAAAATATTGGAGGTCATATCGAGCAATTTATTAAGACGTGTTGAATTTCTATCAATTTTTTTTGTCAAAATTATTCCAATACATTCGCTCTGAGCATCCGGTATTTCCATATTTAACTTTTCGTACGTGAAAATTTACGCCCCCTTACAATTTCGACGAAATAAATAGGAGTATGTGAACATTATGAGATTACCTAAGCCGCATAGGCATCAAACAATAACCAGTACTTCTCGAATTATCTTAAAAACAAACGATTTTATCGAAATTTTACAAGAGGCAAAAAATACTCAAAAATGATTGAACACTTGAAGAAAAATAAGTAAAAAGTCATTAGCGCACGTACAAAAAAAATATGGGGGTAAGTGTGTACTTGACCCCCAGTATTTTGAATATTTGACAGTTATTTTTTGTTTTGTTTTCCTCACACGATTTAACCCTTTGTGCTATAGTGATGTACCAATTTTGAGATCAATATCTTATTGAATACGCCAGTAATATTGTTGGATGACCCAACTGAATTTCTATTTCCTTTATGGTTTTTTAATAAAACTATATACATTTTCCATGTTTTTGTATTTATATTCAAGGAAGACAATTTGGTATGAAAACCTGTCACATATATGTCAGTTCTATCTATTTATTAAACAAAATTCTAAAACAAGAGATATATGTTACTATACCTAATGGCACCTTTCTAGAAACCGTGGACTGTATATACCATATGATAAAATTAATATGCCAATGAAGTGATGTTGAAACTGATTGTCCGAACATGCCGCCTCCCTTGAAAGCTCAAGCTTTCAACATTTACATAAACAAACTTCCTTACAATAATATCTGAGCAATGATGCATGACACAATATGCAATTATCGCTAACAAATTAATTCCAAACAAAAATTGAGAAATAATCAGCTGTTTCTACTTTCAATTGTCATTTTCGATTGGGAGTATGCACAAACGAGATGAAGCACGTTTGAACAGACCTTTAGCAGTACGCACTGTGACAACTCGCACTACACTATCTTCGCCTGGATGAACCTCGATGACTCGTCCTAGATCCCACTTGAGAGGAGGTAAATTGTCGTCTTTGATCACGACCATGGTCCCTTGTTTGATAGTGGCACCCTCCTGGTTCGAATGCCATTTGCCCCTGATTTGGAGACCAGACAAATAATCCTTGGACCACTTGTCCCAGAAATGTTGTATAATTTGAGTTAAGTGATTGTATCTCTTGATTCTATTTGGATTTTCTGAACGCCAGTCCTCTTGAGGAAGAGACGTTAATGCACTTCCGATCAGAAAGTGTCCTGGAGTGAGTACGTTCAAGTCTTCAGGATCTTCTGATAATGGTGTGAGAGGACGAGAGTTCAAGCATGACTCTACCTGAGTGATGACAGTGTGAAACTCATCATAAGTAAACTTTTCATTTCCCAAAACCCTTTTGATATGATATTTAGCGGATTTGATTCCCGCCTCCCATAACCCACCAAAATGTGGTGCCCGTGCTGGAATGAAATGCCAGCTAATTTTATTCTTCAGGAAATAATCTGAAAATGCAACCTGGGTTTCTTTGTTTTTCAAAAATGTATACAGGTCCTGTAATTGATTGTTTGCTCCTACAAAAACAGTTCCATTATCGGAATACATATTCTGTACCAATCCTCTCCTGGCAATAAATCTTTTGAAGCAAGTCAAAAAAGATTCTGTAGTCAAATCAACAGCCAACTCTAAATGGACTGCTTTGGTGACGAAACAAATGAATAAACAAATATATCCCTTGACATATCTTTGACCTCTGAGTCTATGCACCCTAATATGAAAAGGTCCCCCATAATCAACCCCACAATTCGTGAACGGGCGGCTTGGAGCCACTCGAGACTCTGGTAATTGACCCATTAAATGCTGAAACTTGATTGGTTTCACCCGAAAACAAACAATACATTTATGCAATACCCGTCTGACTGTACTACGACCACCTAAGATCCAAAAATGTAATCTCAATGTGTATAATAATGCTTGTGGTCCCGCATGTAAGTTTTTTCTGTGTTCAAATGTGATTATTAAATCCGTAAGTTTATGATTTTTTGGCAGTATCATTGGATGTTTTTGATTATAACCTATAATTGCTTTGTTCAACCTTCCTCCTACTCTCAAAATTCCCTGTGAATCCAAAAATGGATTTAAAGATATGAGTTTACTTGATTTTGATAAGAATCCTGTTGATTGCAAATTATCAATGTCCGAATTGAAACATTTCCTTTGAGCGAATTTTATTAAACTATGTAAAGCATCTTCTAACTCCTTTACCGTAAGATTTATGGTCAATATTTCCGTTCTTTGTTGACCTTTACATTGTCTAATAAAACGCAAGCAATAAGCCCAAACCCTTTGTAATTTCCATAAACTCGAAAATCTTTCGATTATATCCAAAGAAAACGAAGAACTAAAAAATGTTTGCCGTACTGATCTTCGTTCTGGTATCTCGCTTCCTGGAGATTCTTTCCTTTTCGGCCAATACTCTTCATCTTTCCTCAACCATAGTGGCCCATGCCACCATAATTCCATTGAACCTAACTTGTCAGGCTCTGTTCCCCTAGATAAAACATCAGCTGGATTTTCGTGCGATTCTACATGTGACCATTCCTCAATCCCTGTTAATTCTTGTATCTCAGCTACCCTATTCGCAACGAAAGTTTTCCAATCACTAGACTCTCCCCTTATCCAATCTAGTGTTATCGTAGAATCTGACCAAAATTGAACCTTGTTTAATTTCATCCGCAACGCACCTATAACATCTTTTGACAATTTGGCTGCTAACACTGCGGCACACAATTCTAACTTAGGAAGTGATATGACCTTCAAAGGTGCAACCCTAGATTTACCACATAAAAGATTAACAAAACAGTTTCCTAGCCCATCAATAGACCGTATGTACATTGCAGCTCCATATGCTACTTCAGAAGCATCTGCAAAACAATGTAACTGAACATTCATCAAATTTGAAACTGTAACCTGTCTTGGTATCTCAATTTTTCCTATCTTCCAAATTTCATCCCTGAATCGTACCCATGCTGTATGCAAATCAAGTGATAAAGACTCATCCCAACCTAACTTCTCCCTCCACAATGCCTGCATGATCAATTTTGCACGAACTACAACTGGCCCAACCAACCCTAATGGATCAAATATCTGTGATATTATTGACAGAATAGTTCGCTTAGTTACCCGAGTCTGATTTTTATCGATATTAATTTGGTACCCCAATATATCTATATCTGCCTTCCATAACAAACCTAGAGCCTTCGAAGTGCTATCATCTGCTAGATAGTAAGCAATGTCATTATTCCTTTCACTATCATCTGCAAAAACCTCCTTTTTATTGGATATCCACTTCCTAAGAATGAAACCAGCAGTTTCTAAAATATGACTTATATCCCTCTTCAATACCCTTGCTTTCTCTACAGATTCTGCACCTGTCAATAAGTCATCCATGTAGAAGTCGCTCAGTATGCAGTCACTAGCATCCGATAACTTATCCTTGAAATCATACCCTAACTGGTGCAAACATCTCACTGCAAGGAAACTTGCTGATGCAGTCCCGTACGTCACAGTATTCAACCTATATACCTCTACTGCTTCATTAATTGAAAAACGCCACAATATTCGTTGTAAATCCCTTTGTTCATTTTTAATAAGAATTTGACGATACATTTTTGCCACATCTGCTGCAAATACCACATTGTGTTTACGAAATCTAACCAAAATTGAAAAAAGACTATCCTGTAATTGAGGACCCACTAATAATATATCATTCAAAGAAATGCCATTATCAGTTTTTGCAGACGCATCAAAGACTACCCTACATTTTGTTGTAATTGATTCATCCCTGTAAACTCCATGATGCGGCAAATAGTACGCAATTCCTTCATTAGAAGTCTTTTGTACCCTTGTCATATGTCCCATATCAATATACTCTTTCATAAATTCATGATATTGATCCTTCATATCTTTGTTTTTTCCCAATTTGTTTTCGATTTGTATCAATCTCTTGAAAGCAATCTCATATGAATTACCTAATTCACTAATATTTTCAGAAATTGGTAATGTAACTACAAATCGCCCCTCCCTATTTCTGAAGGTAGTTTCCTGAAATATTTTTTCACAAAGAACTTCTTTCCTAGACAATTTATTCTCTTGATTATACTCCTCTAACTCCCAAAACCTTTGAATTTGTTTTTCAAGTCTGTCATTGATTGAAAAATTGCAAAGTCGAACTTGTTCTACCTGTTTTCCACTGACATTACTCATATTACCTGCTACAATCCACCCAAGTTTTGTTTTTTGTAGAATTGGCTGACCCTTACCTAATTTAATCTGTCCTGCACATATCAATTCCCAAAATATAGATGCCCCTAGCAATACATCTATTTTACTCGGTTCCGCAAAATTTGAATCAGCTAGATTTATATTTGGTGGAATAACAAATCCGTCCGCTTTTACTTTTTTTACAGGAGTGGTATCTGAAATTGTATCAATAATCAAGAAAGTTGAAGTGACTGAAAAATGTTTGAATTTTGAATGCAGTGTTGCCTTTACAAAATGATTAATATTCGAAATCGACTGCCCAATTCCTACCACTGGTATATTCGTATTATTTAGATGAATACCTAATTCCCTTCTAAACTCCCTTGTCATGAAATTCGATTGACTGCCTGAATCTAATAATACCCTTGCCTCGTGTAATAATCCTGATATGTCTGTAAAATATACCAAAGCTGTTGATAACAAAACATCTATATTCTGCATTGAGGAAAAGTTTTGATTTATTGAATAATTACCTTCCTGAACAATTTCCTGAGATACTGCAGCACATTGAAATGTTTGTGATGCTCCTGGTGGCTCAGTATTCAACTGTGTTTCTGTTGAATCCCGATTCTGGTCCCTTTTATCCTTGACCTGACTTTCCCGTGATTCTACCTTAGTATTTTGATTACTGTGGTGCAGAAGACTATTATGCTTCTTTCCACAATATTTGCAGCCCCTCATCGTACAATCCTGTACCTTATGTCCATGACCTAGACAATTCCAACAAACATTTGCCCGTTTTACCTCATCCCGCCTTCCAAATGTTGACAATCCCAGAAATTTTTTACATGCATACAATGGATGAAGTTCCCGACATACAGTACAAGGTTTGTTTGACGAAGTGAATGCCTTGGTAAATTTATCTGACTTTTGTTTATAGTCATTAGATTGTACATATTTCTGAAAAGATCTATTAGGATCTATTGATTCAAGCAGTTGACATCTTTCATCTAAAAATTTTATAAATTCTGACATTGATGGAAATATATTTAATTGTCCCTGTTTTTTCCATTCCCTTCTGGTAACCGAATCTAATTTTGTTTCCAAAATAAAAATAAGAAGTGTATCCCAAGTGTCAACTGGCTGACCCAATGTTTTCAATGCACGAATATCTTTCCTGATTGTATCAACAAATGTTCTCAGATGAGAATATGATTCCCTCGACATTTGTTGAAAATTGTACAACGATTCTATATGATTTATAGTTATAATCTTTTTATTTTCATACCTGGCCGATAACAATTTCCAAGCTTCAGCATAATTTTGCGCCGACACCTCCAGAGCCCGAATGACCTCAGCTGCATCCCCCTTTAATGCATTCTTCAGATAGTAAAACCTCTGAATATCTGTGAGATTGGGATTAGAATGTATCAATGTATGAAAAGTATCATGAAATTCCAACCATTCCTTATAAGAACCATGAAATGTGGGAATCTCCATAATGGGCAATCTCACATTTTTTTCTACCAAAGCAGTACCACTAGGTGTAGCACCTACAGAACTATTTATTTGTGTAACTGACCCGTTATTTGATAAAATTTCTGTTGCCTTTGCGATTACCTCAAAATATGATTCCTGAAATGAAATTCTCTCTTGTTCCTGATCTATGGCATTTTCAAGATCTAATTCCTCTATTTGTGATTGTAAAATGTCAAATTCGTTCCAACATTCCTTGCATTTTTCAATTCTTCCTGGTATTTGAGATATTTTATCGTTTGTAAATGTTTTGATGAAAGTTTCAAACCTTGTTAATTGCCCCTTGACGACCCCTCTTTTCCGAATTAGTTCATTCATAGCTGATATTTATTTGAAAGAAAAATAAACCAAATGATGACCCTCACCACCGCAAAACTCAGATATATGCCTCGTAGATATCGTCGTCACAGAAGATTGTACTCACTCTGTTCCAATATGCAACTTTCTGACCTGAATATTATGTGTATGCACCCAATGTGCCCCTTGGAGTATAGCTGTGTACTGCGCCCGTCGCTCTCCTTGATGCTGATTTTTGCGCCTAGTGTGCCCAACCGTGAATGTTATTGACCTGCTACTTCGATCTTGCACCACCTCGAAGCTGCCCTTTGACTTCTCCAGATCCAAATACCGCTTAATGTTCTTGAAATGTACCGCCTTTCTTCCCCTTCTTGACTGCTCTAACCGCTACTAGTTCTAACATCCGCTCGAATAGACCAAAATATGTTGGATGACCCAACTGAATTTCTATTTCCTTTATGGTTTTTTAATAAAACTATATACATTTTCCATGTTTTTGTATTTATATTCAAGGAAGACAATTTGGTATGAAAACCTGTCACATATATGTCAGTTCTATCTATTTATTAAACAAAATTCTAAAACAAGAGATATATGTTACTATACCTAATGGCACCTTTCTAGAAACCGTGGACTGTATATACCATATGATAAAATTAATATGCCAATGAAGTGATGTTGAAACTGATTGTCCGAACAAATATGATAAAAACAGTTTTTAATTTCCAACTTTGACACCCTGTATATCGAATATGAAGGGCTGAAATGAAAAATTGTATTTAGAAACTCATATTGTTTTTGTTCAAGGAATATATGCATGGTTAATGGATTGACCTCCTTTTAGCGGACACCCTGTATATTCCTAATCAGATCAATTCAATATTAGGTACGGCCAGTAAAAAATGGATTGTGAGAACGTCATCGATTTTTATTCGTCCTCCATTCAGAATTCCTCCTTTGGTAATTCTTCCAAATCGCATTCATTACCTTGAATTTTATGCAAAATGGTTGAAGGTATCAAAGTATCGCAAACTGAATTTTTTTCCTGAAGATTGAGTCATCCTGTAACGAGTTGCAAATGAGCAGTTTTCGGCACTGTGGTGAGGAAAAATCTGGATATTGTCCAAAGCATTCAAATTCGATGTGAATTCATTATGCCACTGATAGAATAATTGAGATTACTTAAAATTTTTCAAATTTACCGTTGAATTTTGTTGAAGAAGATATATCTGATGCGAAATAGGAATTCCCAATGGTAGATAATTACATGTATCTTCCTAGATGGAAAAAAATCATAAAATAGATCTCATAAAGTTCACTAATAGTCGGCATTTCAAACCTATTCAGTGATTGAAAAGAAATATTCTCATATTCGTGATTAGGTTTTCTCAATTCAGAATTTCTTTCCACCTCCTGTATGATTTATATCAATTTTTGTCATACATCCATAAACAATTCAGCGATGCAATGTTCATTTTCCTAAATGCAACATGTTGGAATTTTACCGTATTCATAAAAGAATCATTACGAGAAAACAATTTGTTTCGGTGTTTCTGATAATTATCTGAAATAGTTTCCAACCTAATGGTACATTCAGTATAATTAAGTGAACATGTCATTAAAAATATTCTGTGAAAAAAGTTCCACATTCAATTCCCGATAAGAAAGTTCATCAACAAAATATTTGATTCTCGAGCTTCACTTAAAAAAAGATCTCAGAATAATAATTATAACATTTATCTTGAGACAATTATACCTCGGTTGGACTCGATTATTTTGAAAAAAGTTCAAAACAAATATTGCAAGGCACCGAGGGGGCCATTGATGACATTAGGTCAGAACGGAAGTGGGAATTTTAGACCGGAAGTCGATTTTTTCAAATGGAAACACCCATTTTTCAGCACTGATTGAAAATCAACAAGTACATACTTATGGTTCTTATTATAGTTTCGATTTTTCCCATATCTTGGCCAAAAAATGGCCATAGAAAAAAATCCACTCCCGGTCTAAGCATGAAAGAAGTCGTAATACCTTTCAATGGTCTCTTTGGTGCCTTATACAATACTTATCTGAAACTTTTTTCGAGATAATCGAGTCCAACCGAGATATAATTTTTTTCTCAAGAAGAATGTCCCGCCCATACATTCATTATACGTAGATATGTATATGATAGGTGCCTACAAAGCCTACAAAGCTGATTATACGTTACTAAAACGTTTGTTACTTTTATAAAACATTGATTCAACGTTATAAATGAGTTGAAATAATAACGTTACCTGGGTAACTTGATTGCATCGTTATCTTTTAGTTTTCGACGAAATTTTTTTTTCCAAATAAATACATAAAAACGCCACGTCAACATCGGAATATTTCAGTAGAATTCACATTTGGAATATTACATACCAGCATCCTGAGAATAATGTTGATTCAACGTTATATATTCAACGTTACCGCAATAAAAGGTATTGACAAACGATATTTTGATACGTTCCCAACGTTCTTTCTTGTCTTTACTTATCATCAGCACTATTTCGAAAATTAGTGTCCATATCGGCATGAAACAAAACACAGAATATGCCACACAAAAAAAATCTCCAAACTTTTGTACAGGGTGAACAATATCATGGAAAACTACTTACATTGATGAGCAATCCCATCTTTTCGGCAGGCCTCTTCCTTTTGGGGTAGAACTGATGGGCAAGGGCCACCAATTTATCGTCATAACCGAAAACTAGTTCGTTAGCAGTGAGGGTGACGAAGGGTTTGAAGGACCCCATGCTCAGTATGACGGATATGGTTTTCTGCACGAAATAACCCATGTTATTGGATTGGGACGACAAAGTCTGCAAACAAAAAAACGAACGACCCGATGATGATTAGATCGTATCAACAAGGTTGAATAATGACCCCTATTAACGATCAATTCCTCGATCAAATTGGGGTATACAGGGTACTTCACGACGAGCTTACACCATCTTCATATCGAGAATCAGTAGCACGAAATTTATGAAAATTCGCATTTTATTTTTTTATTTTTTTTATCGCTTGGAGCGCACGAAAGGGAACCCCTATAATGTTCAAACAACATCGTGCGTTCCTAGGAAGGATAGGGACAGGGGGTAGGTATTGGATTCTTTTTTCAACTTCTGAGGATTATATGTTGATGGGAATACTTCCACAGGCAATGAATTCCAGAGCCTAGCCGTTCTATGGATGAAGGAGTCTTGATAAAGTGCTGTTCGACATCTTTCGAGGTTGACAACGAAAGGATGTGCTGACCGGGCTTGTCTAGTTCGTCTGACTGGTATTGCTAGTGAAGGGATGATAGCAGAGATTTCCGAAGAACATTGCCCGTGGAATAAAAGTATCGATAGAAAAGTGAAAGGTCGCCGACCTTTCTACGGTGTTCCTATGGTGTCACCCACCAGGCGAATGGCTCTTCTCTGGATGGAATCTAAGAGCATCAGCGTATGTTTTGTGGCATGTCGATATTTGAAATTATTCGTTTATAGTAACTTTTCTAACAAGTGCGGAAAGTGATGCTTTCCCGCACGCGAATGCCGTTTACCCGAACGACGCGAAGCGAGAATAATATACAGTGTCATTCATAAAGTCGGCATCATATATGGGAAAAACTTTTATTAATGACTTATTTTGGAATTCGAGTTGGACGTTATGTTTTGCTTCAAAATAGATGGAAAATGGCCTACTCAATCAGGGTCACGTGACTTTCGCTACATGTCAAAAGTGACATTTTTTCAAATTAATCGCTGAAAGTAGGCTTATTTGTTCGAATATCGAAAAAGTTTACTGAAAAAAGTTGTTTCTATTTCAATTTTACACATGCTTCTCGAATTTGATCATTCTATTGCAACTTTAAGATCTTTTTTTTTATTTTTCGAAATTTCTGTAATATTTGGAGAATTGTTAATTCCATACCAGTAGCATTTTCATGCTACTTACTTTCAGTTACTTATTATCACTGATTATGGACAGAAATATGATTTTCTTCAGAAAATGATAATACCCGCTTCCAAATTCTGTTATGTTATGTTTGATGCAGAGTTGATATATCGTCAAGCATTTAGAAACAAAATTCATTAAAACTGATCTTTTCAGTACTGAAAAAATAAATTTGAATGAATTTCGTTTCTAAATGCTCGACTCAAACATAACAGAATTTTGATGTTATGTTTGCATCAAACATAACAGAATTTTGAAGCGGAGATTATCATTTTCTGAAGAAAATCATATCTTTGTCGAAAATTAGTGATAATTAGTAATTGAGAGTTAGTAGCATGATGAAACTACTGGTGTGAAGTAGTTTTATCGAATTTAGAATTTTTTTAATATTACAGAAATTTCGAAAATTTTTAAAAAATATCGAAATCTAAAAAATGTAATAGAAAGATAAAATCCGAGTCACATATTATGTAAAATTCAAATAAAAACAACTTTTTCAAGTAAACTTTTTCGATATTCGAACAAATAAGCCTACTTTCAGCGATTAATTTGAAAAAATTTCACTTTTGACATGTAGCGAAAGTCACGTGATCCCGATTGAGTAGGCCATTTCTCATCTTTTTTGAAGCAAAACTTAACGTCCAACTCGAATTTCAAAATAAGTCATTAATAAAAGTTTTTCCCACATGATGCCGACTTTATGAATGACACTGTATACATGGTTTTCCCGAACTAGTGTGGGACAAAATTTCCAGAACTATTGTGGGTAAAAATTTCCTGCACTAGTGTGGGAAAACTTTTCCAGCACTACTGCTGCACGCACGCTTGTAGAAAAACATATATTTCGACAATGCAGTGTTGCCGCTTCTACTAGAGAGAGCAGCAAAAATTTTGTTGTTTCAAATGGGATACCCTGTATTTCATTGCATTTTTAGATTATTCCTGAAGAGCTGATTTCATCAATGCATCACACTTGTGGTCTTGTGGGAATGATTACAGAGATATAGGGTGTTCAAAATCGAGATTTCTCAATTTTTGGATTTTTTGTGTCGAAACTATTCATTATTGGTCAAAACTGCTTACATGTCCCGACATTTAAATTTCAATTGATAGTTAATCGAAAGTTGAGATGGGGACATGTAAAATGTTTTGAATAAATAATGAATAGTTTCGACACCAAAAATCCTAGTTGAAAAATCTCGATTTTAAACACCCTATATATTTCTGTAATCATTTCCGAGTGTAATGCATAGAAGAAATCAGCTCTTCACGAAGAATCTAAAAATGCAATGAAATACAGGGGGGTATATTCTATTTGAAATAACAAAGTTGTTGCTACTGTAGTACTGTACTGAGTAATGTAGTAGGTATCTCCCTGTAATTAGAACTTTTGAAGTTGTCAAGATTATTGAGATTTGTCAAGATATAAAATATAGACTTCAATCAATTCTAAGTCCGATATATTTATTTATACATCCACACTACTTTCTGATAGAAACGGCAACACTGCATTGTCGAATATATTTTAAACGAAGAGAGCGTCATTTCAAATAAAGCACGCACATTTTCATGAATTTCTTGCATCTGATACCCGATATAATGATAGTGTACGGACGTCAAATATATACGGGGTGTTTTTGAAATGAGTACAAGAAATTAATCATTAAATAAATTGTCTTACCAAATTACACTCGAGCATTTTTTTTAGTCGAAGTAAACTTGACATTTATAATTCGACAACCTCAACTATCAATTTGAAGGCATTCGACCTTGAACAACAAAACATTTTAGTCTGCGGCGCTTGTTTGGTTTTTGCCGCATCCCCCCCTTCGCACCATGAATTACTCCCCCTCCCCATGGAACAAAGCTGAAGACGCATTTCGTGAATTCTAAGTACATATACAAAGTGTCGCAATGAGAAAAAGACGCCTTCTGTCGAAGGATTTCTTCGAAATATTCTTGATTTGGGAGAGTGACGAATTCATTCAATTTCCAAAATCCACACTGTATAATTTTCTACTTGCCAATAGCGGGATATTCGGTACGACAATTTTCTCATCCTTATTGACAGAGAGCTCAGGAACGAACTGAAGAATTTTCTTGTGCTGAAACGACACTGTACCGTTATCGTGAAATTTGATGTTCACTTTTTCCATGTCTTCCCTGCAAAAAAAAACGAAAATCAAAATAGGAAAGATAGATGCAAATATCAGGTTGAATTCACTATACAGGGAGAACCGAAATGATCACATTTTTTTCACTCAGGTGCGATAAGTATATGATGACCAATTCCTAGCAGATACTACTTTCTAAGTTGTTTATTTTCCAACTGACTTTATTGATCCCCCACAAGCAGGCTCTGCCTCGACATAATTTAAGCTTTAAATTTATTGTCTAGTGTTTGTTTCTTGTTAGTTTATTATTTGTAATGTTGTCTTCATTTATCAACGTATAAGTACTTGTAACTTAGTAATGCCTCATATTTATATTATTCGATATTTTTTCATATTTTACATTTTGATCGTCCATGCTTTGTTACGAGCATCTCATTCTTAAACAATAAAGCACTTTTTGACTTTGACTTTGACTTTGACTATACAGGGCATATACAGGGCGATCAAGTTCTGATGACTATCATATCGCTATATTTCGATGAACATAAAGGTACTCTTCAACATCGTTTTATTGAGATACAGGGCGTTGAAGTTTGAATTAATCATCTTGACATCCGAATATACCGGGTGACACAGGAGTCATGTAACAGCCTGTCGTTTTTTTATTTGGAGAGATGAAATTTTGAAAAATTGTCACTGCCAGACCCCAAGTGTTATAGGTCAATGAGATCAGCTCTTCAGGGAGAATCTGAAAATGGAATAATATACAGGGTGTCCCATTTAAAAATCAAAGTTGTTGCTACTTTTCACTATAAGCGGCAACGTCGCAGCGCTGAGAATATTCCAGGTCGATAGAGCACAACTAATTATCCAAGGCATCAAATTTTCAGAATAATCCCAAGTTACGTTCTCCAGAAACAATATGCCTTCCATCGTGAATCAGGCTGTACAGGGTGGCTGGTAAGAGATACAGGGTCAGTTAAATTATGGCAAAGTTGCGCAATTTTATGCTGATCAAAATGTCGCCTCAAAAGTTCAGAAATTCCGAATACTTCCGAAGATAGTTGAAAAAATCCGAATATCCGCCATTTCGTTTTTATTTTTTGTGACTTTATTTGAAGTGATATGTCAAAATGAATTTCATATTAGCATTACCAGCTTTTTTGCTTTATACAATAGCATCAATAGATTCATGTTCCGACGTTTCGTCTTCGAGGAGCCATCATCAACTTTGTTTTTTAAATAGTCGAAAATAAATTTTTTGTTACTAAAAATTCTAATTGCAATTCTGAATCCAACGACATATTATAACACTTTGCAATGTTCTTACGTTTCGGACCAAAAAATCATTATCAGTGTTATCTGATGATAGTTACGAGGAAATGAAACGTCTGATCAAAAATCTAATGATTGCAACTTGTAGAGAAAGGAAAATGGCTATGAAAATATCAAATTCATTTTGGTCTATCTCTTATAGTAAAATCAGAAAAAGATCATTTCTCAGAATTAGAAACTTGGAGAATAACTTTCCATTGAAAACTAAAATAGAGATAGACCGAGAGATAGACCACAATGAATTTGACATTTTCGCAGTCATTTTTCCTTCTCTACAAGATGCCGTCATCAGATTTTTGTTCCGACGTTTCGTTTCCTCGTAACCATCATCAAATAACAATGATAATGCTTTTTTGGTCCTAAACGTAGGATAATTGCAAAGTCTTAAATGTCGTTTGATTCAGAATTGGAATTGGAGTTATTTAGGAACGAACAATTTTTTTCGACCATTTAAAAAAACAAAGTTGATGATGGCTCCTGGAAGACGAAACGTCGGATCATGAATCTATTAATGCCATTGGATAGTGCAGAAAAAGTGGCAATGCCCATATGATATTCATTTTGACATATCACTCCAAATATAGTCAGAAAAAAATGAAAACGAAATCGCGGATATTCGGGTTTTTTCAAATATCTTCGGAAGTATTCGGGATTTTCAAACTTTTGAGGCAGCGTTTTGATCTGCATCAAATTGCGCAACTTTTCCATGATTTAACGGACCCTGTATCGCGTTTTACGAGATCCCAATGATGAGCCTCGAATTCCAGTCACCCTGTATACTGATATTCAGTGGTTATTGTTCATCATGAAAGTTTGGCAGCGAGATTCCAAGATGCGATATAGTGAATAAAAATAAGATGATGGGAATGGCTACACGAATAGCATTAGCATTATGGAATGTGTTTGATATCAGGTTCCATTCATAGCGCATCACTGTAACATTTGACTTGCTATACCCGTTTCTCGATGAAACCGCATCTTGATGTAGGCATAATGTAGGTTATCGAAGAAAGTGCTCCGAACGAAAATATGGTCTGTGACACAGAAACATCAATTCTTGCGCGTTTTTTTCTTCTGAAATGTAACGAACTACACGACTATCAGACCATCCGAAAAGAAGACATCAATGACTGCCTAGAAGCTGTGATGAATCCATATTAGTTGGTTATGAACTGAGAATTTCCATTTTTTCGCATAGTTTGGGATATTCGAAAATTTGAATGAATCATACCAGATAATTGATTCAAATAATGACACCTTCAGACTTTTTTTCTATGAATTCTCTATGAATTTAAATTTTTTTCTGAATTCAGTCCTTATTCTCCGAATTCAGACATTTTTCTTTGAATTCAGACTTTTTGCTCTGAATTCATACTTATTTCTCTGTAATCACACTTTGTTCCCTGAATTCAGAATTTATTTTATTAATTCAAACTTTTTTCTGAATTCATATACTTTATTCTCAGAATTCTTTGATCTGTTTCTCTCTGAATTCACACTTCATATTCTCTCAATTCAGAATCTTTTTCTGAATACAGATTTTTTTCTCTGAATTCACGCTCCATTCCCTGAATTCAGACTCTTTTCTCTGAATTCATTATTCATTCTCTGAATTCATAATTATTTCTCTGAATTCACACTTTATTCCCTGAATTCAGACTTTAATGTATAAAAAAGTTTTTTTTCTGAATTCACCCTTCATTCTTCCAATTCAGAATCTTTTTCTGATTACAAATTTTTTTCTCTGAATTCAGACGTCATTTTATGAATTCAGACTTATCTCTCTGAATTCATACTTCATTCTCTGAATTCATATAAACTTTTTTCACTGAATTCACTCTTTATTCTCTCAATTCACATTTTTTTTCCGAATACAGATTTTTTTTTCTGAATTCATACTTTTTCCACTGAATTAACACTTTTTTTCCAGAATTAAAAACTTCTTTTACTGAATTCACACATTTTTCCCCCGAATTCAGACTTCATTCTATGAATTCAAACTTTGTTATCTGAATTGAGACTTTTTTTTTCTGAATACAGATTTTTTCTCTAATTTTAGGCTTCTTATACATGTGTATGTGTATATAGAGTGTTTCAAAAATACACGGCAGAAAATCACGAGCGCGTATTTCTGGTAGAAGAAATATAAAGGTTCCTACAGGCATTTTTTGCAAACGGGACTTTCGTTTCCGTGATATACAGGATGTAACTAGATAGACTTTAGGCATAAAAAACTTATTTAAAATTTCAAATGTATAGGTAAATTATCTGTGAAAGTAATACAACGAACAGTACCTATACACCATTACCAAAAATTTTGACAAAAATTTGGACAGAAATTCAGACAAAAATACCAATAAATTTTGAATCTACCGAGTGCTCTCTTGCCGATATGGCTCAACTGAATTGAAGAAAAATAGACCTTTGTATAGAGATTTGAAATTCCTCTCTAAGAAGGTGTAACTTGATATATCCCACTTGTACAATTTTTAAACTTTGAAGGGGTTAATCTGTAGGGTAGGAATTTGACAGGTAGATGCAAATTTTTATGTTGAAAATTTGATTTTCAAAAAAAAACGACCTGTTGAAAATATATTTCTATGATGGATATACGATTTTATATCAACATAAGTTCCCACACTGTATAATTCATTTATATTACTAAATGGTGGCACATAATAAATCAATATGCCGTTGAGAAAATCGAAAAAAATCGAATGGTTCGGGAGATTTTTTGAAAAAATTTAAATCTCAAAAATATATAATATTTTCTATTGACCTTGTTTGGGGAGAAACAAAATTTGAATTTGAAATCCCATCATCAACTGTGTAGGCCTGTAGGGTATAGTGAACAGACGAATTTGTCTTCGATTATCGAACAGAAGAAGTTCAAATAGAAATTACTCCTATCTATATCGATATCAAAATGTTAATAGCCGCAGGAGGAAATAATACGCCCAGTACACCGATATTGCGAAAAATATATGAAAGTCTTCGATACAGGTTGACGCTGGGCTTATGTTTCCACACTTGACCAAACACAAACACTATCACTATATCCTACACAAATTGCTACACGAATAGGTACTTCTTGCTGGGAGTGGCTATCATCACGACCGATCGTAACAACAGAATCGGCTATGCTACGTTCTAATCAAGAGTGCTGCTCCTAATATGGTGTATGGAGTTAGTGACATAGCCTACAAACAACCCACTATACACAGCAGAGTGAAGGACCCCGATATAGATCGATAACCAGTTGGTATATGTACGGTTAGGGGTCGCGAACTTCTTGAAAATTTCAAAATCTTGTCAAGAAGTAATTTTAAATTTCAAGACAAGATAAGAAATTTTATGTCAATACGAAAATTTCTTGTCAAGAACACAAGAAATCTTGAAATTTCTTTACTAAGAATGAAAACGCTAAAACGTGCGTTTATCACTCATGATGAAATAAGAGATAATATCAATATAATGTACTTTTTACCACCACTTCACGAACTGGCATCACTGCAAGTGCGCGACATCGTTTGCGACAGGCTTGCCAGTTCTACTGAATTTTCAGGAGATCTACTGCAACATTCTTATTTATTATTATAATCACCTAATAATATTGATCTTTAGTTAATCACATAGACTCATTATATCTTGGGTGATATTTGGGCCCGTTATTTTCTTTTTCCTTCTTGAAAATGTTTTTTCGATTTGGTGGAAAGTTTGCAAAATTTCACTTTGTTTATCATTATTTATTTGTTGTTTTCAGGTGCCTAAAGTAGGTGAATTAGTGTTAGGATCTTTTTAGGCCTTATTTCTTTATAAAAACATCACAAGTGAGAATTCTTCAAATCATACTTTATTTATATGAAAAATCAACAGCCCACTATCAAAATTTCATAATAATTCAATGTTCTAGTTTTTTTATAGCATTTCTGGAGATACTTTTTTATCTCTTGGAGCGCACAAAAAGGAATTCCTATAATGCTTTCATTATATGTATATCAACTTCCCTCCCAAAATACAGACTTATTTGCAATTCCTTACAGCAGGACGAATGTAGGACAGCATTCTTCTCTGAATAGAATGCATCTTTTTAACAGCTATTGTCATAATCTGAACACAGACATTTTCTAAATATCTCTACATAGATACAAATTGATCCCCAAAAATAAATATACTACTAAATATAATATCGTATATCTCTATACTCGTATTATGTATATCTTTCATATCGTTCATCAGGACATGTTAATGTTAATAAGTTACTATAATTTTTTTCATCTTATTTCACAACATGTACTCCTATTTTATTTCGCTTACTAACTGATGTATAACTTGCCTCACCACGTAGCTACAATGTGGGTTCTATTTTGGTACTCTGTACCTACTGTTTGCTACCTAAAATCCTGAATAATTACGTAAATAAAATCAAATCCCGAGAAAAAAATTTAGTACGCCACTGGAGTGTGCAAAAAATCATCAGACATATTTCCCAGCAAACATTATTCCTTATAACTCCGCCCTAGGTTTCAGAAAAAAGTAGGACAGGAACGTTGAAACCGCAATGCTCTATATTCAATAACAACCAAGATAAACAAGAAATGAGATATACCTTTTAGTCACTTTGAACCTTCTTTTTCTTAGGGTTCAAATTTAATGTAAACTGGGCGTCAATTGAAACGTTAATAGTGAAATTTGGCATCAAGTTTGACTTCTCGTAATTTCTAAAATATTGAACGAATTTTGAATTGCCGCCCAGATTCTGAATGCCTTTTTCATCGTCTTTCGAACCGTTCCTTACAGCTTCTTCTAAATTGATCAGGACCCGTGATACAGGGTGAAACAAAGTTTCGTGCATTATGGAAAAAATTTCTCCGCCCCCCCATTTTGTCAGAAGACCACGATGCTCATATTTTATTCGGGCATTTCATAAATAGCAACCATACCTCGGGACGTTTTCGAGTTTCTGCCAAAAACTACTGTGGTTTCCGAAAAAAAAAATTTTTTTGCATTTTTTTTAAATGGACTAATTTTAGAGAAGTTCCATAAATGGATGCTTTTATGCATTTCAGGAAATCGTTGGAGCAGATATGTATACCAGGTTTTTCAAAAACAATCAATAATTTATTAGTTCGCAGTCTATGATGAAAGTTTTCTACCTTAGTGAGCAGTAAATCAACAAATACAAACAACGATACCTTGTTGCTATAACAGCGTATTGTTGAAACAATGAAGGTATGCATAGAGGTTATATCAATTGCCAATTTTCATGAAAACGTCAGTGTAGTTCGAGTCCTAAAAAATTTAAAGATGCCTCGTTCAAATCGGGTCGAAATGGAAAATATCATTAGGTAAGATCACTATAGTGATATAAACTATAATTCAGTACAGATAATTATTATTTCAGGTTACGACGATTAGGATATACCCAAACTCATTTAAGTACCATTTTCAATAAGTCAGTCATGACAATAAAGAGACTGATTCATCGTTTTGGTGATACAGGTAATTAGTGCATTTAAAAAAAAATGCTAAAATTTTTTTTTTCGGAAACCACAGTAGTTTTTGGCAAAAACTAGAAAACGTCCCGAGGTATGGTTGCTATTTATGAAATGCCTGAATAAAATATGAGCATCGTGGTCTTCCGACAAAATGGGGGGGCGGAGAATTTTTTTTCAAAATGCACTTAACTTTGTTTCACCCTGTATCATGGATCCTGATCAATTTAGAAGAGGCTGTAAGGAACAGTTCGAAAGACGATGAAAAAGGCATTCAGAATCTGGGCGGCAATTCAAAATTCGTTCAATATTTTAGAAATTACGAGAAGTCAAACTTGATGCCAAATTTCACTATTAACGTTTCAATTGACGCCCAGTTTATTTATTTCGATAAAATCCTGTCTACTACTACACTTCGATCGTTGAAAATATAGTTTCGGAATGAAAATTGGAAAAAAGAAAATGGTCAGATGAAAGCACGACCAATCGTGATTGTATATCACTCCCTTGCCAGAAAATTATCGCGTTGGGTACAGGGTACCAAAGTGATAATTTTAGACTCAGTAAAAACACGCGCGCATATGGATTTCTTCATGCTCCAATTAAATTGCTGGTACAGTTACTTATATTTTGTTGTTCTCGCTATTCGCTCTGACGGATACCTACTTACTTCTATGGCCATTGACTTTTTTGCAACCGTCTGAAAGTCAATTCCAATAGCAAAAAAACTTTCATTACCGATTAATGATCATTGCATGATGCTATAGATACTGTCTTGCTGAAACTACACATTGTCTGTTATTAAACTTGCTGCATACGACGTTTCGTCGGTTATGAGTCATCTTCAACCACTTTTTTTCAAATAGCGATCTGATAGACGTTTATCGAAGAAAAACACGTCTTGATGTAAAACAAATTTTTCTGAATAATCAAAAGTAACTGAACAAACGATGAGATTATTATTATTATTATCTCATGCATTACGTTCTTTTTGTTCAACTATCATTATATTGCCATTACGCATTTCTTTATATGTTATGTTTACCATGAAAAAACATTAATGACGTCCATCTTCAACAAATTATCTATTTAAATTTCTTGTTTCTGTTTTTCTCATTACTCAATGATATATTATACTGATGTTATTTATGTTATGAAAGAATCCGGAAATATATTATGTTACAGCAGAAGGTTAGTACAAATGAGACTGAAACATTATAATTTTTTTGTATCATTATAATAGGACTTTCTTGCATTGAAGAAAAAGAGTTTGCCTTTACTATACTACTCGTAAAATTTAAATATACCAGGTAGTTATCCAAAAATAATCACTCAAAATATTAAATGTGACTTACTTGACAGATTATTATAATACCTTTATTATGGTGAGAATATTCTACCTGCATTTACAGATCAGGTTCATTTAATTTTCAAGGATGTTCGAATTGTAGTTTCAATATAAATACAACCACAAAGTGACCTATTTGTGTATTCTATTGAATCGATGAATCGAATTCATTTGGACCAGGTGTCAGCCCTAATTGCAAATACCGCGCCAGTACCTGGTATTGGAAAAAGAAGTGCAAAATGTTAGGTTAGTGAGCATATCAACAATAATAATAGCGATTATTTATTTCTCTCCATGTTCCACTGTGTTTGGCTCGGTAATCAAATGGAGGTAAATAATATCGTTGTGTGAGACAAAACAGTATAACTAGCCATGATCATTCAAAAACAAGGTATCCTGTCAATCAGATCCACTTCATGTAAAAATTAGTCAATTGAACAGCAACCGGTTTCGGCACAATGGCCATCATCAGACTGCAATACCTTAATGTATTCTAAAATGAATGTTCCTGTGTTCCTGGTTTGGAAAATAATTTACGGCATATCAAAAGTCGAAATTATGATTGACGGCAACGTTTTTATGTCGGCTCGTCAGATATACTTGGTAGATAAAATATCGTTTCAGAAAATTAATGACCATATAAAAGAACGTTGATGAACCATTTCATCATTATAATATAAATGTATGTTCAATAAAGATCAAGAAAGACCAATAAAAGATCGGTTGTCTGACAATTTTTTTCATGATTTAAAATTGCAAGTTAGATTCCGAATATCGCGAAATGTTTGGAACTCTGAACAACGAGTTTTAAATGTGTGATATCTACAGTGTGTCTCATTCACACTCTGTATACAGGGTGTTCCTTAAAGACATGCTAATATTTGAGGAGGTCATTCTGACTCAATTTGAGAAGGAAGCTTTATATGAACGTGTGTCCTGAAGGTCTTTGAGATACAGGATGATGAAGTTTTGAAAAATATTCAGTTTTCTGATGATAACTAAGACAATATTGTATACATCTGTATGAAATTTGGTACATGTGTTTTATGCATCTAGGTGCATTTTCTGATGTACACAAATTTTCTTTTTCTCTACCAGTGGCACCGTTACGGGAAAATTATTGTTTATATTTTACTTAAAAGTGAGTAACGACGGAAAATTTTCAAATTTCATACAATGCTATAAGAGGCTACTTAATTATGTACAAAAAAGATCCTCCTATCGATACTCGATTTTTGAGGAAAAACGGAAAAACGAGACCAGACTTCAGATTTTGATGTTTGAGTACTCCATTCAGTACATCCATTACTGGATAACCACCGTATATAACTTTTTGAAATTAGTATAGCGATTCAGTCACATAGCAGACTGAATTTTGCCATCACGAAAAGCTATACAGGGTAGACAAAAAAATAATCTATGCATATTTTCAATGACACCTTATATCTCAAAAGTTAGGACGCTCACGACATATGTTCATATGAAGTTCAATTCTTGAAATGGGTCGAAGAATCAGCCCCTTGAATATAAGCATATCATTAAGGAATACCCTGAATAATAATTAATATGGAAAGTTGCTAAAATTTGCTGTTTTTTTTTCAATTTACTTGGCTGAAACTTGATAGAAATCCAATGTAAACCTCACAATTTTCTAGATTCTAATTAGGGCTAATTTATAGTTGCATCTGTGAATCAGGCAAAAGATTCGTGAAAAAAATGTTTCATAGTTGTTCAGAGCCGTTGTATTCATTACCTAGCCTATGAATATTATTTTAAGTTTGGCAAATCAATGTTAGGTTAATTAGTTGTACGATTATTTGAAGACGCTATAATGTGTCAGCGAAACATGTCTTTTTCAATAATTTCGTGAAATTCTAATCGTTTGTGAAGCATTTAACATCCAATAAAAATATGGTAAAAAAGGTGTGAGTGTATTAGGCGAAAATAACAATCAGGACTTAATAATTATTTACTGTTTATGTGTATCATAATTATGCAAATTACTTGTGTGAGTAGGGGACAGAGGACATAAACGTGAAATATATTATCTCTTGGACCATTAGCCGCGGCAGTCAATCTACTACTTTGCTGCCTAGTAAAACAAATAAGTAAATTGTTCAGGATTTTACTATTTCATCTCAGAGGCCATCAGAAGCAAGAAAATTAGAAAAAAGTATTCCATGAGATTTTCAGGACTAGCGCCAAATTTCATTCAGGAAAATTATATTTTTGAAAAACATTCCATTTTACAATTCTTGTTTTTTTCATGAGGTAGACCTCGAGAAATTAAGGGAAAACTATTCCAGGACGCTGTATAAACAAAATCGATACAGATTCAAAATTAGCGTATAATTCTGGGTTAGAAAAAGTGATAAGTATCCGTGAGAGACCCGAGAAAGTACAGGTTCGGAATCATCACATCATATGATTGGGCTAGAAAAAATTGTATTCGTAGATAATGTAGCGTTTCACAATTTTACAATCTATTACTAGAGAAAACCAGAAAAAAATTAGAACCAAGCTCTCCACAGATTCTGAATCAGCATGTTATTTTCAGCCAGATGGAAATGAATCCGTGAAAAATATGCCATCAGGGATGTTATAGCTGATAATTCGATATTTCAGTTGTGAATTTGTCTGGAATAGAGTTTTCATTCGCAAACTGAACAAAAATGTATTATCAAATATAAAAAAATGGAACATGGAGAGTATTTCACTCGTGAAGTATCATTTTTATCACACTTCTATGAAATCAACTTGTTTTCATATACAAGGTGTTTTTGAAATAAGTGCGCATATTCAGCACATTAATATGGATACAGTCTAAGGAATATTCCCATGGTATCAGATTTTTTCTAATTCTTCTAATTAACGAGAAATTTTATCCCAAAAATTGAACAAAATACGAGAAAAAAATCAAGTACCTACACCACCAAACAATTTAAATGATTGAACTTCGCGTGATTGAGCCTAGCCATGGAAATTTGAACAGAGGTGATGTCAGATTATGCTACAGTGTAGAGCTTTGATTGGGAAAAGGGCTAATCTCAAATTTCATTTCGATCCCTATTTCTTTTTTATTAGTGCCATTCGATAGTACACGTCGAGTTTTCTCAGTGTTTGAAATATTTGCAGTTATTTCAATGCCACCATGGGCGCCGCTAGTAAAAATTCCAGGGGGGGGCGGTTTTTTCAAATTTAAAGAATTAATTGTACTATACTAGATATAAGTAATAGGTAAAATCGAAACCCTTTTGACTCATTTTCACTACCAGTGTGGTTTGAAGAAATTGTGAAGAGGATATAGGTAAAGTAGGTTGGGTAGGTCAGTTGATAAGTAAAACAAGGAATTAAAAAAAATCTATTTTTTCGAAACAAAACACCTACATTAAAACAAAAATATCACAAAAATAAAAGCTGAAAGACCCAAATTCCAAATCGATGGCCTTTTGGAATACATGTCCCATCAAAATATAATAATAGCAAATCTAAATCAAAACTCTTTGGTAAATACCTATATAAAATAAAATACAAATAAACTCCATAAAATGCACTTGTAAATACTGATATGGCAATATGCATGTAGGCAACAAGAATATAAATAAAACAATGTTTCTTTCGACCAAAATGAAAGCAAAAAAAAAATGAAATTGAAAAATAAAGATACTGCACTGAGGGCAATCCTAGTCTACTCGTCAAAAAGGAATTTTAAATTTCTTTTTTCCATGCCAAACAAATCAATGACCTTATTAATTATTTCAAGCTTATTGTTATCAACGTATATTCTGTGTATACTTATGAGAGCCAGTCCAGAAAGACGGTTTTCGCTCATAGTTGATCTGAGCCAACTTTTCACTCTCTTGAGAGTACTAAACGATCGTTCAATCGAGCATGTTGTAGGAGGCATAATAACAAAAAATTTCAAACAAGTTTTAATGTTAGGAAAAAAATTACATTCATTATTTATTAGTTCAGTCATATCTCCTGAAAACTCTTTTTCCTTCCACACTTGCTGCCATGTGCAATATTCCGCACTTAAATTATCAACTCCAAATTGGTTTGAAATATCTTCCAACTGATTTTCACAAAGAATAATTCCCTCTCTAATGATAGCAGGATGAAACTGTGATAGAGAGGACGCAGCTGTTTTATCAGAGGAAAACCGAGTTTCCAGAGATCTTTTATGACTGAATCTAAATAAGGAATGAAAATAGAAATCATAAAATCTTTCGCATCCATAGCGCACAACAATCCACCGCACAGGCCACAGACAGATACGAGACTGACCACTAAAAAAATACTGATACTTGATAGGACACTTGTTCGCGTATCGCGTGGTGGGGTAGCTCGAGTCAGTCGAGTCAAGTGCTTGCGTTCCGAGTGTTTGTAACGCCTTAGGAAGTCACATGGTTGCGACGGCCGACGGGCAAATGCGAATTTCACCGAACGACTAATGAACTTACATTTGGGATGATCTCAGCTGATATTTCTGCTATTTAAGTTTATCGCGTCTTGACTGAAAAAGCTAAAATCCAGGGGGGGGCGGCCGCCCCCCCTTGCCCTCAAGTAGCGGCGCCCATGAATGCCACCCTGTATATTAGTAATATTGTAAGAAGGGCTTTTTCGGGCTATCGCATCACGGAAACAGAAGAAAAACTTTAATACTTAACTTAACTTAATACATAACCATGGAAACGAATCATACATGCCTATTCAATACTGACAATACAGTGTCAATCATGTTTTTTCATTCCCACAAATGTGAAAATGAAAATGTTCCAAGTTTATTTTGTGTCTTTTTTATGTAATATTTTATTATTATATTTTCATTCTCATCGACGTGTAATCAAAAATATCGTTCATTAGTCGCCCAGAAAGGATTTTTCCATGCTTCCATGACTTCCCGTGTTCGGCTCCGCCTAAGACCGCACGGAAAAATCCCTATTTCCAGACTCGTAATGAAATATACTATTCTCCTAATCCCAGCGCTCTAAACTAACAGTTCGAGAACTTGAAAAAACTAGTAATGATTTGGTGCTCCTTTTCATTCAAGAAAAGTCGATAGTGTTTGAATCTCGCGTGATGAAAGATCGACAGAGATTGCACTCACGAGTACAGTTAAATCGCACAGTAGCCGTAGGTGGCATTTATCATAAAAAAAATAATAGATTTTGCCGTACAGAGATAATTCATGAAATTACACTATAGGCTAGACGTCCATCCCAGACCGCTTGCTTTTAATTATTATTATTGGACAATTATTGAGCGTGAGAACTGCATTCTTCGCGATGTCTGTGAGCATCTCATCACAGAAATCACATACCCGGTGGCCTATCCTTAAGTCGACCCACCCTGAAAAAATACGAACTCTGGAGAGAACAGTCGAATGGAGAAATGCTTGCATTCTTCTGAACGGAGACAATACCATTGCTTCCTGTTTAGTTGACATAGATAGAACATGGTATTCATTACTAAAATCAGGAAATGGAAACGGTAAATTCAAGAATAACATCCTGTAACTCATTTGTCACTGAGAAGTGTCAAGACGAATACCCGATAAATTTGCGAGACAACTATTATGTTTAAAACGGAAGCAGATTCGTTCCCAAAACGTCCATCAGAGATAAGTGAAACTGAAAATCTGATATTTTTTCTACATACCTATATATCTATTCTCTAAACCTTTTTCAATACAAATTGTCACTGACAGGCGAATGAATTTTTCTTTTAGGCTTTCCGATAGGAACATTTTCAACTTTTTATCCGTTCGCTTCTGATGATAAAACCATGGGCTATTTTATGGACCATGTGACCATATGGTCACATTATATTCAAAAGCGTTCATTCTTAATTCCTCGTAGTTCTTTGATTCACAGGTAACAAACAAGCTTAGGATTAGCAATTTCGCGCCATCCTCGGGTGGCAGTTCAACTTTTTATGATTTATGTTCTTCAATTTTTCAGGTTAAGTTCCTTTCTTTTCATTGAAATTTTGGTATTGGCTCCTTTCATATATCTGTTATATGGTATATTGTATTTCGTCCACCCGTATATTAATTTCAAAAAGACAATTTTTTGACTTTGAATGAGCGTAGACATAGGTATATGGTTACATCGTCCATTATTTCGCATTTTGTTTTAATGGATTGGATGGACCACACAATTCCGATATGATGAGGAAAATACGACTCATATAAATACGAATTATATAAATTGTTTCATTTTGAATCCTTGGTTGTTATATACAGGGTGTTCCATAAGTCATGGGTCAAAAGAAGTAGAGTAGTAGGGGGGGGAGGGGGGTCATTTCAAATCAAACTAACCGTATATGTGGTTATTCAAATGTTAATGGTTCAAAAG
Source organism: Phaedon cochleariae (assembly GCA_918026855.4). Classification (NCBI taxonomy): domain Eukaryota; kingdom Metazoa; phylum Arthropoda; class Insecta; order Coleoptera; family Chrysomelidae; genus Phaedon; species Phaedon cochleariae. The sequence continues at coordinate 59,172,079 of OU896710.1, forward strand.
TTATTGATGTTTTTTCATTTCTATAAAAAGAATTAATTACAATAAAACTTGCACACATTTGTGATTTTTTCTTTCACAAACTTCATCCACATGCATGGATGCACCTTTCACCAGGAATAATTTTACACACGGTTTAGGTTGAATTTGGAATTAAATTCAAGATCTGAACAGTTTAGATGAATTTCTATCTATATACAGCACGGAGTAGTTATCTCATGATGGGATGGGATATTCCTAATACTTGACATAAACATATTACTGTAGGAAAACTACTCAAGAGATAATATATTTCACGTGTATGTCCTCTGTCCCCTACTCACACAAGTAATTTGCATAATTATGATACACATAAACAGTAAATAATTATTGAGTCCTGATTGTTATTTTCGCCTAATACACTCACACCTTTTTTACCATGTTTTTATTGGATGTTAAATGCTTCACAAACGATTAGAATTTCACGAAATTATTGAAAAAGACATGTTTTGCTGACTCAGTAGCGTATTTAAATACTCGTACAATAAATTAACCTAATATTGATTTGCTTAGCTTAAAATAATGTTCAAAGGCTAGTTAATAAATACAACGGCTCTGAACTGCTATTAAACAACTTTTTTCCCACAAATCTTTGCCTGATTTACAGATGTACTTTCTCTGCCTAGGCAGAAAAAGTACGTTGCTATACAACTTTCCGAGTAATTTGAAATAAATTGGTAATTAAAATTGACAATGACTTTGGGTGAACACAAAATGATGCATTATTTTTACTTTACGTGAAATTTGATAGACCGTTTGGACAAAAAATAATAATATGTTCTACATGGCAGAAAAGCAGAGTTAGTGCCTTGGCTATGAAACGTCAGCCCCGGCATCCAATCTTGTAATTTTCTGCCTAGTAAAATAAATAACAATACCACAATGAAATGTTGCTTTCCAATCTGTGTAAATTTTTTGCCAATTCCTATAGTTTTTCTCCTGTAATTTTTCTCCGCGTTTCTCAGGTCCATCCTCTACGATAAATTGGTGAAATTAATTTATTCATACCACTTTTTCTACATGGCATTACTTTTGCTGATCCAAAACTATCAGTCGCAGAAATACATTTGGGGCAAATTTTAATTTTTTATAGAAAAATCACCATGACGTGTTCAGTAGGTAAGCTTTCCCGATTTCAGTCCTTTGGATTGTTTGCAATGGTGTATTTAGTTTCACTCACCTATAAACGAACGGCCCAATTTCCTGTAATTTTGGTTTTTCTCCTAATGCCAGAAACGTATCCGGATTGGTTACGTTGAATATGTAAACTTTTGTAAGTCTTATCACACCGGGCTTTTGCCAATAGTGGAAACTAAGTGATCCATCCCGCAGCTTTAAATTCTGAAAAACAAACAAAATTTTCCTAAAGTACAATACAATAAATCACTGCCAAAACATTCTTAGAATAACCGAAAAATGTTTGAAGAATTTGATAGGCATGTTGAAGAAGTTTAAAATTCACTTATTTTTAGACGATTATATTTTTTGGTGGGATAAAAACCAGTAGAATTGAAATTTTATTTACAGTAAGATTTGAATGGCCGATAGTCTTTGAATCATGAACACAAATTGATGATTCAATATTGATCAGGAGAAGATCTTACTCACCTTCAAAATAATATAATCTAGCCATGGAATGGACGACAATATTATACCTACAGCTAATGTAAAAATTCCTATTAAGATGACTGCCAGTCGACCTGGAAAAAATATAATTTTATTTAAAAAATCAAATCAAATCAAACCAATGATAATGTAGCTATTTTGCGAGTATCCACCTGAATTCAGACCTAAACATAGACGCAAAACTACCCCAGTCAGTAGTGATGGCAAAATAACTATTTCATTCACATTTCTCCAAAAAGGCAAAAAACAAGGTTAGGTACGTTCCACTTCCAAATAAATTGGATAATGATTTTCGCTTTTATTCTGATATTGTATGTAGTCACTAAATTGGCACTAACCGAAAGATATTTGAATAATAAGATAATATCTATAGTACGCACATCATAAATACGTATACGTATAGGTGTACCTGAGGTACTGAACGTAAACATGCTTCACACTTACTTCAAGCATATTTGTTGTGTTTTTCTCACTACTTACTCTGCAACACCAATCCAGCTACTTTTTTGACCAGTCTTGACCATCAGACGACAAAGACAAAAAGGTATAAGTTTTTTCATTTTTCGCCTCTGTGTTCATATCTATGTATGAGATACAGGGTATTCCAAAATCGCTATAGTACATCATATTTCAGGAAGTGATTCTATTGCGAAGAATAGGAAGAGCTACATTTATTAGTCAGATGGATCCTATAAAAGCTGGAACTTGAAAGGCTTTCACTGATTTTCTTCACGTAACGTGGGCTGTGATTTCTTGATACTATTTGTTCGGTTTGTATATTTTATCGTGTAGGAATGAAACAAAGCGATTTATCAAGATTTTTAAAGAGAAACATCAACGATGATGGTAGGGTGGCTTCCACATCAGTAGTTGGAACTGATGGAAGTGATTTCTTGTTACAGCTGAATGAAAAGTCCGCATCTGTTTCTTCCAATGGAGATTTTAAATCTCTGGAAGAAAATTCCTTCGGAAGCTATTGAAAATTATTTCCACGGTGCAGTATCAGATGGATATATATTAACTGATATTCCTACCCTGATATTTCTAAAACTATTATCAAAGCAGAAATCAGAATGTGTCACGAATATTTGAATGGATGGTTGGAAATTAAAAACAGAGGTCAGGCACTGTCATGTTTGGGGATTCGTAGTCGATAGGCCTGCCCGAATGTGCACAAACTTTTGAAAATTTCTTGTACACCAAAAGTATCATTTGCATCAAAACCTATTCAAAAAATACTACCGCTCAAGTGAGGCTTGACTAGCAATGCTGTGAATTCTGAATTCATAGAGACGTAGTCATATCTATTGAAAAAATAATTGATGAAATTGCTCTCAAGCCAATGAGCTTAGATTTTATTCTGTAATGCTCAACATTATTGTAGTTACTAATAATCCTGAAGAAAAAATGTTTTTTGCAAAAAATATGTATACAGGGTGTCTCGAGAACTGAACACTTGAAGATCGTATGTCCCATCTCAGTAATTATGAAATCACAATGGCTATCACCTGTCAAACGTCCGTCGAATTTCCCTGGATACGCCACTGATTTAGAAGTTTATTTTTTGTCGTGGAATCAATTTCTGATATATTTTCTCTCAATTTTGCAATAACCTATATTCTGTGGATAATATTACATGCCCCGAAAATTATTGGAACTGGTAATCGAAAAGAGCAGATGATAAGTAAATTACCTAAATCGTATATTATAACAGTAATACGAGAGATGATGTACTTATGTGAAGAAGAAAAAACTCATCTCACGAGAACAAAATTGTTGGTTAGAGCTTGCCAACATTGCAATTATGTAGATATACCTTTTTTATTTTTAATACAGTACAGAAACAATCATCTCCAAGTCATAATAATCAGATATCAGTGAGTGAAGTTGTTGTTGTCTATACCGTGGTCTATACAGGGTTAGGTATTATCATGACTCAAGCTCAAGCAAAATGTTACTTTACATTCACTATGAATGAAAGATATCCTCCGTTTATAGTTTTATGGAATATCCATTGAACCATTTATTTACTGATAATTTCATAGATAATAAAAAAAAAACTTTGAATGAAGTTTCATAATAGAAATCATGGAGGATCGAAATCTGGCGATAATTTTTTTTTATGTAGCCCATAAATGATACTGCTATCGAAAATCTGTCTTCTGCAATTGTTACTAACTATTCAGTAATAAAGATTCTGTTTTGGGTGGTTCAAAAAAGGATGATCTGAGAATAGGTAGGAATTCATTTTTTTTATTAACGTTCTAATATCTCGAAAAGCGAGAAGTTTTTACTGGGGTCAAGTTGGGTTCTGATATAGGTTATAAAGTTGTTTATTGCAGTTAATATCAACATAATTTACATAAAATTGCAGTAAGTATACAGGGTGTTTTAAAATTCAGTATCAAGATTTCAGAGACTTATTTCTCAGATCAAAATAAGATTTTTTCCCCTATAAGTATGTGTTCGCAAACGCTTCGTAACCGACCTACAAAGCGTACTCAACATTAAATTGAAATCATATATTCTCCTGTCCCAGAAAAAAAGTGTATTATACACGGAAAAAATATTAGATTTTAGCTCACGGTTTTTTGTCACACACAACCTGAAGCAAAAATCTACTTCCGTGTATAATAAGTAACTATTATTCTCGATAGCGGTCGCAGATGGGTAAAAATTACAAAATACAAAAAACTTCAAAAACAAATCACTTATTTCGTATCACAAAATCTACCAGTGGCGCACTACAAAAAAGTTTATGAAGCGAAAAAGCCAGATCACTGAAAAAATATCTCGCTATAGGCTTATTTTGATCTGGAAATATGCCCCTGAAATCTTGATACTGAATCTTTGAGCACAGCATTCTCACATAGGAGGATTTCAATAAAGAACTAAATTTTTCTGTGATTTTTCAAACTCGAAAGCGAATTCTAATAGTAATCCGATATCACAGAGTAATAATGAAGGATGGCCCTGAGGGAATTTGATGACGGATTAAGGAAATTCACAGCTCTTTAAAGAAAAAAGGTGCTCTTGTTCCGTATCGATCAGATGTACCATTTTCGAATGAATTCGTTGTTACATATCACATATTATGATAATGTTGCAAATCAACAATTTTGTTTTCACCACACAATTTCATAGAGGCGCGTAGAATAGGGAAATGATGATAGAGAGCTGCTTCAATTTTTGTGCATTTTTTTTCATTGCCACTACGATTTATTGCAATATTTTCAAATCGATTTTACTCGAAAACGATACATCTGATTCATAGGAAACAAGAGCACCTTTTTTTTTGTAAAGAGATGTGGATTTTCATAACCCGATATTTAATTTTGGGAAAATATGCATGCAAAAAAGTTTGAGCAATATCCAATGTAGCCTTACTCCTGAATGAAATTTTGGAATGGCTCTATTTTCACTCTCTTTGGCATGGAATGTTTATTTATTGTACTGAATTGCATCTTTTTATCACATGGCGTTTCGGAAATATTCAAGAAATATCCCCCCTTTCCGGAGGCCGGAAGCGAATTTTGGCAGGCTTATTTTGGGACACCCTGTATATTGCCAAATAAACGAGTTTTCATAGAAAATGGACTAGTGGTGTTACATCTGATGATGAATTTGTGGTTTATCTACTCTGTTCAATTGACAATTTCTCAATCCACACGTAAAATTGGAAAGTCCCCAGTTTCCATGCTGTTGCGATATAATATGTATTCGACTCTTTAAAAGTATGCTAAATTCCGAACCTCATTTTTTGTCGGAATGCTCTCCAATCCACTTTAATCATTACGTCCAAGTTATGTAATTTCTTGAGTGCTAGTACTCGCTACCGAAGCAAAGTCACTTGGTCACTAGTTGTCCTGAGAGGTGAAGGTGATGGAAGGTGCTATACAGGGTGGGCAAATGTTGAGCACCAAGAAGATCGGAAAAACTTATTTCTTCGAAAATTCATATCTTCTTAGAGTCGCGAACATATAACCATCAAGAATGTGGTTATTCAATCACTAAACTAATTACTTCAACTCGATTATAATAACGATTATCTGATTTTGTTGCTTGATTATCTGAAGATGAGGATTTTGGAATAAGGAAAATGAAAATTTCCTTCTGAGTTTTTTAAATCTATGTACCCAATATTTTCCAGGAAGGATGCTATTACATCACAGGTGTGGAGTCGTAAATAATTATAATACTTCTGTTATTGTTTGTGATGACTGTTATGGACAATTTTCAACAAAACTCCATTCAGTAAGAATCAAATATTATTTTTCACGAACACTCTGGGTCTCAATCGTTTCTTTATGAATCATTCATAGACTTAAAATCAACAGTATTTTTGTATTTTGGAATAACTATCAATATTCAGACAGAAACATATCATGTTTGAGAGAATGAACTGAAAATTCTTAATGAATAACTCATAGATTCAGATCAAGAATAATAATTCATCTATAATTAAATTAAGGCGGAATTTTGACTAATAAAATTGTTCATTTTGGAATGAGAGAGAACATATATATTTTTTCTACTAACGCAGCTTTTGGAAATAACTACCCTGAAAGTATGAGCGATTGAAATAGTTGAAAAAGTTCTTATCCATATTATCCCATATGTCCAAAGGGAACAAAAAAAGAAAAATTTAAATAACTGACAAGGCAGAAAAAAAATGTCGGGCCTACCGAGAATTGAAACTGGACTACCAGCGTGGCAACCTGAGCTTCAGACCTCTGAGCCATATAGTACGATAAACTCAATGCAATCAAATTGAACATTACTCATTGATGCAATAAAATAAAGATGCACTGTCTTTCTGATGACCACAAAGAGTTTAAATATTAAGTATAATTCATCGTTTTCAACACATATGCTTCATCGGGAGCTTCTTGTAGAAATTTTTTGGTATATTCAGCGGTGAATGTTTTGGTTTTTTCTCGCTTTATATCCAATAGATTGTTTCTTGAGAAATGCGATAAGTTTCAGATACTTATTGATTCCGATATTATCTTCAACATTCAAGCATGTATACGTACCTTCGAATATATAGACCAATGAGTTAATGACTCCAAAGTTTTTGATTTTTTACCAAAATAAGCCAGTAAAACGTTTTCTGAATACATATTCACCATCTCAGAGTGGCACCAATTTATGAATGTATCATATTGTAATTCATATTTCTTCCTTGATCCGGTATAAGAGATTCAAATATCATCAGGAGGTGTGTTTGATGATTCACTGTCAATATATTCCATCTTGAAAGATTTGGGGGATTTCAAGAAAAGATAAGTATAGGTTACAGAGATGTGCGAGCGTTTTTCCAATATTTCCGCTCACGAGCGCAAATGCTGTCAAAGAATGACATTTCTGGGAAAACGTCAACTTTGTGCTGGAATTTGAAAGCGTCAAAGGCTACTTTGTTAAGCGTTTGTAGAAAAACAAACAAACAAACAAACAAACAATCAAATCATTCCTTATTATAATATTAGTATAGATTTCAATTTCATTCTTAAGTCCAAATAAAAAACGTTTCCTACCAATCATTTCTCCAATTAATCATTGTTTTCAATTAAGAATATCATCTCTTTCACTCTTTCGCTATTAACAAATAAATCTTATTGCGCCAATGATGCAGTAATGTTTGATATGAGCAATTATTCTTTTATGTGATTATTAGGCATTGTAAAAACGAGTGTCAATAATATTCAAAATAAATTATTGAAAATCAACTCACAGTGACTGAAATGTTGTGATATGAGCATTTGTATTGGTAAGCCATCTTTGCCGAGCTTCTTTGGATCGATCCCCAGCACTTGATTTTTGGCATATTGGGACAACCTGAAGTACTGCTTGTATAGTCCCATAGTATTGTACCCGGGATGGGTAACCTGAAACAATTGAAAAGAAAAACATATTGAGAAGATATATTTTTCTTTATTTGTGAAGATAAGATAAGATTTCCACCATTTCCTGTGAAAATCTTATCGTTTGTGAAGTTTTTTACATTCAAGAAGATATCAATAGGAAATCTGAAAAAATCTTAGCACTAGATTATGAGTTATATAAAATACAGGGTGTATCTAATTAACAGCGAAATAATTCAAGGGGTGATTTCTCTTGTGATATTTCAGAAAATAAAGTTTATATAAACATGTGTCCTAACTTGCTTTGTTTTCGAGATACAGGGTATTAATATTTCCATGAAGAACTTTTTTCTATTCATTTCTCAATTGTCGTTTATGAAGCTTCTTCTTGTGTATTTAGATTTGAATGTCATTGTACATCACCGGTTTTTCGGAGTTTCATATTTTTATTAGTTTGAACTATTGAAATAACAACTTTTTTATCCCTTTTAAGAATAAGGTTTACAAGTCTAGGCCACGAAATCGGCAAGTTTGTGAGAGAATAAGGCAAGCCTGCCATGAAACATCATGAAATAAGTATTCCAGAACTTAGGAGAGTGGCCAATAATAATAGAAAAAGAAGTGACGTATGGGATGAATGGTCTTCCCTCAGGAACTATCTGGTACCACTCGCGTCACGAGAGACAACTAATCCTTAATTGAACACTTAATGTTCCATTAACGTCTGGAGGACGGATATTTTGTTATTGTTGAGAAAATTTTACTTGGAAAGATCCAAGGCGATCGAATTGAAAATGTCGGATTCGATGTACGAAAAGTTCTGATTCTTTTATCCGCGGTGGCCACTTGGAGGCGCTGCATGTAAAACCTTAAATACCTGATGCGCGAATTCAATTTTGAGATATACAGTGAGCCAAACACGGATAGCAGATAATGCATAGAAATTCATTATTATTTTAAGTTTACATAAAAGGACATAACAAAGGAGATGGACGGAACAAAATGTATCAGAATTGAGAACGGGCAAGTTGAGAGAGACAATATTCAGAACTGACTACCAATATCAGTGTTTATTTCATTTCCTGTTCGAATTCGGTCCAATAAATAGTTTTTCATTAATTGTCATTTAATTTTGACCGATTTTATAGTCTCTGTTGCTTCTTAGTAACAACTAATAAAGAAAATTTCGAATTTTTTCATAATGAATATTAGGTTTTTCATTCTTATTCCTACATTATGACGAATTTATTGTTCTCGTAGCTTCTCATTCAGAATCATTAATTGAAAATCGGACTTAAATATGAAAATTACAAAAAAATTCAAAATTCGAATTTTGCGTTGAAATTCGGTCAATATCGATTTCTAAGCAACTTTTTCGAATAATTTTTTCCGGTATCTCCAACGCGACGCAAATTATCAAGAATTTGCCCTTTTCGCGGGATCGCAGTAGGCTGGGTTTAACGTCCATGCTGTCACTCGTCTCTAGTCTATACCGAAAATCAAATCTCTGCTTTCAAAAATGACTAAAATACAGGGGTGTCTTCATCTTAAGTGTGTCACACTGTATGTATATAGATTATTATTATTATAAACCATTGCACTGTGGGCTTGGACCAAATTTTCTTTGACCTCGTCTATAGTTCATTCTCTTGGGCTCCTAATTTATTAATCATAAACACACTGAAATATGCAAATTGGTCTATCACTATATCTCATCTTAACATACATGGTGTTCACCTTTCTCACGCATTTGAACTTTCGCCAGTCTTTTAGCTTCAATTATTAGACTCGCGTGAAAGTACTTATACATTGGGGCGTAAAAATCGCATAAAAGTAGGTAAGTGCAGAAGTGCATATATACTTACTTCAATCCTCTTATTCATTGAGCCGATAAAAAGTTTGAAGTGTACAGTACACGGTGGCCAACTTCAACGTTTGTTCTGCTCCAATCCATTCGAAAAAGTTTGTCTGTTAGTTGTATTTCTCAGCACCTATTTTGGTACATTTACTAAAATTGCGTTTGTTTCATCAATGCCATTCGGATTTCAGGGGGCTTCTCATTCAAATCTGTACTTTATGAAATTTTGATAAAATGTTTCATTTTCAGATCATTTGAAAAGCACGAAATTACTGAAACAAATGATTTTGTCAAGCAATTCCAATTGTGCATCAGTCATTCCAAAATCTGTTTACTCGAAACCGTGAACTCGCTCAATTCTTCAACTCACCCTGTACTTGTATGTGAGAATTCCTGATTAATAAAGCGCATACATTAAGCATATTTTAATGCAATTCACAGTCGTTTATTAATAGATAATTGATTGGAAATCTGCGAGGGAAATTTCAGAACGCAACGAATAGGTATTGAAAAAAAAAAGAAGAAAATTAACGGATGAGAGCAGGTAAGGCCAATTTTTATTTTCCACGCCAACTTTCTTCACGAGCACTGCCTAATTGCTTATCAATTCATTTTTTGTCATACACAAACAAGCATGATGCATGTATCCGTGATCCGCTTGCTTTCTATTCTAATAAATATGTGCTATTCACTAATGATAGGAAGAAGACACTTTATACTTGCAGGACGAGCTAGCAGTAGGTCAAGCACCCGAGATTATGGCAGTTGAAGCGGCATTTTTTTGCATTATGGAATCCTATATCCTATCCTTGTTTGGAGCGCACGAAAGGAAATCCCTATAATGCATAAAGGGGACACCTATAATCGTCAGAATATAGAATTGAATATGGAAATGATAATCCAACAGAACCTTATTTCATAGCAACAGTGAGCCATCAGAATCGTATTTCGTCGAAACCTTGTATATCGTGTGTCCCAAATTCGATCCTCTCCCATTGGGATCTCGGTAGCTGTGATAGATAGAGTCGGTTGATTTTTTTTTCTGGTTCCCACGAAAATGGATATCCTGTAATGTTCAGAGAACATCGTGAGAACCAAGGGAAATGAAGGTTATATGCCTCAGGGAACACCTCTCTTGGCAATGTGTTCCAGAGCCTCGCTGTTCGTTGGATGAACGAGTCTTTGGAAAGAGATCTTCTGCAGGTCTCCAAAGTGACCACGAAGAGGTGCGAAGCCTCAACTCGACGGAGGAACAATTGTTGATATTTCAGAAGAGCATCGTCCATGAAAATATCTATAAAATATATAGAGCCAGATCGCCAACTTGTCTACGGTGTTCCAGAGAAGTGAGTGATTTTGTGAGCGAGGCATCATCCACGAGACGAATTGCCCATTTTTGGACAGAATCTAACAGTTTCAGGGTATGTTTGGGTGCTGCACTCCAAATGTGGAAACAGTATTCCAGGACAGATCATAAACAGCTGACTGGAAGTAAAATAGCTCCTGGCTTGAAACAGAAAACCAAGTTTTTGGGATGCACTTTTAGCAATTGATCACACGTGATTTTCCCAGGAAAGGTTCTTGCTGATAGTAATACCAAGCATCGAAATGAATGTCTTCAAAGGTATGGTTACTCCTGATGACAAGTAAGTTGGGCACAGTTAGATCGGCTTTTCTATAGAAAGGGCATGCTTGTGTTTTGTTTGCATTGAAATCTACCAAGTTATTGGATCCCCATTCGAGAATTGTTGCCAAGTCCATATTTATGTTGTCAACATTTCTCCCTTGTTTGTTTCTGATTTGCCTGGCTGGTATTGGAGCCTTGGAAGAGAAGTAAATTCAATGGTGATTTAGAATCTGTCGAGAAATCTTGACTATCTTCAGTAATTTCTGAGTTATTCAAGAAAAACTGAATTATTGTATTTTCGTTTTTTCCGAATATATCTATTAATTGTACAAAAAGCAGGGGTCGCAAACTTCTTGAAATTTCAAGATCTTGTCTTGACCTTGTCTTGATCTCAAGACAAGATCAAGACAGGATCATGACAAGAAGTAATTTAAGATTTCAAGACAAGACAGATTTCTTGTCAGAAAACAAGAAATCTTGAAATTTCTTGACTAAGAATGAAAACGCTAAAACGTGCGTTCATCACTCATGATGAAATAATAAGAGATAATATCAAAATAATGTACTTTTCATCACTACTTCACAAACTGGCATCATTGCAAGTGCGCGACGTCGTTTGTTTTTGTCAGAAAACAGAAAAAAGATCGGGGAACCACCAGAAAACCCTTTGGAAGATTATTTGAGAGTACTATTAGAATGTTGAAGTCGAATTATCATACCATCAAAGATTTTCCAGATATTCGAGAAGATCAAAAATACAAAATTTCAGTCTTTCTCGAATTACTAAAAAATGACTGAAGCTAGTCTAGATTTCTCAACGGATTCTAAATCAATATTGAATTTGCTGAAACTTTCGTGATTCAACATATCCTCTATCCCTCATAGTTGCCAAGATCTCAATGGTGAGGATCGAATTTGGGTCACACTGTATATAGGAACATTTTTCATCGAGTCTGTAATCTTTCAGAACCGTAATTCGTCGCTATAGTGAAACATTATCATCATTAGAATGCGATTCTCAAAGGTTGATGTTGCGACGAAATACGATTTTGATTTTTCATTGTCTCGACAGAATACAGTTCTGACAAGATATAATTCCGACAAATTACAGTTCTGATTATTTACCATTATGATGATTTATGGTAAGGATAGATCACCATCATTCTGACAAAATATGATTCTGACAGATTACTGTTGCGACAAAATATGGTTTTGATAAATTGTCTTTTCTATTCAATACGTTAATACCATTTTTATGGAGTACGATCTTTTATGTTCCTATGAAATACATTCCTTCACATTTTACTAAATGATGAATTACTGCTCCGTTGAATTACGGTTCAGTTGAAATACCATTTTGATCGAATATATTCTGATACGAAAAGGATTTTGATGGAATACGTTCTGAGGAATTATACATGCAGCCTGCCTAAAGGGTGAATATACTACGACATATTGTACCCGACTAGGTTGTTCTCCATAGCTATAGTAATTTTTTTCGTCCTTTGTCCCTCAGAAATGTCAGAATATGAGGTGAATATGAAATAAAAATCACAACAATATACAGGGTTTTTCGACAATTTTTTTTTGGCAATTAGCAGAGACAGGTTTCGGCAAATAAAAAAAAATTGGTTACCTATAGATATCTTTAGGCGTTGGGAAGCACTGGATATACATGAAATATTCAACGCAAATGAACATCTATTAATGATGAAATAACGCAATTAGGAATGGTGGATAATAGGGTTACCAGGAAACAAAACGTGCAATTTTTTTTTCAATATTAATAAAAAAGTTTTCATAAACAATTAGGAACTCTACTATAGTCTATTGCGGTTGTTAACAAAGTGATGAACGAATAATAATTTGTTTGTAATTCATATAATTAGATACATATACTATCATCTTAACGAGGTGAAAAAAAGTCATTTTCTATGTTACATTTTCAATTAGTATTTCAATCATTCCATTAAGAAGTGCAACTATATATGTATAATTTGAAACTGTCTTCAAAACAACAACCGTAGAATCGGGCTATTTGGAACATATAGGTGTTTCTTTTAAATCTGGAGCCAATTCGATGAAGTTTTATTCCATTATATCTGAATCTTATCAATTTTTGAAAATATGATTTTGGTTCAACGAGATTTGTCACTTTTAGCCATTTTCAAAATTATCTGAGGTTATAACTACACAATCTGTGATCACGAAATTTTTGGACTTTTTCAAATAGGCAACTCATCTCCTTTGGTTTGTGCTAATTGAACATGTGCAGATCTTCAATTTTCCGAGGTACATATACAATGGAGTCTCACATTCCTTGAAAGTGAGTGTGAACAATCCAAATGTTGACATATACAGAAAAAATGTTTTTGATAGGGTGATTTGGAATTATGATAATCCATAATAAATGGAACAGGCATTTGAAGCTGCTGTAGATAGGACTTCTACAAGATTTGGAGTTACTAAAACAACATTGAAACTTTTGGGACATCCGACCGTATCATCTATTTTTGAACAGAAATCTTCAATAAAGGCCCGCTGAAACTACTGCTGCCCCCTATCTTGTCATCTTTTCACAAGCAAAGATCTAAGACATATAAATATTCCTACAACGTTATTACCTGAACCACAAGGGTGGCATCATCAACATTTCCAAGGAAAACTCACCAAATTAAATGTTTCTCATAATTTTTATACTTGTTTTCATCTAATAAACTGATAAAAATAAGTTATGGATGTGAGAACTCATAAATGTATGACAAATATGCTTCATCCCTGAAAAAATCTTGATATTTTTGTGAAGAATGTTTCCAAAATACCATATCATGTGCCTATTTGGTATGAGGTTAAATTCAGATGATATTTCACGAGCAAACTCATGATCGTTCCAAATAAACCCAGGTTTGGGGGTTATTTGGAATGCGATTCAAAATTTGAGTTTCAGTCGATGGCAACGATAAATATCTTACCAATATTGAGCATTAAAACAGATTAGTTAATAAAATTTGTTAATGATACTACGCTATGAAATCAATGAATTCGTTCCAAATAGCTCCATTTTACGGAACTTGATTTTCAAATTTGAAATAGATCTTCTAAATTTAATGAGAACACACACAGTTTCAGAATCACAGAATGTTATACCCAATTTCAAAGAATTAAGAGATGATTATTAATTTTAAAACAACTGTCGAACTGATTTAAAGTTCAAATATTGGTGAACTCATAAAGAAGACATTTTATTACTTGCTCGTTGGGCTTCTTGTGTCGATAAATTCCTACTTACTCAGTGAAAGTGGTTTTACAAGGAACATTTTCTGATAAAATCTGTTCAAAATACTTATGTGAACGACTCAATTATTACGTAATTTAACAACGAAGACACCGTTGAAATGACAGTTGTTTATTTGAAGTCGTTTCGCGAGATTTAATGCATTATGCATAATTGAACGATTGGTCATGGATTTCATGGTTTCAACACACAATTTCTGGAAGTCATGCATAAAAAAGTTCATAGTGCAGTAAGTACACTCAGTTCCAAAAAAAGTGACACACTTGATATTTGACCTATCTTCTTGAAAAAAAAAAATAGTAGGCCGAATTTTTTTTTTATTTGTTGGTAGTTAATGCATTTGTCATTAAAAAAAAATAGAGAGGTGAAAATTCTTTAAAAGCCTCCTTGATGGTGGTGGAATAACTCGAACCATGATTTATTTCTAATATTTGACTCACCCTGTGTGTTAATTGAGTAATGGCATAGAAAATGCTTGCACCCTATACGAAAGAGGCTTCTTTTGCGAGCATTTTGTTTTTTCATTCATTGATTTATCTCTAAAATTTTCCGAATTACAGCTTTTTTTGCTGAATCCTTGCAGATTACCAACTTTCTGAATTTATCGAGAAACAATTTTCTAATGAAATAAACTGATACCAATAATTTTAAGGAACATTTTCAGTGAACACAAAATTATAAATTGGGATGACTGTACGAGTTTTCATACGAACGTTTCTTGAAATGGTGTGATCAGAAAAATGTCAGTGGATAGGAGGCCAGTGAAAAAGTGCTTCTTGCATACTTTGAAGAAAAGTCCAAAATATGGAAATCGTCAACGCTTTGGTCGAATTACTCTATGTTAAAGTCGATGATGAACATAAATGATCATGACATAAGCAGATATCACAAGCTTGTGGCTTTTTTGAAGCGAAAGGGTGAAGGATATCGACCGAAAAAGTCAAAAGTATTGACAAGAGAACAAATCGACAAATTTCTCGCAGAAGCCCCAGATGAAATATATCTAATGCAGAAAGTTGCTGCGATTTTTGGTGTTTTTGGAGCCTGTCGTCGAGAAGAACTGTGCGATTTGACATTAAATAATATCGAGGATTCCGGAACTTCACTAGTTGTGCATACACCAGACACAAAAACTAATGTGCAACGCACCTTTGTTGTAAGTGCTACATTGTATATGAACTACTACAAAAAGTACATAGCCCTTCGTCCAGTGGATATTAATCATTCTAGAGTTTTTATAAAATGCATTAAAAATAAATGTGCCAGAACTCCAGTTGGAATCAACACATTTGATAAGATGCCTGCCAAAATTGCCGAATTTGCCTGATTCCCATCTATTTACTGGACATTGTTTCCGACGTTCCTCAGCTAGTTTGTTGGCGGACCCTGGTGCTAGTCGTACTACAATTAAAAGACATGGTGGATGGAAGTCCAGTACAGTAGCACAGGGTTATATGGAAGACTCGCTACAAAGGAAACAGAACATTGCAGATCAAATTTTGTCGAAAACTTCGGCAGATAATATTGCTTTCTGCCCTGGTACAAGCTTCACGAATATAAATTCTGTCACATCTACCAATGAGACTGGCCATGGAGTTTCGTATTATAATTGTAGTTTCGCTAATTGTACTTTTAATTGAATAAACACTTCATTTTGAATTATGTTTACATATTTTCTCATAATAATAAATCAGTGTTTACTTTTAACACCAGTGTCATAAACTGACATTTTAGACACTGACAGCATGCGTCAAATATTATACTTTTACTGACGTTTGTAGAAAAAAATTTGTACGCAACGTCTTCGTACGGTTTTGTCGTGTCATCCTCACATGCGTGCGTTAATAATGTCTATATCCCACTTGTCACGTAAAAAACTATCCAGTTTCTATGATAATGAAGACTCGTTTCATGATAACTTTCATTTTGCACCCAACACTGTTACTGATGGAGTTCAAAAATGGGTTCATAATAATATTGGCCAAATGAAACGAAAAAAAAAACAAAATATTTTTTTGTTCTGTCCATTGAACTGCTCCACATACGTCTCTTTCTTTTATTATTTCTTCAGTGTCCAAGGTTACCTTATTATGCTAAAATGAAATGGCAGTGAGATAAGTCTGGTAAAAGTAACCAGGAGATACAAATAATATGCGTAATAAAAATTATTACATTGCTTTCTAGATTTCAAACACAGGTGTATCTCTGTCTCGCAATACATACCTAATATCTCATTCCGGGATAATGTGTATACAGGGTGATATCAGAATAAATACAATAATTTATACCCTAACAAACTTCATTGTGTTTAGGCATAATATATTATTGGACTCTATATAAAAGCACCAGATTACTTTTACGTAGTTAACATAATATCATACTAGTGATTATGAACTGTCCGAATTTTTTGAACTCAAAAATATCAAAAATAGTTGACAAGTCATTTCATCAAAACGAACAAATCTTTCAATTTTGACTCCTTTGTTCATTTTTCCCGATCTTTAGTTTTGATGAGTAATATGATTAAAATATACCTAATGAGTATAAATACACAGTGGACAAAACTTTGGGTGCCTTATTTTATTTTACAATCATAATAAATATTCAAAATTGGTCGTCATAAGAAATTCAATCCAGTTTTTGTTGCTAATAAATTCCAAGAAAACAAAAACACTAATCCTTTGGAATTACCCAAATTCCAAATAACATAATCGGACTTTGCAGAAAAACAATTATAATTATGTTACATGAATTTTATGATAGAAAATGATACCTTAAATGACGATGACGAAAATTCAAAACCATACACCATTGTAATGCGGAGTTTCTAATATTAATAATGAAATAATTATCTAAATATTTGTCCGAATTATGATACAGCGTGTTCTTCGTAAAGAGGTCGTAATTAAAATAGCTATTTACAAATTTAGGAAACATATAATAACGCTTATTAGGAAAGATTCAGAATTAGACACCGTGGAAAATTAAACAAGAAAACCATAATTACTGTAATACAAGAAAAATAATATCCATCAATTACCATTACTTAGTATGAGAATATGTAATATCGACATATAATTAATTATTCCCAACGATATGACGTTTTTATATGCTTGTACCTATAATATCATGTATGGAACATTTCAATTTTCACTTGTAATACGAGAGCCTGAATAATTACAGGAAATTTTCTCGACTCCGACTTCGACTCGGAAATAATTTCAAAATATTCGTGTTCAAAAATGAATTTCCGATTTTTAATTGAAGCTAGAATGGTATTCGGTAAGAACATTTCACACCACTATTTAAAAAAATACTAGGACAAGATAACACTAAATAAAAAACAAAATGCCGACTTTAGTTACGCCAAATATTAAAATGAGGCTGAAATTTGGTGGAAAAATTCTTCGTAACAAGGAACCCGAAGCAGTATATATAGTATTAATGGAATTCACATCAATAACATTGTTAGGTTAAATAAAACACAATTAAATTACTTTAGTGCGCTCAAAGCGATAAAAAAATTACTCGGTTTTGCAGAAATTTATTTTTCAAAAGTTGTTAAAAATATATTTTCTCACAAGAAACTCGAATTGTTTTACCAATGAAATTGGCTCAGGAAATATCATTAGGTTAAATGAAATATAAACTGCTCAACACATGAAACGTAAAATCGCATTTTTTCGATCAAGTTTGAATCATCATAACATTCGATTTCCTCAACCGATTTCCACTTTCTTTTCAGTTTCTGAAAGCTCGTTTTATTGGCTATTGTAACTATAGATATGACTATTTCATCTTTTCCGGATGAGATTCTACAGGATGATAATCAAAGCTGTGCATTTTTCCAAAAATTTTAAACGCCTTCCGTTTGAAAGAAACATTTTTTCTATCAGCATAATTTGATGCTCTAATTTCTATTGGCTTTGTGTTTCTGCCAATCTGGTTCGAATGGTGATCAAAAATTTTTAAATGATGCATGATCAACCTATTTTTATATACAGGGTGTTCCTCAAACAACAATTATGACATCAAGTAATAAAAAAAAATCTTGTTTTGACGATCAAGAAAATTTTGAAGCAGGAAACCGATTGAGAAATTTTCTGGCGATCAAGGTGTGTAGGAGAGGTTGTAATCACCATGTCAAGTTGCTATAGAATCTATTGCAAGATCAAACCACTGGAATTGTTAGAAAAACCGGATTTTCAGAGCGCCGTTCTCAATTTGTGATAGATTTTTAGAAGATAATTTCAAGGCAAATGAGATAGGCTGAAGAAATATGCAGGATGTCGTCTGAATAAAAAAAGTTGCTGCCGAGACATACCATGCAACTGACAGAATTCATCACAATTGCAGTAGATTAACGAGCATCAGAATGTGATTTCACTTGCGGTGAACGTCTTCACAAATGACTTATATTGAATATTTGTCGAAATTCAAAGAATGGCAGACGTGAGTCACATGGATATGTAATGTCCTGACTCAGAAAAAACATGAATTTTTCATATTGAATTCCATCACAGTCACAATGTTCTAGTTCCATGACTTTTCATCAATAACACCAGTTTAAATCACATCACTCTCACGTTTAATTGAATTTAACAATGAAGTGAACATGAAAAGTATGAAAATTCAATAGCACATGAATTCTTAACAAGCAGTTGGACCACCCTGTATATAAAAATAGGTTGATCATGCATCATTTCAAGATTTTTGACCACCATTCAAACCAGATTGACAGGAACACAAAGCCAATAGAAATTAGAGCATCAAGTTATGCATCAACTTAATAAAACATTCATATTTCAGTAACGCGTGTGACAATTCCAAAATTTTTTTTACAGTATCGAAAAAACATATGTTTTTGACCCCAAAAAACAATAGAAAAATGTTTCTTTCAAACGGGAGGCGTTTGAAATTTTTCGAAAAATGCACAGCTTTGGTTATCATCCTGTAGAATCTCATGCGGAGAAGATGAAATAGTCATAGAAATCGAAAGTTATGATGATTCAAATTTCATCGAAAAAATGCGATTTTACGTTTGTGTTGAGCAGTTTAGATGAACGACTTTAGTTAAATGGAATAATGAAAAATAAGTCGATAGTAGCTTATAATCTTGCAGTTTTTTACTAATTCATGTAGCTTAAGTTGATAGAAATATATATAATATATTTACAAGAAACCTATCAACTTATAGAATGAATTCGACATGATCCGAAGTTGAATGTGAATTTTACCTATAAATGTTAAAAACATTTCCAGTGTAATTTCATGCTCCTTCTCCTAATGAGGAGGAAAAAATTTCTAGAAATTTGTTTAGGTGCTATGGTAACGATGCAACATACAGGCTTTTGATTGGTCGAGAATGTTAGGTGTGAAATTTTCAACGTAATTTTCAATAATCAGACACGTTTTGCATTTGTTGCGTAAATAGGTAACTCCATTTCAGACTAAACAATTACACTTCTGTATAAATTGATCACTAAAAAAAAAACGAATATTTTAGGTTAATGTCACAATAATGATGAAACCAAATAACCGAATTTTTAATGTGAAATTCCCCGTAATTTGGATTTCCAATGATATGATATTTGGGTAATAATTATTTATTGGTATAATAATGCGGTTAAATTTGGCAGCGTGTGGTTTCTGAATCAGTTGAAAACTATTAAGTTTACAATCAATACTATTATGGGGTTTATGATAATAGCACTATAGAGAATTGAATATTTCCTGAATTGTATTTGCGCAAGTCCAAACAACAATAATACCGAAAGAACTCATGATCATGACACCTACTTGCAAATGATGTTATGAAGGAAAAAGAAAAAACCTTCTTTTCTACTACTGACTCTTAAAACGATACTACCTTGAAGTCAGCTATCGTTGTGCCATCTCTTCCATGCATAAAATTGTGACGTGACAAGATGAATATCAAGAAATCATATCAAAAGGATTATCTGAACATTTTATATACAGGGTACGTCATTACCGGGATCCTATTTGTTATCGCAGTAGACTAAGGAAAAGGAGAATTTCGAAATAATGCATTCTTAGGTGTAGAGCTTTCAGAGTACTCTGTAGATGATGACTATCATTAGAACAACAACTATCAGATACCACAAACGTTATTGTACTTATTGTACTAAATTTGACTGAAAGAGCGACACGAAATAAGTGACTTCACCAAAACTGTAGCTCCGCCAAAATTTCAAATACTTGTGAAATATTTGAATTTCGTTCGAAATCAATTCATTCATGAAAATACAAATTTCTGACTCACTTGGTGTAGTGGGGTTTTGATGGTGGTGGAAAAATAAGCTTCAGTTCTAGATTAAACTATAGCTAAGTAACTATTATTGAATGAAAAGTGAATTTTTTTCAAGTTTTGGTGGAGGTACTTTTTAGTTACTATGTCAGCTAAATCGTTTTCTTCTGGATATCAAACAGAAACAAGAATACCTTTTCGGTATACTTCTGACCAAAATGCAATTCGAATTGAATTTACCTTCGAAAAGTTCTCAATTGCAAACCCCATCCCATTCAAAGACGAATATCTCCGCGATAAAGACAAAATCAGGACATGTACAGGGTGATTGTTTATATTCTACTCAATAGCTATCTCAGATATTTTCAATGAAGGATATCTTTGAAGTATATCTGATATGGATATTTTTGAAGGATATAAATATTATGGAAATCTTAGAAGTATGTCTTATCGATATCTTTGAAGGATGTCACATGGATATCATCGAAATATATCTCATGGATATCATCGAAAGATATCTCGTGGATATCTACGAGAGCTATCATATGGACCTCTTTGGAGGATATCCTTGAAGGTAATCGATATGGATGTGCAGGTTGGTGCTCCATCGGACGTCCATAAGATATTTCTTGGATATAAATTGGATGTCTATACATTTAATTCATGAAGAATGTCCAGTGGATATCAATTAGATGTGTTATCTGGGTCCTCATGCTCCTTTCGAAATGTCAGTGAATAGGTTTTATACAGGATAGGACAAATTTTTCCGTTTAATGGAGGAATTTTCGACAGAGACCAAGACAAATATGACATTTTGCTTCCATCACCGTTCGATTCCTTCATATTTTTTCTACAAAATGAGTATTATTTATTTCAATCCACAAATTAAATAGTGTGGGAAAACTTTTTCCGGACTACTGCGGGAAAAGAGTGAATCATGCACGCTTGTAGAAAATTGAATTATTCTTACATCAAGTTTGGACATGATTAGGAACATTGAACTCATTCCTCAACATCCTATTATTTCGTTTGCATAAAAATCCACCATGAATGCGAAAGTGGAGAGAAAGGAACATGTAATGTGATATAATGTTTTTTTCGCAAAAATTCAGAGATATATGAGTATATCTGTTTTATTAAATCTACCGTGACTTGCCGCACGAGTACATAAAATGTATAAAAGAATGGTGAATACGAAACGACATCACATAAATCCACCTACCCATTATTTGATCATGATGGTTCAATTTTACACTATACAGGGTGAGTCGAAATAAGACCGACAAATTTCAGTTTCTGAAATGTTCACTACTAGTTGAAAATATCTTGCAATTTTATCACAGATGCGGATTCATATTCCAAAAATGCCTGCAACAGGTCGTTCATCATTGTTGATTATTCTTTTACAAGTTTGCATTTAACTGCATTTTGACCCATTTCTAGTCTTCCGATTGAAATTTGACAGGTATCCATTATTCTGATGGCAATGCATTATGGAATTTTTGTCAGAGAAAAAATCAAAATGACTGCTTTAAGATGGGCGACAAGATTCACGATTAT
Source organism: Phaedon cochleariae (assembly GCA_918026855.4). Taxonomy (NCBI): domain Eukaryota; kingdom Metazoa; phylum Arthropoda; class Insecta; order Coleoptera; family Chrysomelidae; genus Phaedon; species Phaedon cochleariae. The sequence continues at coordinate 59,194,213 of OU896710.1, forward strand.
GGTCCGATTCGATTTGAATATAGTTTGGTGGGGTTTTTGGGGTCGGAGATTTTGAATTTGTTGTCGAAATTCATGAATTCTATATGGCGGCTCCAAGATGACTTACTGAATTTGTGATTTTGGTTCGATTCATTTCAAAGTTGGTAAGTGGCTCCTTCGGGATCGGAGTTAGCCAATTTACAGGGTTTACCTATCTAAATTATATTGTTCTTTATTCAAATAACAGTAGGTCATTTCAAGTATAATGTTCAATCATAATTATTCGTAACCCGATTATGTTTTTCAACACACTCTGTGACTATCACGAAGACCTGTAATTACCAGCAATTTCTCCGATCCATTCCAATCTAATTTTTATGATCTCCAACAAACATTCACTGTTGAACTAGAATCGGTCATTATAGATTTTTTTTGCCAAGATAATCTACATCACTTTGATGAAATTCCACTTACATTTCTCCATAGTAAGAGAATTAATCGTTGATGTTTTATAAAATAATATGTATATGTATATACACTCAGTTCCAAAAAAAGTGACGCACTTGATATTTGACCTATCTTCTAAAGAAAGAAAACAAAAAATAGTAAGCCGTTTTTTTTTTATTTGTTGGTAGGTAATGCATTTGTCTTAAAAGAAAATAAAGAGATGACATTTATTTCAAAGCCTCCATGATGGTGGTGGAATAACTCGAACCATGATTTATTCTTAATTTTTGACTCACCCTGTGTGTTAATTGAGTGATGGTATACAAAGTGCTTACACCCTATACGAAAGAGGCTTCTTTTGCGAGCATTTTGTTTTTTTATTCATTGATTTATCTCTAAAATTTTCCGAATTACAGCTTGTTTGCTGATACCTTACGCTTTTCCCACAAATTAAATTTATTGAAGGATCAGAGTACTCAAAACTGATTGGGTTGTACTCACATTGTCTTTAAAAAAACAAATGCCGTTGCCATAGCAACTAATTTGTTGTATGCCTCCATATTTGACCATTTGTCGTTGTGTCATTAATTAAGTGTCTTGTTTTATTGACTAAAATTACATAAAATGCCTCAAATGAATCCTGAACAAGTAGCAAGATTAGTTGCGTTAGTAAACGATGGGCGTAGTAAACTTTACGCCGCTCGTGCAGTGAGAGTTCATGAAGCAACTGCTTGTAGAGCAATCCGCAAGTACGAACAAACAGAAAGTACCGCTCGGAGGGTCGGTTCTGGTCGCCCCCGAAAAACTTCTCCAAGAGATGATCGCTTCTTGAGATTGCGGATTTTACGGAATCGATCAAATACTGCGGTAAATGTTCAGCAAGATCTTCGCCAAATTCGTGATGTTGCAGTAAGTAAGCAGACGGTATGTAGACGTCTAAAAGAAGTTAATTTAAAAGCTATGAGACCTGCAAAAGGTCCCAAATTATTTCCCGAACATCGTGATGCTAGAAGAAATTTTGTTGAAAATTATGGACAGTGGAATATTCCTGAATGGTGGAATGTCTTGTTTACGGATGAGTCAAGGTTTTGCCTTAACATGGTGGATGGAAGGAAAAGAGTGTGGAGAAGAACTGGTGAACGGTTTAATCAAAATTTAATAACAGAATGCGAAAGTTTTAATGGTGGGTCCGTTATGGTGTGGAGAGGGATTTCATTTAATGGAAAGACACCACATAACAATGGCCTGCGAGAAGCCCCGATATGAATCCTATAGAACATTTGTGGGATGAATTAGGGAGAAGGGTACGTTCTCGCGAGAGGTACCAAATGGAAACGATAAGCAACTCAATTTACAGTATGCCTCGTAGATTAGAAGTTCTTAGAGTTGCTAGAGGAGGCAATACACGGTATTAAGCAGTCATCCCAATTTATAATTTTGTGTTTAATAAAAATGTTTTTCAAAATTATTGGTATCAGTTTATTTCATTAGAAAATTGTTTCTCGATGAATTCAGAAAGTTGGTAATCTGCAAGGACTCAGCAAAGAAAGCTGTAATTCGGAAAATTTTCGAGATAAATCAATGAATACAAAAACAAAATGCTTGCAAAAGAAGCCTCTTTCGTATAGGGTGTAAGCACTTTCTATGCCATTACTCAATTAACACACAGGGTGAGTCAAAAATTGAGAATAAATCATGGTTCGAGTTATTGCACCACCATCAAGGAGGTTTTGAAAAAATGTTCACCTCTTTATTTTTTTTTTAAGACAAATGCATTACCTACCAACAAATAAAAAAAAACCGGCCTACTATTTTTGTTTTTTTTAAGAAGGTAGGTCAAATATCAAGTGCGTCACTTATTTTGGAACTAATGTATATAGCAATTAGAATCATTACTGAGCCCACAAGAAGCCATTGTTATATAAGCGGACAATAAATTAAAACCGCCTTTATAACCATCTCGTGAAAGTGTTACATCAACATTATCTAGCTACTCTAGAGACCTACTTAAAAAAATGAATATTTCGATATATTAGGCCAACCGTGTGACACATAAAACATGTTTCTCTATATTTTATTTGCTTATGAAATTTCCACTAAGTTCAGAAGAATAATTATGAAACGAATTTATTTCAATGTACACCCTTGTCCTTGTTGAAGGTTCAAAAATTAGTGGAAATTAGATGTATCACTTCAATTACATAAGAAAATTATGCAATGCAAAATATCATACGAGGTGCTACACAAAAAAAATAGTGTTATACAAGTAATTAATGAACATTATTCTTTCGATTTCGCTTGTTCTTATTTAAAAAATATTCGTGAAATCATCATAATATATGTAATACCTCAAGTTATACTATTTTGCAGGAAATATTCGGAGATTATTAGGATAGCTTGTTGCCTAATAATTTCGCGAATGACATTGTTTACAAAAACTTTCGAGCCGTAGGCGAAATTAAAACAACACTCTGAAGTATGTAAATCTACGGATATTTCCAGGAAAAATGTTATCACGAGTTGTATTAGTATGACTATTTCATGTTTGAGTCAATAAACGATTATCATCATTCTGGCTTCCAGTTGATTGACGTTTAAAATGTCAAAAATCTCGAATTTTAAAAAACAATGTTGGTTTAGTAAACGAAAAATATCGCTGTAATACTGCAGAAACCGTGAAAATGGTCGATTCTGATCGGTACTCGACAACAAGAGTGGAATAGTCTAACCAAAATCTTCTAGACAGAGAAAAATAATTAGGCAGAATTCAAGTATAACTGTGAATTTGAAATAAATTAAAATGATAGCATCAAAAGATATCACATACCTAGACTTGACAAAGGATTTCTCTATATTAGACAATCAATTTTGCATACTAATGAATAAAAGTCATGGCTTCCGAAAAACTAATTATTGCAGACATTCACAGGTAACCTGCGTATACATCGTTTTGGAGATTTAATCAATACAGTAAGATTCGATAAGATGTTAAGTTAAGTATACCCATCATGCATATCGTTAATTATGATATTATCAATCAACTTTGAAATTTTTTTAAGGTCGTCTAGAAGAATTCAAATCATGATTTTGTTCGTACTTTTCACACCCTTTACATCACAGAATAAATCAATTTCAGGACATACATTGATATAGGTACTTTTCACCAAAATGTAAAGAATCTGAACTTTGACTCACCCTGTTTACAAATGACCTATGTATTTACAATCAATCTTACACATCTTATGCAGATGGGATTGAATAAAAATATTTTTCGGTGAATTAATCCATTATTCCATTATATCCAATTATTAATTAATAACAAAATCAAGGTGAATTAGTGAAAACAAATTGTTAATATTTATGGAATGTTTTTTTTAAATTGACTCGACACTTGCGCTGATCTATCTATCTCTGAATTAGGTATAATTTATCCATATCCATTCATGAATATGGTAATAGAATCATTAAAACATAATGCCGTTTCAGAACCTTCAGATTTTAATCCCAGAATTCTTGGACTTTTTTCTAGGATAGGCATTCAGAAACAAAAAAATTGAAAAAGTATGAATCGGACTCGATACAAAATTGGTAGGTACAGATTCGGAGTAATCATTTGATTATGGGTCAAAAAATTTACTGTACTCGTTGTAGTAGGGCAAATATATTTTCAATAACTGTAGAGATTGGGCTATCACTTCTAGAGCTTATGGAAAAGATGATGATTACGATACAGTGATGACAGAAAGTTCAGTATACCTGTGTGTCTCAAAAAACGCAGCGACTTAGAAGTTCATTTCCTTGAATAGGACACCCTATATATCTCTGCATTTTTAGACGTTGAATTTTGAACAAGTCTGATGGATGGTTTTATATCATAAAAAATAATAGTTTTGGTATTATGAATACTTGTAAATTATTATTCCAGTGAGAGAACCGTGAAAAATGGAACACGATATATTACACTCTCCAAACCTAACTTTTTGAAAGCTTTCAACATTTTTTTGTATTGAGTAACATAAAAAAAAATACCAGTTAAAATAATTATCTGACAGTCCGAAGCACACTCTCCATAAATGAAATAATAAATCCCCTTCCGCCAGACTTTGAACTGTTCAATTGCGTTTTTCTCTATACAGGCTGATTTTAAAATAAGTGCATATATTTTAAACACTAAGAAAGCTTGAGGTATACTACCGAATAGCACTATTAAAAATATTATTAGGATCAAAATAGATTTGGGGCAAAATACCCTTTTTCCGCCCAGATTTCTACTTCTGTCACAACTATCGTTTGCGATCCGCAGTCGACCGTGATGAACGAAGCGACGTTGCCACTCTACATGAAAATTAGGAGATATTAAATAAAATGTATAATCGAGAAAATGTACATGGGGAAGAAGTTAACCCTGGTCTTGAATTTCAGAAAGATAATACAAAAACTTCAAAATGGACTCACCCAAGATTTCTACACATAAGCTTGAATAGCGTATAACTTAACACCTCACGGTTGGAAGTTATTTTACTGAAAAATCCTTTAGACCCTTCCTTCCACCTCCTTGCATCGCTACAATTTCGTGGTCTTCGAGGAGTCTCATGGGCCCCGCACAATAACGACCCGACATAAGAACCATATCATTCAGCTCAATGTTTGAGAAATGCATCGTCACATTCCAAGCAAATTGTCAGAAACAAAACTTTACATTCAGTGTTGTTCCTGGGTCTGATTTTTTCGTAACAGATTTTCTTGGAAAATGGTAACAGATTTGTATCAAAAGGTAATAGATCCTAAAAATCTGACATTTGACATTCTGAATGTCATTCTTGTAAAACCATATCGCACAAATTAGACAGAAATAGATTTTTTAGTAACAAAACATCATATTTTGGTGCTAACAGTAACAAAACATCATATTTTGGTGCTACACCCAATAGTAATAGATCTATTACAAAAGTAATGACAAGGACCACACTGTTTACATTTACTAGTATCACGTTTTGATGTTTTCCAAAATAACATACATTCTCAGAACAACAAACTGCAAGAATTCAGATGACCATGAACAATCCTAGTTAGAACTGTCAAAGGTCACAGCAAAGAGGAAATCTATGGTCACAGATACTACTGTTCTGATAAATGATGTTGACAGATGACAGATCATATGATAATAGTTTTTTTGTGTGTTTGTAAAATAATTGTAAACGTAAAATTAAAAATAAAATAATTGGATGTTGTGTCGTGATAATCGTGATATGGTCGTGATTTTCAATGTGAGATTGCCAGGAAGGATATGTCGTCGTCGAGTCGTTTGAACCAACAAGAACACAGGACGATATTAGTCTGGAATGGACTCGATATTAGTATTTGTTTGCTCTCGGGAGTTTTGCTGTTCGAGCAGGTATGAGAAAATCTACTAGGTGAGTCGATTTTCAACTTTGTGGAAGGAAGGGGGACGTTCTATCATTCCCCTCATGTTTCTATCCGTCTCTCGTGATCCATGGAGATAATCACCCCACAGTTCTCTCAGTGAACTTTAAAAAATAAGGCTCCTGTACATATTACATTCCTCAGATGGAGAATGTCCCTTTCTTCATCTGAGTTACATTCACCTCTATCAGTTTCCATAACCTATTTCAATTCATATTCATTCTGTGACAAATTTTTATCAGGATATTCGTCTCTGAAACAATCTGGCATCACTGTCGTGTTCTGACTTTAGTGAATGACGAATTGGAGAATCCCTGGGATTCCGCAGATTTCACTTGCTTCCCAGTGGCGTACTCGAATTTCGAAGCATTTTATGTTCAATTTTCAAAATGAAATTTCTCGTTAATGTGAAGACTTAGGAAAAATCTAATATTTTAGTAATTTTTGTTAGACTCTCTCATATATATGTCTTGAATATATGCACTCATTTTAAAATCAGCCTGTATAGGTTGATGAAATCATGTTTGAAATAGAGTACTAATATTACGTAGGAATAATGTTTGTCATCTAATCAAAATCACTGAAAAGTTTCGTCAGAAATAGTTACAGTCGATATCATCATCAGGAACCATTCACGTGGCGCCCCCTGTATAATAAACTGCCAAATAATACATAAAATAATATTCCCTGTATACAATCATGCCATCTCTTCCACGGTTCCAATAGCAGCCAGGCAAATCAGAAACGAAAGAGGGAGAAATGTTGACAACATAAATATGGACTTGGCAACAATTATTCTAGAATGGGGATCCAATACTTGTTGAATTTCAATGCAAACAAAACACAAGCATGCCTTTTCTCTAGGAAAGCCGATCTCACTGTCACTGCCCAAAAGCCTGTCAGGAATAACCTTTCTTGAGAATATCACGTGAGATCAATTGCTAGAAGTGCATCCCAAAAACTTGGTTTTCCGTTTCGGGCCAGGAGCTATTTCACTTCCAGTCAGCTGCTTATGATCTCAGGCACATATCCGACCTCTCCTGGAATACTGTTTCCATATTTGGAGTGCAGCACCCAAACATACCCTGAAACTGTTGGATTCTGTCCAAAAAAGGGCAATTCGTCTCGTGGGTGATGCCTCGCTCACAATATCACTGACTTCTCTGGAACACCGTAGACAAGTTGGCGATCTGGCTCTATCTTATAGATATTTCCATGGACGATGCTCTTCTGAAATATCAACAATTGTTCCTTCCTTGGCAGTCCCCGCGAGATTAACCCGTCGAGTTGAGGCTTCGCACCTCTTCGTGGTCACTTTGGAGGCCTGCAGAACATCTCTTTCCAAAGACTCGTTCATTCAACGAACAGCGAGGCTCTGGAACATATTGCCAAGGGAGGTGTTCCCCGAGGCATATAACCTCCAGAAAATTAAGAAGAACACCAATTCCTACCTTATTTCCCTTGGTTCTCACGATGTTCTCTGAACATTACAGGATATCCCTTTTCGTGGGAACCAGAACATAAAAAAATCGGTCATTGTAAAAGTATTCTCAGTTTTTTAATCTCCAATAATAACGTAGAAACAATGAGATTTTCTGAAAATGCACTCCTTGCGGTATAATTAAAAAACTATAATCTGATGAAAATCATGATTCCCCGTCCTTAACCACACAGCATAATTATCTTCAATCCTATTAACGAGCAGTTTATTTTCTCTGTTACATCTTCGTTTATCTGATGTTGACTTCAGAGATGATGCCAACTGGTTGTTGATTGTGTAAAACAGTCGAAGGTAAAACTGACCTGTACGGATTTTCTTACTCAATTGGATAAATTTATTGTTCATTACGCAATTTTATCTCCATCTGTGTACCCAATACATGGATTCGTTCTGGTGACACTTAGATAATCCACGGTATAATAGTACGAACAATATTCTCGTAATATGTAAAAAAACTCCATGGAAGATAAAATTTCCAAAATAGTAGATTGTTTTATTAGGATCAAAAGTGACACTTTGTTTGACAAGCGAATTTTGCATTTGCGAGGCTGAGCAACCGAAAGAATTAACTAAAATAAATATGTGAAGCAACCACCAATGTGACTTACTCGACAGATTATTATAATACCTTTGTTGTAATAATATAAGTAAGTAGATATAAGCAAGACCTCAGACTACACTACATTAGAATATTGGTGGACGATGACTTTACTTTGTTACCATTTGTGTTGACATGCATCCCGGAACGTGAATAGAAAAGAATAATAATAATAATAATGATAATAATAATAATAAAAATTATTTATCTTCATATTCCACTGTGTTTGGCTCGGTAATCAAATGAAGGCAAACAATATCGTTGTGGGAGACAAAGAAGTATTGCTGGCCGTGAAAAAAAAAACATTTGACTATAGTATGGTGTATTTATATCTCCAGCATGGGTATGAAATGCCAAATCTGCCGAAATCGGGAACAAATCAGGTATGCGTCCCAACCCAAATAACCCACCATAACGATGTTGTTTATTCTTGGTGACCTAGTATATTCTTTTTAGTTCCTAAGAGCTAGAGTTCAACTTTTGCTCCTAGGAACTAAAAGTGTTGCCTAGCAACATACCAATGTTTGTGTCAGTAATAGAAACTTCAATTCAAGAGCTAATTTTGGTAATAAAATGGACAACTTTTGTGTCGGTTGCAAAAAAAAATGTTCAGCTAACATAATTGCTTCTTCAAGTGTACTAGTAAAATAAATATAATACGAATAATAGTTGCAACTGTAAATCAGTTTTATCAGCATGGCAGTTCAGACGCGTCGTAATAATGACACGATAAATCAAAATAATTTTTTTTTGAAAATGTTCAAAAAAATGTTCGTGCTTTCAACTAATATCGAACGTCCGGCAACATTGCAAAAGTCATCGATTTATCGAGAACACAAAAACAAGAGCAATTTTGTGTTATGGCCGTAGAAAAAAATAATATCGAGAAAGAAATCCCATTCCACTTGGGATTTTCATTTCCTTTGCTTAAGCACATTATTTATATCCGATTCAAACAATTTAATAATAAGCAGGAAATCCACTATAATGATGAGTTGAAACTTGTAAATTTCGTGCATCGGTAAATGAAAAAATTGCTAATTTGTATAAGACGATGTCCTCTAAATAGCTGACCTATCAATTTCGTGTGCTCGAATAATATGCTATAATTTTCATCGGATTGCTTCACTATACGTCAGCAATAAACAATAATAAAATAAGTGAATAACCGTGTCTTTTATTGTTTGTGCATATTGAAATCTTTGATTTAATACACATCAGCAGGCAAAATATAGGTATTCGATGATAAGTAGGTAATATACAAGTTTTATACATTTACAACCCATTTTTGTCGTGAGTAAAAAATATAAACAAACATTGAAAGTTCTGAAGGCTATGAATTGCAATTTTTTTGAAAAATGCGGAAAACCAAAATAGGTTTTCTTGACAATTTGTTCGTTTTAGGAACTTATGATTGTATTCCATCATGCTTTGCAGACAAACTGTATATGTAGCCCAACTCAAAATATACAAATCTAATACATAATATATGCAAATTAATTCGATATACTTGAAATTGAGATATTCAAAATTAATATAAATAAATTTCATTGAGAATTGTTATTTTAGAAGATGATCTTCCAATTTCTGAAATAATAGTATGAACCAGCTATAAAATTATATTCGAAACGTAATTCTCGTTGACATATACAGGGTAAGTCAAAAATGTGTACCGAGCTTCCTGATGGGCGTGATAGTTAGTACATTGATAAATAACTAGTTTGATGAATAAACTTATGGCCCAAAATTCATATTAAGTGATATGTACAGGGTGTTTCAAAAAAACCTTACCCCCTTGCTAGGGTAGGTAGAACATTGCAAAATAAATTGGGTGTGCTCAGTGAAAAAATGTCGTAACGGCATCCGTTTTCGTGATACAAAAATGTTGAAAAAATTATTTTTTTTACACATTTTTCACGATTATTCCGCAACAACTGATAACATTGTGATGAAATGTTGTATGGATGTTTCTTGAAATCTGACACATCGCATGAATTTGTTTTTATATCTGACTCTCATAGAGAGCGCTGGTTACACGGTTCGTACAGAGTAGTTTTTATAACTTTTTTGACGTTAGATTTTTCAATCCAAATATGATATGAACTTGAACATCATTGAATTTTACACCAAAAAGGTACTCCTGGTGAAACTCCATACTATATTCAGTTTTCGGAATATTTCGATTTGAAAATAATGGATTAGTATAATGATGCTGGTATAAAATGAATTTTATTGAGTTCAATTACCTATTTATTCAGGTTCAAAAACAATAAAATTATTCTTGTGCTGAAGTTATTGATGGAACAAAGAATCATAAGTAGAAAATTAAGAGATATTTGACTAGAAACATGAAATATTGAATCAGAGTAAGTGTTCATAATGTCCTACGTTTCGAGGAATACACGATTCTATATTTTTTTTTAGAATGTATTATTCTTCTGAAAAGTTGAGGATCAGCTGTTAGGTCATTTAAGTGATGTTCAATTATGTCTCACAACTATTGACGTGAATTTACCTATGTAGCATAGACTTTCTGCTCAAGATACAACAAAACTGTGTAATCCATGTTCTTAGTCAAATCTGTTTCGATGTTATTCTTGTGATTCATTGTTAAATCAGTGAGTTTTGCATCAGAAATGTATTGTTGTTTTTGGTTTTCAATAAATAGGTGATAATTTTTCATAATACTCACTCTAATACATAGCTTTATACCAGCAACAGTTACCACTTCATCATTTTGAAATCGAAATATTCCGAAAACGGAACACAGTATCGAGTTTTACCAAGGGTACCTTTTTGGTGTGAAATTGAATGATGTTCAAGTTCACATCAAATTTGGATTGAAAAATCTAACCTCAAAAAAGTTATGTTCAAAACTACTCCGTACGAACCGTGTAACTAGTGCCATCTATGAGAGTCAGATATAAAAACAAATGCATGCGATGTTTCAGATCCCAAGAAACATCCATACAAAATTTCACTTGAATGTTGCCAGTAGTTTCAACATAATCGCAAAAAATGTGTAAAAAAAATATTGTTTCAACACCTTGTATATTGAAAACGGATGGCGCTACGATATTTTTTTACTGAGCAAACCCAACTTATTTTGCAATGTTCTACCTACCCTAGCAAGAGGGTTAGGTTTTTTTGAAGCACCCTGTATACTTTCAAAGTTGATAAAATTAAAATAATGTCTCCGTTTTTTTTTATAAAAACAGCTATTTATTACACATAATCATAGTGCGTACGTCTGTGTTTCGCCCCATTTTTTTGTCTACATTATCAAATCTTCAACGTTTTCATTTCCATAACTAACTAATATCTTGTAATCGGGGATGATGATGGGCTTATAGAACATGTACCTGCGTGATTGATCTCTGAACTTCCTAATTGATGATGTGGTGATGATTTTGGGTTTCTTCATCTGTGGAATACAGGGTGTGTCATTAATTATTCAAAGATACAGAGTTGATTGAAGGTATAACCAGCAGCGAAAGTAAAAAGAAATAACTGTCCTAAATATTTGAAGAAGTATCTTTAGTCCTGACATTCTCGAAATCTAAACACCTTTCACAAGAGCAGAAGATTCTCGACATGAATAATGGCTGTGACTTTCGTTTATTATTGGAGCAAATAAGCCCGAAGACTAGATAATTCATGTTTTATTATTATCAACCGTAATTGGTACATCTAAACTGAGAGAATAATTGCTTTCGAATTGGCAATTGGCTTTTCTAATTCTACAAGGTGTATGTCGCTTATAGTAAACCATATTTCACTTATTTCGACAAAAAATCGAATGATGAATTATATTTTCTCAATTTCAAGAAGGTATATGTATAGGTATAATGATGACGAGTAAATATAAAGATGAAGAAATTCCACTAAGAAGTGTGATAATACTTACGGTTGGTTTCACTCCAAAAAATTGATTACTAATTGAACAACTTAATAAAATTCCGTAATCTGCCATAATAGTTATTGTATCACTATAGTAAAAGTATTTACATTCACTTAATACAGGTTGTCCTATTAATAATGGTACACAGTAGAAACTTCAATACACCTATTTTTAAACCAATATTGCGCATGGAATTTCTTGAAAATGGATTATTTGGGGTGAGGAATAAGAATTTATAGATGAGTTAATTGTAGCTCTCTTGGGCATATTATCATGAAGCCATAGAAAAAGTTCATAATCCACTAGAAGCTGTAGGTCCCGCTCTTTCCAACCTCGCACAAATTCAATCTTCGAAGAAAAAAATAATACAAGTACAACTTTTTTGGGACTTCTTAAACAAATTGAGATATGCACAGATAGATTGGAATCGTATTCAACTAAGTGTCATTATTCATTCCATATTTTTTTCTGCAATTGACACTTATGATACCAAAACTCGGGAAAATTCTCAAAATATTCGTATTCAAAAGAGACTTCCGGTTTTTAATTGAAGAGTGGTATTCGGTAAGAAAATTTCACAAAGTTATTTGAAAAAAAAAATACTAGGATAAGATTACGCTCAATAAAATACAAAATACCGACTTTAGTTACGACGCAACATATGCTAAAGGCAGTTGGTGGTAGTTCGAACTATTGTTCATTATTCTTGACTAACTTTATTCTACTGAAGTTGTTGGAAATATATTTTTTTACAAGGAACTTATCAACTTATAGAATGAATCCGACGTAATCTGAAGTTGAATGAAAATGTCATTTTACCTATACATAAGCGTCAAAAAATTGCCAGTGTAATTTCATGCTCCTTTCTCTAAGGAGGACGGAAAAAATCCAGAAATTTGTTTTGTAACGAAACAAAATACAGGCTTTCAATTGGTCCAAAATGTTAGGTGTGAAATTTTCGATTCAATATGCTATACCAATAAGTAGGTACCTATATCTTCGATGTATACATTTTCTCAAGTTCAAGGTAAATATTTGCATATAATATTCAAATGAGCATCTGCAGTAGGTAATATAAATTTCTCTTTCAACATTTCTCACAGTTATATAGATAGTATGGATACTCAAGAGTAGAGTAAGATATGTTCTCGGATAGGTTGTATGTAAACATTTTCTTCTTCTTTTGTTCTCTTTTTTTTATAGAAATATGCATACATCAAATACTGTTATAAATGTAGAATATACAAATACCATGAAACGAATCAGCAGTATTATCAGTGCAGCAATTTACAAGATTTTAGAAACTAGGAACTACGAAGGCAGGTCAACGCTATCAATGAGGATCTTGCTGGAATTAAAACCTGGGAAACCAACAACCTAGTTGAATTCAACGCCACCAAAAGTCAAGCCGTATTTCCTCTAGAAAGCCAGAAATCAGTATGCCTGGCATACCAATGTCTGGTACCACAAAGTCCACTGTATCTTTGCTGAGAATTCCCATCAGCAATTCTCTCCCATTGGAGAATCATGTCCAATTGATCACGAAAGCTGCTTCAAAAAACTCGGATTTGTATTCCTTGCGAAAATCTACTTTACGACTCAACAGCTTCACACGATCTATACGGCCAGTTATAGAATACTGTTTTCACATATGGGGTTCAGCACCCAATCATACGGTGACACCGTCAGCACATCTTTCCTTTGTCAACCTTGAAATATATCGAACAACATTCTACCAAAACTCGTTCGAACGGCAAAGCTCTGGAATCATTCGCCAATAGAAGTATTTCCAAGAACTCAAAAGTTAAAAATAAATCCAACACCTAGGTACCTCCTCTCCCTATCCTCTCTTGGTACGCATGATGTTCTCCGAGCATAATAGGAATTTACTTTCGTGCGCTCCAAGAGATAACAGATTAAATGGATATGTGATATACACACAGAAAAAAGGACTTGTTGAATAAAGCGACATTGAATTGAATGGAGCAAATAATATATAAGTGTCATATATGCACGACAAAATATAATCTTGAAACGAGTAAATCTATATATATTTGGTTTTAGAGCGAATTTGAAGTATGATTCAAGTAAATATGTCTTGCTTGAACTCTGGATCTCATTCAATCAAGCACATCCATGGATTGTTTATGAATAGATATTGAATTGGCTCAAACAATCTTTTTGTTTGATTCAAAATAATAACAATATATTGATGCAACCAAATATTTAGTTGATTCAATGAAATATTTGGTTGATTCAATGCATTATTTGGTTGAATCAATGAAATATTTGGTTGATTCAATGAAATAATTTGTTGATTTAATGAAATATTTCGTTGATTCAAGAGAAATTGTATTTCCATGCGACAAATTTCTTGGTTGAACCAAATTCAGTATTGTTTCGGAAATTTTCTGAAATTTCACATCAACAGAATAAACTAAAATAGGAAACTAGTCGACTTGTAGCATAGACTCTCAGTCTTTACTTCTCTCCAGCTGATGTAAGGCTATATTTCGGCTAAACATCCTAAGTTCGATTTATCCAGCTGATATTTCAAACCCGAGGAATCAGGCTTCACATATATAATGAATTCGAGGCAGGCATAGAAGAGGCGAAAAGACCACCATCTAGTTGCGAAAATTCAAGTTGATGTTGAATGAACGACATATTTAATTGATTTTACATATTACGTTACTCTATTCAAGCAAATGATCCGTTCGAAACGAGTTCATTGCTACATCGTAATGAGAAAACTTGTATCTTGTTTCAAAGATGTATTATTATAAAAAAAAAATTATCGAAAGGGAATCCCTACAATGTTCGAAGAACATCGTGCGTTCCTAGGGAGGATAGGGATAGGAGGTAGGTATTGGATTTTTTTTTGAACCTCTGGAGATTATATGTTGTTGGGAATACTTCCTCAGGCAATGAATTCCAGAGCCTAGCCGTTCTATGGATGATCATTATTCCATCAAATCATTTAAAAATGTTTATAGTTGAATCGACATCGACATTATTTTGGATCGACATAATTTGTCCTTGAGATAACCATATATTTAGTTGATGGAATCGATATGATAGTGTTGAGCTGCTTCCATGAAGTGAACATGTGTTTGTTTGATTGAACAAAAAATTGCTCAGTCCAACAAAAATAATTCAAGCACAAATAATTTGTTGATGCAACAAATCCTTTTTTCCGTGCAACCCTAAAAACTGTCAACCAGTCACACAACGTCCATTACTATCAACCAGAAGTGTTCAAAAATATTTGGCAATTCCAAATATTTAACTGTTATGCATTGAAAAAAAAATGGAAAGTATATAGCCTCGTTTCACCCATCCCAGGGCCACGAGAAAACATAACCTACCGGGTATACCGGGTAAAGATTTTGCAATCGTTCAAGAATATTATATAATTCCTAGTACATTACTGAAGGTGTGTGTTTATTAGGTATATACATAATACACTGCAATTTCATTATATCCATAGACTACTTCAAAAGCTTCATGACTTAAAACGGAAACCAGTAACCGACTAAGTAGGCCAGACAGACAGTCTTTCGCATCCAATAGCATTTTTCTGCAAATTAATGCACCCAGATAGTCTGTTCCTACTTAGTACCTACACACTTATGTGTATTTAGTGATCAATAATTTAAGTAATGGAAGAAATTTCAGACGCTCTGTATTCACATAATTATTTTCTGGAATATATTGGGCAAACACGCTGGAGCATTGTCAAAGAGAGTTAAAGAACATATTGCTCACTTCAGATCTACTCACTATCACCTAAGATGATTTAAGACTTTTCAAACATGTAAAAACATTCCTATAATGCCCTAATAGTCTTTGATTTGCCATGTATTTTTTCCATTATCAGTAAATATATGTTCAGCTTATATTGAGTTGATGCCTTTTCTGTATATTTATTCAGACAGTATTCACAAAAATAACAACCTTGAAACATTTTGTTTTCTGGGTAGTCATCAAAGTCTTCTGAGAAACCCAGCGAAGCTCCCAAAGGTTGGTAAACTTCTTTTTATGTTCCAAATCGTATCATAAATTATAATAATAATGTGAGGATGCACCGTCATTTGATAAAGCCCAATCTCACTCTAAAATCAGACAACAAACAAAACTTTTACAATTTATACTAACCATTCAAAGTTCATTGAGTGCAAAAAGAAGTTTAATATCGAAATAACACACAAATTAAAGTCATTTAAAATTGTTATGAATATAAAGTGGTATTTGCATATTTTTTCAAATTGAAATTTAATATTGCATCCAATTTATATTCACTAAAAAACATCAACCTTGAGCAAAAAACAATATACTTACTTCCGTCATGAGTTTTTCTGACTAGTGAATCAATATTTCAATTTCTGAAATTAGAACTTGTCACCATTTTGATTTTGAATTTCGGTATTACTATTAGGTTACTTTCTGAAATAAACAAAATCAATGTCGGGAGAACTGTTAGAAGTTGAACCAGAATCGGCACAGATTCAGTGACATTTTGGATAAAAAAAGTAATATTCAGTGAAAATAGACGAAAAAAAAAAACTGACAACTATTTTCTAATATCTGAATTCGAAACAGGATTTTATATCCGCGAACGCATTATTTGAATTCCATAATGAGATTAATCAAATATGTCGAACAACTCTATACCAAAACTCGTTAGTCCACAGATCGGCGAAGCTTTGGAATTACTTGCCAAAGGATGTATTCTCAAGAACTTATAATCTTCGAATGATATGAAAAATTCCCATACACTTATTCGTTTTCCACACGTAATTTACGTAACAAGTCCGAAAAATGCTGTTTTTTGGACGAGTAGACAAAATTCTAGGCCAAGCCATAGGCGAGTCCTTGAAGTCTGCAAGTCCAAAAAAACTGTTTTTGGACGTGTTAATATTTCTTTGTAGAATACAATTTCTTCTTTATTAATTCTCATTTATTTATTTTTTCATGTTTTTTATCGCTTGGAGCGCACGAAAGGAAATCCCTATAATGTTCAAAGAACACCGTGCGTCCCTAGGGAGGATAGGTACAGGAGGTAGGTATTGGAATTTTTTTTGAACTTCTGGAGATTGTATGTTGTTGGGAATACTTCCTCAGGCAATGAATACCAGAGACTAGCCGTTCTATGGATGAAGGAGTTTTGATAAAGTGCTGTTCGACATCTTTCGAGGTTGACAACAAAAGGATGTGCTGACTGGGCTTGTCTAGTTCGTCTGACTAGTCTTGCTAGTGAAAGGATGATAGCAGAGATTTCCGAAGCACATTTCCCGTGGAAGTATCGATAGAAAAGTGAAAGGTCGCCGACCTTTCTACGGTGTTCCAATGATGTCAAAGAGTGAGTGAGTGTGGCGTCACCCACCAGGCGAATGGCTTTTCTCTGGATGGAATCTCTGGTGCTGAACCCCATATCTGGGAACAGTATTCTAGAACAGGCCTTATCTGCGCTTTGTAGATCATGAGAAGCTGTTGAGGTGTAAAGTAGCTTTTCGCACGGAACAAGAATCCGAGTTTTTGTGAAGCAGCTTTTGCGATGGATCTGACATGATTATCCCATGAAAGAGTGTTGCTGATGGAAATACCGAGCATAGATATGGTGGGCTTGGTGAGGATGGTGGTGCCAGACATTACAATATCGGGCATACTGAGTTCCGCCTTTCTAGAGTAAATACAGGCTTGAGTTTTGGTGGCGTTGAATTCAACTAGGTTGTTGGTTCCCAAGGCTGTGATTTCAGCAAGGTCTTCATTGACAGCATTGACCTGCCTGCGCCGTGAGTTCTTAGTTTCCTGGTAAGAAATGGGAATTCTGGAAGAGAACGCAGTATGGAAGGTACTATCTGAATCAAATACTGAAATTTGAATAGAATACCAATACCTATGCTAACTTTCACATTGAAAATTTCGTATATGGACATTTTCAAACTCACTATCGCAGCTGCTTTCGATAGTTTATTGCGATAATTGCAACCAACTTTCAAAAATCAAAATGTCAACTAATTTTTTCACGTCAAATAGTTGTCAGCCGATATTTCGCGTCCCGGAGGGATGCCGAAAAACAATATTCCATCATAAAGTATACAGACGTGGCCTAATATTTAGTTAGGGAGGATCCAATAATTTTTCACTTTCTTTGAAGATTTTCAAAATCCTATGAATATTAATGATTTTAAGAACTCGCGCAATATGTCAGTGCCATATAATTTTTCGCTCGATTAGAAATGTGATAATTGATTTTCAATGCAATTATGCTAATCATGATGATCTAATCGTCCACAAATATTGCAAGCACTACGAATATTTACACAGTGTGAAACATATACAGGGTGTCTGAAGAAGGTTGGGACATGGCTCGGCTATGGACTCCAGGAATAAACAAGTTGATTTAGGTCAACTTACCTATATCCAAAATCGTCTCGTTGAGTTGGTACAAGGCGTTGAAGTTTATTTTTGGAAAAAAATAATTTTGCTCACAAAAAGAGTATGCTGAGATCGATTTTCATAATTTTTGGAATGGCATGTTCTGTGACTGTAAGTCATCAGTGACTTTTTACAGACACCCTAAATGTAAATTTCTGCATTTTGCCACAACCTGGATTTGCACAGATTGGGTCCCCCTTATTTTTTTGATCGATAACATAATTTGTTATGAGTACTCGAATCTGAATTCCGTAATGTTCTTTGATGAATCGGGTAGAAAATATGAACAGAAGCTGACCCAACAAACGTTGTTTTTCCATCAACATTATTTCTAGAAAATATTTTTTTGATTAAGTATTTTTCAGCACATTTTCATTTTTTTGTTTTCTACTTCTCTTTAGTTTGGCTATCCATCATAATCCATAAAAACTTGTTCCTCCAGTTTTTCAAACTACTATTTATTCTCCACTTCTTTTTAGTTCAATCTATCTCTTTAGTTTTTAAACAATAGTATCTATTTTCAATTTTTTTTTTAGTTTGGCCTTCAGATTGGCTTTCTATAAAAGCGTGATTCATTATTGTTTTTCAAACTACAATTTATTACAAAGCTCGTTCGCCATATTGGATCTGCCATCTTGAATTCCCCAAATTTGATGAAAGAATCACAATCCCCGACCCCGAAAACCCTCAGATAGAAATCATGGATGCATGGAATCGGATCACAATCACAAAACTTGTCCGACATATTGCATCCACCATCTTAAATTTCTCAATTTTGACAGAAGCATCATAATTTAGATAGATAGATAGATAGTAATTCTGAATAGAATCGGATCACAAAACTCGTCCGCCATATTGGATCTCGAATTCTCAAGTTTGACGAAATAATCATAATCTCCGACCCCGAAAACCACCAGATACCAATTTTGAGTAAAATCGGGATCCACTGGACCCACCATTTTGATTTTCGATTTGAAAAATAGTTTCAACAAACTTCGTGACAGGGACAGGAGAATTTTATACAGGGAATATTAGAATCTCGATTAGAATATACGATTTCTTGACAGGTCGAAAGAGACACATAGAGGTTTCTCATCGGATTTCAAAAGTGTATACAAGTCGCATATTCTTATGAAAAAAAATGTTATATTCAGTCAGGGCTCAACAAAATATCGCTATCAAAAATCGTTAAAAATTAGTAAATAAGCTTTCGCGAAGTAACAATTTTTGTTGACTCTTCAAATTCTAATAATTTTCACTATTTCGACAATCTCAAAGCAATATTTTGCTCAACTGTTACAGCTATCAACTTTTCAATGATTTGTCATTCGAATATGCAATTTTTATACATTTTCAAAATACATGAAATAAAATTTTTAGTTGCTTCATTCAGTTGAAATTATGGCGAAAGAACACATATTTTCAAGTGATTAATAAATCTATCAAGACTTTACCACCCAAACCTTTCATTTATATTTTCATAAGAAAATACAAAAAACAACTAGCAAAAATATTGAAATAGTATCATCGGTTCTAAAAATATACCTATTTTGAGGCCTATTTGAAGCGTTGATATATATATCTTCCGTTGCAAATTTGAAGAAAACAAATTCGAATGAAGGTTATCAAAAATTCGAATACGAAATTGTAACGATTTAAACAAGTAGCTCTTCGAACCAAATAGCAAATAAAACTAATAATGTTTTTGAAAACGAACATGTCTTAAAAGTGTTTTGAAATAAATTTTAAAATCTGGAAATTGGTCAAAAAGTTCCCACATGGAAATTAGCTTCCCACCCTCCTCAACATGCTGAATTAGCACGTATAAAATAAGTGAAGAACACAAAATGATTGAAATATCGAGATGAAATGAAGGGAAAAAGAAGAAAAAGAAGGAACGAAGAATAAAGGAATCATCAGTTCATTTAAATTTTTTCATGGCGAAAATTTTTATTGTTTAGCTTTTTCGAAATATGGCAAAATAATTCTAGGTTTCAGGGATTGTAGGTCTTCTTCTCTTGATTTTCTCTATTGCTCACCCTGTACATTGCAGTCCATACAATCAAACTAGAAAGAATCGTCGTAAACAGAGATTAGCTCTTGGTAAATATTGGATTTATTTGTTAACACAAAATCCTCTATTGGTAATTTTTCAGTGTAATTTTTCTTCACTGTATTTCTCTTGAATCCTCAAGATAAATCTGATGTAGTTATTGCGAAACAAGTGTAATTATAGATAACAGAAGATGACATTCACCCGACGGTCTTTGGCCCGAGGGATAAATACAATATTTTATTTTTCATGAAAAAATTAGCTTACTATAATGGAAAATCGAATTTAGTGAGCGGTTCATTGCTCCTAGCATTTTCTTTCTATTTTTCTTTTCATGGTAGGCATGGCATTTGTTGATATTGCGTGACGTTTGGTGAATATTGCTGCCATCATATAATTTAGTGAATTTAATTGCTGCTTTCTTCGTGTAGTTCTATAGAAATCCAGACTTGTGAAAAATAAAATTATTGCCATAGATGAAACCGTGTTATTGGCGTACTTTCAAGAATTGGTATAAAATTTTAATAACTACAGAAAAGCGGACGTTATGGGTATCTCAATATTTAACCGTTGCCAAGGTTTTGAATTGACTCGGCCGTTACTTGATAAGGTATTATATTTTTCTTTCTGTAACCAACTCCAACCAAGTCATCCATTTTTTTCCAAAATTATCTCCTACTTAATGATTTATATTTTGTAAGCATATGTATAGACGAAACTTTTATTCTCTAGTATCTAGTAGCTGAAGCCGATGAAGTACAATACCTATAGACTTGAAATATTCAACTATAGTACTGGCAAAAATATAAATAAAAGTTGATATACAAAGTGGGGTAGCACATACAACACGGAGTTTCTATGGAAGTATGGAAAACCCTCTGGAAAACCCTAGAATATCACGGATATTTCTTCCGGTTGGCTGGATGTGTATTTGTATGCGCAATTTGAAATAATTATGAGTTATACAGGGATTTAGGAAAAAAATGATACGACGTATCAAAATGATGTTTTTTTAAATAGAACACACTGTATTTCATTGCATTTTAGATTCTCTCTGGAAAGATGGTTTCATCAATCACATGGGGTCTAGCAGAAATGATTACACTGATTACAGGGTGATCGGAATTCTGAATCTCGAACCACCCTGTATTTGTTTCAATTAAATGTCAGTAGATAGTAAATCAAGTGTCAAGATGGGGATATGTGAGCTATTTTGACAGATAATACAGAGTTCTAAAAATGTAATGAAATAGAGGCTATCATGTGAAAAAACATAACATTGATACGTATATGTTTTTCCTAACTCCCTGTATAACTCACAATAATTTCAAATCGCGCATACAAATGTGACTAAAACCAGCTAACCGGAAAAACACATTGATATTTGGTTTTCCATAGAAACTCCGTGTCGTATATGCTGCCCCACCCTGTATACATAAGCTTGAATGTTTCGGAGCATAGTTCATGTTATACCGAGTGTTATACAGAGTGTTGACCGAGGTGTTGACGTTGGAAATATTATTTGCCTTCATCCATTATTATCTACCCTTCATGTTACCGAGATTCAGTGCGTGATTCTATCATGATTATCGCGAATTTTCAATAATACTTTTATTGGGAACCATCGAATTTGCATCACAAGATGATATACATTTTTTATTCTACATCAGAATTTGATCAGCATTCCCTAAAATAATTGTTGTACACCAAATCTCATGAAAAAATATTCGATATTTATATTTTTTGGCCAAATCACATTATGGTAAGAGGATGGCTCAATAATAATTATTATTGAAATCTGGGTGGTCGGGATAGTCGTGTCATGCAATGGCCGCCAAGATCGCCGGATCTAACACCACTTTATTTTGTCATTGAGGTATTATGAAGCAAAAAGTATACTAGTCGAGACCACAGTCAGAAGAAGACCTACGTATCAATGTGATTATTGATATCGAATATTTTTTATTAACTTTGCCATACAACCATTTGAGA
The DNA here is from genome assembly GCA_918026855.4 of Phaedon cochleariae. Taxonomy (NCBI): domain Eukaryota; kingdom Metazoa; phylum Arthropoda; class Insecta; order Coleoptera; family Chrysomelidae; genus Phaedon; species Phaedon cochleariae. Next base: position 59,216,549 of record OU896710.1, read on the forward strand.
AGGTGCGTGAATTAATTTTTTTTTCACATACTAATTTCTTGAATGTTCACCTTAGTTTTTCTACCTCTGAACATTTACACAGTAGAGCATAATCTTTGTATAAAAAAGGTAATTTTGCACTTATCATGCGATGGGATTTTTTTCGAATTTTTTTTTTTTGTACTCACGTATTTTTATCTGAAAAACACGAAATTGATAATGAAAATTTGAACAAACCATTATTCATTGAGATATTTCACTATAAAGTAACAAATTTCACCTTCTTTTCTGCCTGTCTTCTGGATCGCATTCAGAACAATTTGTCCTTCTACTTTCATCATTGGACAATTATTTATATATATCACAATGTATATGAATCAACTAGAAATATGATTTTCTTGTGATTTATTTATGTTTAGTGAAAAGAAGGAAGAATATAATTTAAAATAATGGTGTAATGACATTCAAAAGCAATCTGTTGACATTTAACATCTTGTATTTGGATTGACTATTGATTAAATGGCCGTCATCTGGTATCGAGTCTGGTATGTTTGTTCACTAAATATGAAAAACTCCATAAAAATCATATTTCCTGTTGAATTTTCCATATAAAAATGTGTCATCGAAGTACATCATGAGTACATCAAGTGTTCAATGACAAAATAAGAAGAGCAAGTAGCTGTAAATGCATCCAGCACAAGGGGAAAAAGAAGGCGACATTTCTAACTTTTCCTTTTCATTATCAAATTCGTGTTTTTCAGACAAAAATACGTAAGTACAAAAAAAAAAATTCGAAAAAAAATCCATCGCATGATAAATGCAAAATCACCAAAAAAAAAAGTTTTGTTCCAAACTATAGTATTTCAAACTCGAAATAGGGGAATTAATATAAATTCAACTGATTCACAGTGTATATGCCTCAATAAGGCTATATTTCTAGAACGCAGTTCCAAAGTTCTATTGCCTATTAAATTTTCAAAATACAATTCGAAACATCCTCTAAATTCTATTTCCTTGTTACCAAAATGCGTATTTCGATTTTTTCAATGTGGTGTTATTTGATCTTCTAATAAATGAAAACTCATTCAAGAATGTGTATTCCTCTCGCATTTTATACAGGACAATGAATTTATAAAATGATGCAGAAGATTGCATTGATTGAATTTCCTCGAATATCGACTGCTAATGAATAGTAATAACCAAAAAAAACCACTCACCTAAAATTATTGACTAGCTGACATACTAAGAGTACTCCAGTTAAAAATCCAAAATTTCCAAAACTGAAAATTCACCAACGACGCACCTCGACATTGCCACCACCATCATCGAAAAACAACAATCCAAAAACCACACAATCCCCAACACCACTAGCTCCACAGTCCAGCGGCAAAATCAAGGAATGAAAAAAATACAAGAAAAGAAGCAGAAGATTACGACCGACGATCAACAAGTGAAACAAGTGAGCGTTGGTCCCCCGATGGCGCCAAAAAACGAGCAGTGCTATTACCACGGTGAAAATCAAGAAAGCACTGCATAAGCATAACCTGCATGATAAATGACGGTCGTGGTTCTATACCTATCACTCGCGACAGGTGGGGACTGAATGATGGTATGTAGGACATCGTTATTTTGGAATTTGGATAGCTATGCACGAGCAAAGGGTTTCACGTTAGGGACTGTCCTTATGGATAGTACCACCCTGTACCTCAAAATTGCCCGATTACTTTTTAATCGAAATATGGTCGTGTGATATGTCTTTTGAAAGGTCTTCGAGTTGTCGTTTTGATCGAATAGTGTATATCGACATAGTATGGACAATAAGGACGGATTAATGATATGTAGGACATCGTTATTTTGGAATTTGGATAGCTGTGCACGAGCAGAGGGTTTCACGTTAGGGACTGTCCTTATGGATGGTACCACCCTGTACCTCAAAATTGCCCGATTACTTTTCCATCGAAATATGGTCGTGTGATATGTCTTTTGAAAGGTCTTCGAATTGTTATTTTGATCGAATAGTGTATATCGACATGGTATGGACAATAAGGACGGATTAATGATATGTAGGACATCGTTATTTTGGAATTTGGATAGCTGTGCACAAGCAGAGGCTTTCACGTTAGGGGCTGTCCATATGGATGGTACCACCCTGTACCTCAAAATTGCCCGATTACTTTTCCATCGAAATATAGTCGTGTGATATGTCTTTTGAAAGGTCTTCGAGTTGTTATTTTGATCGAATAGTGTATATCGACATAGTATGGACAATAAGGACGGATTAATGATATGTAGGACATCGTTATTTTGGAATTTGGATAGCTGTGCACGAGCAGAGGGTTTCACGTTAGGGACTGTCCTTATGGATGGTACCACCCTGTACCTCAAAATTGCCCGATTACTTTTCCATCGAAATATGGTCGTGTGATATGTCTTTTGAAAGGTCTTCGAATTGTTATTTTGATCGAATAGTGTATATCGACATGGTATGGACAATAAGGACGGATTAATGATATGTAGGACATCGTTATTTTGGAATTTGGATAGCTGTGCACAAGCAGAGGCTTTCACGTTAGGGGCTGTCCATATGGATGGTACCACCCTGTACCTCAAAATTGCCCGATTACTTTTCCATCGAAATATAGTCGTGTGATATGTCTTTTGAAAGGTCTTCGAGTTGTTATTTTGATCGAATAGTGTATATCGACATAGTATGGATAATAAGGACGGATTAATGATATGTAGGACATCGTTATTTTGGAATTTGGATAGCAGTGCACGAGTGGAGGGTTTCACGTTAGGGACTGTCCTTATGGATGGTACCACCCTGTACCTCAAAATTGCCCGATTACTTTTTCATCGAAATATGGTCGTGTGATATGTCTTTTGAAAGGTCTTCGAGTTGTTATTTTGATCGAATAGTGTATATCGACATAGTATGGACAATAAGGACGGATTAATGATATGTAGGACATCGTTATTTTGGAATTTGGATAGCTGTGCACGAGCGGAGGGTTTCACGTTAGGGACTGTCCATATGGATGGTACCACCCTGTACCTCAAAATTGCCCGATTACTTTTCCATCGAAATATATAGTCGTGTGATATGTCTTTTGAAAGGTCTTCGAGTTGTCATTTTGATCGAATAGTGTATATCGACATGGTATGGACAATAAGGACGGATTAATGATATGTAGGACATCGTTATTTTGGAATTTGGATAGCTGTGCACAAGCAGAGGCTTTCACGTTAGGGGCTGTCCATATGGATGGTACCACCCTGTACCTCAAAATTGCCCGATTACTTTTCCATCGAAATATAGTCGTGTGATATGTCTTTTGAAAGGTCTTCGAGTTGTTATTTTGATCGAATAGTGTATATCGACATAGTATGGATAATAAGGACGGATTAATGATATGTAGGACATCGTTATTTTGGAATTTGGATAGCTGTGCACGAGCAGAGGGTTTCACGTTAGGGACTGTCCTTATGGATGGTACCACCCTGTACCTCAAAATTGCCCGATTACTTTTCCATCGAAATATGGTCGTGTGATATGTCTTTTGAAAGGTCTTCGAATTGTTATTTTGATCGAATAGTGTATATCGACATGGTATGGACAATAAGGACGGATTAATGATATGTAGGACATCGTTATTTTGGAATTTGGATAGCTGTGCACAAGCAGATGCTTTCACGTTAGGGGCTGTCCATATGGATGGTACCACCCTGTACCTCAAAATTGCCCGATTACTTTTCCATCGAAATATAGTCGTGTGATATGTCTTTTGAAAGGTCTTCGAGTTGTTATTTTGATCGAATAGTGTATATCGACATAGTATGGATAATAAGGACGGATTAATGATATGTAGGACATCGTTATTTTGGAATTTGGATAGCTGTGCACGAGTGGAGGGTTTCACGTTAGGGACTGTCCTTATGGATGGTACCACCCTGTACCTCAAAATTGCCCGATTACTTTTTCATCGAAATATGGTCGTGTGATATGTCTTTTGAAAGGTCTTCGAGTTGTTATTTTGATCGAATAGTGTATATCGACATAGTATGGACAATAAGGACGGATTAATGATATGTAGGACATCGTTATTTTGGAATTTGGATAGCTGTGCACGAGCGGAGGGTTTCACGTTAGGGACTGTCCATATGGATGGTACCACCCTGTACCTCAAAATTGCCCGATTACTTTTCCATCGAAATATATAGTCGTGTGATATGTCTTTTGAAAGGTCTTCGAGTTGTCATTTTGATCTAATAGTATATATCGACATAGTATGGACAATAAGGACGGATTAATGATATGTAGGACATCGTTATTTTGGAATTTGGATAGCTGTGCACGAGCAGAGGGTTTCACGTTAGGGACTGTCCTTATGGATGGTACCACCCTGTACCTCAAAATTGCCCGATTACTTTTTCATCGAAATATGGTCGTGTGATATGTCTTTTGAAAGGTCTTCGAATTGTTATTTTGATCGAATAGTGTATATCGACATGGTATGGACAATAAGGACGGATTAATGATATGTAGGACATCGTTATTTTGGAATTTGGATAGCTGTGCACAAGCAGAGGCTTTCACGTTAGGGGCTGTCCATATGGATGGTACCACCCTGTACCTCAAAATTGCCCGATTACTTTTCCATCGAAATATAGTCGTGTGATATGTCTTTTGAAAGGTCTTCGAGTTGTTATTTTGATCGAATAGTGTATATCGACATAGTATGGATAATAAGGACGGATTAATGATATGTAGGACATCGTTATTTTGGAATTTGGATAGCTGTGCACGAGCAGAGGGTTTCACGTTAGGGACTGTCCTTATGGATGGTACCACCCTGTACCTCAAAATTGCCCGATTACTTTTCCATCGAAATATGGTCGTGTGATATGTCTTTTGAAAGGTCTTCGAATTGTTATTTTGATCGAATAGTGTATATCGACATGGTATGGACAATAAGGACGGATTAATGATATGTAGGACATCGTTATTTTGGAATTTGGATAGCTGTGCACAAGCAGAGGCTTTCACGTTAGGGGCTGTCCATATGGATGGTACCACCCTGTACCTCAAAATTGCCCGATTACTTTTCCATCGAAATATAGTCGTGTGATATGTCTTTTGAAAGGTCTTCGAGTTGTTATTTTGATCGAATAGTGTATATCGACATAGTATGGATAATAAGGACGGATTAATGATATGTAGGACATCGTTATTTTGGAATTTGGATAGCTGTGCACGAGCGGAGGGTTTCACGTTAGGGACTGTCCATATGGATGGTACCACCCTGTACCTCAAAATTGCCCGATTACTTTTCCATCGAAATATGGTCGTGTGATATGTCTTTTGAAAGGTCTTCGAATTGTTATTTTGATCGAATAGTGTATATCGACATGGTATGGACAATAAGGACGGATTAATGATATGTAGGACATCGTTATTTTGGAATTTGGATAGCTGTGCACAAGCAGAGGCTTTCACGTTAGGGGCTGTCCATATGGATGGTACCACCCTGTACCTCAAAATTGCCCGATTACTTTTCCATCGAAATATAGTCGTGTGATATGTCTTTTGAAAGGTCTTCGAGTTGTTATTTTGATCGAATAGTGTATATCGACATAGTATGGATAATAAGGACGGATTAATGATATGTAGGACATCGTTATTTTGGAATTTGGATAGCTGTGCACGAGTGGAGGGTTTCACGTTAGGGACTGTCCTTATGGATGGTACCACCCTGTACCTCAAAATTGCCCGATTACTTTTTCATCGAAATATGGTCGTGTGATATGTCTTTTGAAAGGTCTTCGAGTTGTTATTTTGATCGAATAGTGTATATCGACATAGTATGGACAATAAGGACGGATTAATGATATGTAGGACATCGTTATTTTGGAATTTGGATAGCTGTGCACGAGTGGAGGGTTTCACGTTAGGGACTGTCCATATGGATGGTACCACCCTGTACCTCAAAATTGCCCGATTACTTTTCCATCGAAATATAGTCGTGTGATATGTCTTTTGAAAGGTCTTCGAGTTGTTATTTTGATCGAATAGTGTATATCGACATAGTATGGACAATAAGGACGGATTAATGATATCTAGGACATCGTTATTTTGGAATTTTGGATAGTTGTGCACGAGTGGAGTTACGGTAGGGACTGTCCATATGGATGTGAGCATCCTGTACCTCAAAATTGCCCGATGACTTTTTTATCGAAATATGGTAGTGTGATATGTCGTTTGAAAGGTCTTTGAGTTATCTTTTTGATCGTATAGTATATATACAAGGTGTCCCTCCGGGAACTGCATCGATCAATATATAGAAAACTATATAGGTGGGCCGAATTTGAAAATTTGGGAGTTCACTATTTTCGATAAGTGTTATCCGGCTAAATTTTGGAGATTGTGACACTTCCGGTTGTTCCCCAGCTTCGTTATTTTGAATGGAACACCCTATGAATTATCAATGTTTTAGATTTTTTTACGCATGATTCTGAACATGTTTCATGTATAATTTCCAATACTCAAGTCTAACCGTTTCCGAAATATTTCAAATTCTAAGTTGAAAATTGCGTTTGCAGACCGAAAAATATTTTTTTTATATCTGGACATGATCATTTATTTTCGATTGTGTATCGATTTATTCGTAGGAGAGGACCCAGATCAGTGAAATTTCGATATCAATTCGATTATAGTTTTACAGGGCTCTCACCAGAAAATGATATAGATCCGGTTGAAAAAATTATTGTAAGTCAATTTTTTCAAATGGAAACCACACAATTCTATATTCCCATTCGATTCGGCATCGAAAATGAAGCTAACTTTGAAAAAGGTTATCTATGCCTACACTCAACAGTTTTCGAAATATTGGCAAATTAACATATATTATCTCAGTTCCAGAAAATCTCGTATTCTTGAGTTTACCTATTTATAGTTGGTCATGGCGCCCGCAGTTGCGTTGGAAACAATCAACTGCCACGGAAATGTCATTGTCATGCCGGCTCGTTTGAATTATTCGAATGAAGATCACTTACATCTATTTATTATTTATGGCGAATGTAATAGGGTTATCTCAAGAACATGTGATATATTTGCTATTCGGTATCCGCAGAAGCAGAAACCCTCACAAAATACTGTTAAACGAATTATAGAAAAAGAGAGTAAATTATAAAATTTATCAAATAGAATAACGACAATTATATTTTGGTTCCGTAAATATTCATTATATTTCCTTTTTTGCTGTCATTTTATCCGCCAGTTAATAAAAAAAACATTAATTTATTACGGAATGACTGATATCCTGCCAGAAACTTTCTCAACAATTTCCTATAGTATTTTTCCCGTAGATTCATAATATGACCTCAGATTTTTGATAATTATACAGGGTGAGTTATTCTCACATAAAGCCTTTGAGCTGAATTCATGTACCTAATTAGAACCCAATCGGGTAATCCCTGTATTTGATATGGCGGATTGAATTTTATGTCAAAATCCATAAATCACTCTGTATGTCAGTTACGAAGCGGTTTTGGACATTTGTATATGGCATTTTGCAATCAAATTGACAGTCCCTATAACCCCACAAGTCTTGTCGGTTTTATCTCTGGACACCCTGTATACCATTTCGTTATCAAATGACTCTTGGCTCGGCTCTTGGACTATAATGAGTTTTGTCTTCATACAAATAATGTTCTCTGCAGGACACACTGCACACACTGAACTGAAGATATCTCAGATGAACGAATAATTTATTATTCCATTCGGGAGTTCAAAATATGATGAATGCGCTTTACTTTGAATTTGGCGAATGCGCTTCAATGAAAATTGGTGTAATGCTCTGTTCTTGGCTGTGCAATCTATTATATGATATTGTGTCCTTCATTGAAATGTTTCTTTGAAATTATTTCAATGTCACCCTGTATTTATTTCATTGTCATATTTAACGGCTCTAAGTGAAAAAAATTAACAATATAAAGAAACATTTCCGCCTTGGTTAATTACCTACCGTCGCAAAATGGTATAGGTTTTGTTGACATGTCAATAATTGATGGTTCATATCGAAATGATTCGAATAGATATTTGATCACAATTATACATTATTTTCGAATTACCTGGCCATTCATTAGTTAGACATCGATTATAGAAATGAGTAAGTACCTGTGATGGTTTCTGCAAAATTAATTTGTTTTTGCCATTGCCTTTCAACGTCAGTTTATATGGAAATTTATAGTATAACATGACACTATACTTATTGTAATTATTTCATGCTAAGCATTGCGTGAATTTTTTCGAATGTATTATTTACCACCTATTCCTATTTTGCAATGGTTTCATATGGTTTCATATTATTATGTACTTATTCCTGCTTGTACAATATAATCAAGTTTTCGCCACTTCTGTTTCTAATGGATTCAAATCCAAGAGAGAATTCAGCTGAAAATCTCACACCTTATTTTATCGACCGACTAAAATCTTGTATTTTGTATCGCTACCATAGCAACTCAGCAAATTTTCGGAAATTATTTCCTACTCCTTGGGGGAAGGAACATGAAATTACATTGGAAATTTTTTGACATTTACATTCAACTAACTTCAGATTATGTCAACTCCAATCTACATTATAAGTTGATTAGTTCCATGTAAGAAAATATATGTCTCCAACTTTAGCTAAATGAATTTGTCAAAAGCTGAGACTAAAGTTGTTTACTTATATAGTGCATATTATGTTATTCAAGCTAATAAATAATATTACGTAAGCAAATGGGCGTGTACACCTTAGTAGAACTTTTAACTCAAACCATGTTTATATAATGATCCTTTCATACATAAATAATGATTGACGACATAATTCGATCGAAAAATTAACTAGGAATATTTTATTTTTGGGCATAAATAATAGTACCTTCAGAAAACAGACCCTCTTATGACGTAGAAACCTCATCTTGCCATAGTTAAAAGAAAATACCAAATGCTCGACGGAGACTGAGGCAACTGATATATTGATTCTTTCAACTGTGATCTTGCGCTAATTCACTCTATCAGAAATCATATATCATTAATCTCTGCCTGGAATAGTCTTGTTTCAGTATTAGGGTTTTGATGTCACATCATCGCCTCGTTTTCAGAGGTCCGAAAAATCGGGGATTTCAATAATTTTTTATAAAACGTAGGGAGCTCACAGCGAGAAACGGTTTTCGGTGGTGAGCTAGTTTGGGTGAGTTCTATCGAATTATGAAATAAATTTTTTTTTGGGATATAAGCCCATTTCATTGATACTAAATGGTACCTACTTCAAGTTTCTTGTGATTATATATATTTCTACCGACTAGTATGGATTCTCAAAGAATTTGTGGAATACTGAAAAGATGAACTACTATCGACTTATTACTTTTCATTTTGTGTTACCAAAGTAAGTTTATTATTGTGTTTTATTCAACCTAACAATGTTATGGATGTGAATTTGATTAATACTACATATTGCATCGACGTTAGTGGAATAAATTTAGTCAATAATAATGGTTTGAACTACCACCAGCAACCTTGACAACATTTTTCCTAACTGAATTTTTGGTATGTACTTACTTTATTAGTTTTTTTTTAACATTTCGGTGTGAAATCTCCTTATCAAATATCAATCTAGCTTCAATTAAAACCCGACAATGTTTACTGGAACACAAATATTCGAAAACTCCCTCGTACACGACTCGGGAAAATTTTCAAAACGGTCGTATGCTTGAAAAAATTTCCGGTGATAATTGATGCTCTCATTGTATTTATTATAAGTGAAAATGCTATTCATAAAATTTGATTACCTATTTCATTTTTTCAAAATAAATTGAATGTTTTGTGAGGGGGAATTGAGGTACCTACCTACCTATAGTAATTATTGAATGTATAAAAATAATACCGAAGTGATATACTATCTACTACCACTATCCCAAGGCAATGAAATGTTTATAGGCATATAGGTACTTTCCAGATAAATAAGAAGATATATTGATCTTGATATTGAGATAGACTTTACCGAGGGCTGTGTGGTTTCGATCACGGTATAGTGTATAGTTGTATTTCACCTCCCATTTCACTCGCATTTCACCATCAAGTATCTTCGATGAATTAATTTAATAATATCAGATTTCCTAGAATTTCATATTGTCAATAGATTAAGGAGGCCGGTAATTCACAGAAATTGACCTCATTCCTAAGGTTTTTTTTTAATAATTATGATGTTGATGAACCAGCTATATTCTCGTTATGAACTTGGAACTTATTAATTGATCTCAACTGACAATTTAATTTTGTTAAGTAGGTACTTAGCTACAGAGTAAATTAACTGTATTTATTATCGATAGGTGATAGCGACAACAAAGTTTTTCTGAGAAAAAACTTTCTTTACTTATTCAAATGAATGGCGAAGGTATGAGGTATGAGGTCGTATGAGGCGAGAATGCTATTTACTTAAAATCACTCTAGGAACCCAAAGGCAAATTCTTGAATGGAGTCATGACATGTGGAATCTGTGAAATATAGCCGACAAGAAAGGAACAAGAATTGAGAAAAGAATACACCTAAATGGACATGCATGTGATATTATGCACTTACCTGTATCATTCATAGTTACTATCATGTCTATAGTCATCATTTTCATCAGTAATCTCTCGCTAAATTCGTATACAGGGTACGTGTCACTTTGAAAATTTCCCACCCTCAATTTTCTTCCTTTCAATCAATATTATGGAGAATCAAGAAGAGGTCTAAAAACATGCATTTTAAAGTGTCCCCCTTGAGAATGAAATTCAACTATGTTTTCGATTTTGCAATTTTGCAATTTTTGCATGTTATTTACTGAAAGGAGCATATTAAGGGTGGGAAGTTTTCTAATTGATATGGCATTTCTCGGAAACTGGCTCAACAGAAAATGATAAACTAGTGTATCGTTGGAGAGAATTGAACACCCGTCAAAATGATGTGCCACTTGATTCCCCTTCCTATTTGAGATTCTAAGGTTAACATTTACCCCTCCTAAGGGTTTCAACCAAGAGGGCTAAAACTGATAATTTTGAGTGTCTCCCTTGAAAATAAAATCGACCTGTATCTTCGATTCCTCATATTATTCACTGTAAGGAAGATATTGTGAGGGTGGGGAGGGTTTTCCAAATGTCACCGCCTGTATATTATAGTAAGTTTCTTTTCATTAGCGTCTTCACTCTCCATTGCTCACACATTTTCACTAGTTTACACTGAAATATCGAATGAAAAACTAAAACAAACATGGCTTTTTACCAGAGTTTTTACACTCACGCTCGGACTCGATTAATTTTATTTTGAGAAACAAATGCCAATCGCTACGCCTACCACAGAGCAGTGCGCCTACTTGTGTAGAGACTCACGGGTCTTCTTCTTCTTGCGTCTACTACTGTAACTTCCAATGCTGTCCGAAACAACGGACAGTTGGAACAAGATACACATCCCTTGAAAATGCAAGAACAAGAAGTGATAAAGTTTCAAAATTGGTTTCACTCTGTGACTGTTACATCTTTGTGGCTTCGTTGTGTTGAATATTGAGGTTATGTCAGGTTTGCAGTTGAAAAAACATAATACATAATTCGAAAGCCACTTTATTGATGTTATTCATTCAGCATCTCATTTAGTGTGAATTTGAAGTGAAAGGATGAGTTGTCAGTGTTGTCACTTTATAATACCCCTAGGGAATGAATTATTGCCCAAAAATTTTTGAGTACATGAATTTTCTTCAAAGATTCATGTACGAGACAAATTTCTTGCAATTAATTCATGCAAGTGGATTTTGTACCGGGATTATATTTAAAAAAAAAAACATTAAATGATATTCACTCTACCTGTACCCTAGTAAAATAAAATCATAGTATCAGATACATTACTTTATACATTATACTAGGTTTCCGAAAAATGAAAAATATTGTCAAAATTATATAAATTTTGTCGAATTAGGTAGAAAATTTCCACTTATTAATTTTACGTCTACATTACTCTACATGCTCATGTGGATGAAAAATTTCCAAAAAATTTGATGGTTACCATATTGTAACAATATCGAAATAAAGCATCTGATTGGTTGATAACCGGTATGAAATTTTCACTAATATGTCATGATGAGTTTTTATAGACAACAATTATAATATTTACATGAAAACTCATGAGAAACTTACCAAGAAGTTTTCAAGATCTCAAATGATACCTACCGAGGTGAGTCCTCAGCACTTATAGCGTTAGATAATATACTATACAGAGCCCTATACTGGGTGTACTTATATACACACACACAAAAAATTGGAGGGGTTCCGCTTTTCTATCCTGTAAAAAGGTTGAATAAGGTATACCAAGAGCTCGACCAAGAGGTATATAGGTATAATATAAGGTAGAGGACTATACCTACTCACTGGTCAGTTCCTCTCAATATTCTGATATTTAAATTCCAAATTTTAACTAAGTCATATCCTGCGCACTTTTTGAAGGTACAATATTTTGAATAATGTATATTTAGCTATTTTCCAAGTCTGGAATGTAAAAAGAATCATAGCTAACTCTTTCACCACCTTATTATTACTCTTCCTGGAAATCCTTCAATTTGATTTGACTAAGTACAAATTCTTATTTGAAATCGATTCGAAACGGTAAATGTTTGTTTGAAAATGATTATATATGTATGTTTTATATGTATATATTATGAATAATGATGATGATAAATTATTGGTTCTGGTAATAAAAACGAAAAACTCCGTATCTTCAGGGATCACAAAAAAATTATCAATCACATGAATTAAGATAGAATAAGACAATCAATTCGTGATAAATAAAGTTCACAATGAGAAATATGATATACCTAGGTATACTTATTCTCCGATACTCAATAATAATTTTAAAAGTTCATCGACTCACCAGAATTTCGATTTAAGTAATGAAAAATCCAAGAAATATCCACTTCAACGGAACACCGGACCAAAATCGTAATCCGATTTTTTTAGAAACTTGCACTATCTAATATGATATTGCACTATCTACATCATCCAGTATACGTTCAGAGTGTAAGTATCAGACTGGTTGGGACAACGTTCACCTATTGTTAAATTCAAATTAATTATTTGCCTGGTATACACAACACCAATGAACGTAAGGTACAAGGTTTGCAAAACTTTGTTTTCGCGACATCTTATCCAAACTGGACTGAGGAAACATATTTGTATCTTTTTTTTAAGTGGTTAACATGTATACCACATCATACAGGGTGTTTCAGATCTAAATGTACAAACTGTAACTGTAGATAGAAAACACTTTGATGGTTCCAAATCACCCCTCATTGATGTGTCTTTGTGTCTACCGCCATTTATACCTGAGATACAGGACGTTATCTTGATTGTGGCAAAATCTTCATCTGGTCATAATTTTTGAACCACTTTGTATAATCTTTTCATACTTGGTAGAAATATACCGCACTCCTATTACTTATCAAAACTGAATGAAAATCAGATCAAGATTTTATTCCAACTGCCATGGAGTTCCCAAAGTGTTATTTGTTCTATATAAGCAACTAATTTGATGTTCCTGAATGCGGTGGTTCAATGTTTTACCTATCTGACCGATATATACCTATTTTACTTATTAATACTATTCGGAACCTTTTATCTTCATGATTTGCGAGATGGATACTATATAGTGTTTTTGTTTTAAAAATAATTTATTTTCTGCATAATAAACATACAAGATTCAATTAGATAAACACGTATCATTAATAATATTGGCTACTATCCTGGTGTTTTCACCCAGTAAAATCGTTTTGTGATCGCCCTGTATCTTCACGACTTTGACGGGCTGCTGACATACCTAAAGAATAATAAAAAAAAATATCAACAATTCGTTTGTTTACTATCATAGTAATAAAAGTATTCTTCTATTAAGTAGGTACTATAGCTTCTTAAATAAAGATCAAAGACCATTACATTCCAATATAACTGAATCAATGCTGGGATTCAGTATTTAAAAATTACTACATAAAATTAAGTTTCGAAAACTAAAAACATGCTTTATTGAGATAATTTACACAACAAAAGTTAAATTGTATTTCACTTCAACAAAAATAAGTTACCTACTCAGGTAGTATTGAATTGTGCATTTTTGTTGCGCAGAAGACTAAAACGTCAATGTCATTCGTGATCAAGTTACAGAATAGCAAAATATCTGAAGGGTATCTCCCATGCAGTAATAACTTTGCGCCTTCGTAGTGTCCACCAGAGGTTTGGTTAGATATTTATTATTTTCATCATCTAAATAATTCGAGATTTACCAGTCCCAAAAGAATCAATATCATGTCTGATTGTTGGATATTTTGTTTCCAATACATGTCTGTTAAAATATTGTTTTCACCCGCCGAAAAATTTTTCGTTTTTTCCAATAGAAAGTATCCTATGGCCTTTCAAATACATCTAAGATTATTTATAAGAACAACATTTCATGATAATCGGTTGAGTAGTTTTGGCATGAAAACCCCACAAACAAACTATTTTTTTTTTAATAATAAGTATCCTATGTCCTTTCTAATAAATCTAAGAATATGTAAACAAAATTTCATAATGATCGGTGGAGGGGTTTGGATGTGAAAGCCCGACAAACAAACTCACATTCACATTTACAATATTAGTATGGATCTATATTCTATTATTCCGGTGACATAAAAATTCGACAGTTATTTTTAGTTTTCACGAGACACTCTGAGCATACCTTTTGCAAATCGTAGTTATCAGACATCAAGAAAGGATTGTCTTCCCGCCGGACCAGTAATACTCTGCCTTTGAAGGTGGTCTGCGGCTCGTAATAGAACCCTGCGTGACACCTTTTGTAGAAAAGGTCCGCCGAGGCGGCTATGTCTGATGCTTCGTGGCCGGTTTCTTTGGCTAGCAATTCGCCAACGCCCTGTAGTTTGTCCGACCAGCTACTGGACCGTTTCAGAATCTCGTCTATCTGGAGGATTGAAAATTCAAGAAAAAAAATATCGACAAGAAATGAGGAAAATATGAATAAACGATTCGAAGAATTCATTTCAAATTCACTATTTGAATAGACTTATTAGTTGGTTTGGAACCTGAGTACGTTTGAATGTACACTACACTGTTTTACCACTAACCAAACCGATTTTTTAACGCCTCGACACGTGTTTCGCTAACTATGTTAGCATCTTCAGGAGAAGATTAAAACAGTTTTGATTAGCCCAATCTCTTGACAGTTTGTTGTGGCAATATGAAACTTTTGTGATTTCAGATAACATTGTTACAGGGTGATAATTGAATGGGTGTAAAATTGCATCCTGGTCGTCACCTTACCGTTTGAACAGATACTTTTTTGGATTTGTTTTCTCACCTGTATCCTCTTCATTGATGCTTTCTCTCGAAACGTTTTCGGAATTTTCAAATTCAGAGCTGTGATAATCGTGCTATGAATATTCATCCAAAATGATGCATTTTTTCGACCATTAATTGAATGAAATTGGAAGTTGGAATACTTTTGCGAAGAATCAACGTTGAATGTATAGTCGTCGGATATGTGATCGTGTTCGAACACAGAAAATTCTGAAGAAGTCTATACAAAGTGTTACAAGAAATACTGAATGATAGAATGGAGAATAATGTAGTCTTCAGTAGATGAAACATAATTTTCTTTGTGTTACTAGTGAAATAATGGAGTGTTACTTCTTCATGAGGATGTCTGGTGTCTGACCTCGAAACGGTTTTGTAATTTCTTGGATCGAAGGACATATAATGAAAGTACGCATTTTTAATCAAAATGATGAATTTTCGTTAAGATGAATTATAAAATGCTAAAAATTACGATTGTAGTTCCAGAAGTATGAAATTTATATTTATTCTTGACGATGGATATACAAGGTGCGATAAAAAATATGCCCAGATTATTCCGGGATGAAGAAGAATATGTTTAAACGTGATGTGAATCGCTATGTTCCGAAAAAGAAAATTAGTGTCGGTTATTCTCGAAAATTGTGAAATGTATAAATACATTAAGTTTTCATGAGGCTTATATGAGGGAATAATATGAGAGAGACTGAAGAATTTCCATAGATTCGATAAAAAGTCATCGACAACATCCCGTATTTTGATTTTTTGAGAGCTGATGTCACTTTTGAAATATAATTAAGAAATTCGGTTTGTCAATCATCGAAAGGTAGAATCTGTGCGTGAGAGGGATATTTTATGTATTTTGGTTATATTAATAAATACTGCCGTTGTTAAAAGGGGTATTTACTATCACATATACCTACTGCATGTTATTAGGTATATGATAGCAACTTGCTCCAGTTAAACGAACACTTAATCAATTGCTCAGAACAAATGAACATCAAATATTGCTCACATCACTTTTTAGCAGGGTGATTATCACAAACGAACAGGCCTATAGTGACTTATGGTGCAGGAGCTAGTGTATTCATGAATACGTTATGGAAAAAAAAGTCGGAAACAGTGATTTTTCAATTTTTAGTTCATCAATTTTCTTCATCATTCACCTTGTAAATTAAACAATGTGAACGACTCCATTGAAAATATTAAATTTATTTTCGTGTATATCACGTTGACATGTTCGACAATTTGATGTGTTTGAAAGTGATCCCAAACATGGTGCTAAGAGCCTAACAACAACTATCAATTCATGACAGTGTTTTTTAACGCTTGTTGTTTCTCATAATTCCCAGACGTTGGTGTCTTTTAATTATCCAAATCGCCAGTCAATAAAGTCCAATGGATGTTTTCTAAAACAATTATTTTAATGAATGATTTTGAACATTATGTTCATTAATAGCTATATTACGTAGGTACTTGAAGTATATTTTAATAAGTGAGTGGTCCCAAAATTTCCGGAAAGTTTATTCATTATTTATCTATTGTTATTCACAATGTGAATTCTTAAAGTGAATATAAATAATAAAAATACATCAAAACAAGAAAATATTAGGAGAAAGAAAAATCATTGGTTTGACTTTTTTGCATTTCATGATAAATCAGCTATAAACCTTTTTTCTTCAAGTTTTATTTGGACTTCTCAATTGCCATAAATTTCAGATCCATCGAAACTGAAATATGTTCCCAAAAATTTAGATCTGTTTCTCAACTAGATATTTTTAAGGAACATTATTTACCCTTTATCAAATAATTGCCTCGCATTTAATATACTTGAATAGAATGGCGACCGTTGAATATGATTTCTGGTGTTGAGTTGGCGGGAATTCGGTCGAAATGTTGAAGAAAAAATTGGTTTTCTTCAACA
This sequence comes from Phaedon cochleariae, assembly GCA_918026855.4. NCBI lineage: Eukaryota > Metazoa > Arthropoda > Insecta > Coleoptera > Chrysomelidae > Phaedon > Phaedon cochleariae. Next base: position 59,233,854 of record OU896710.1, read on the forward strand.
TTTCGACTGAATTCCCGCCAACTCAACACCAGAATATACTGTTATCAAGAAACTATAAGACAGATGAAACATAATTCGCAAATTTTCAGCAACAAAAACATATATCCTATGGCACCATGTGAAAAATTTAGACATTGAAAGAACATTTGGAACGAGACTCCTTTCTCCAAAACCACTGAGAAATATCTGCGAAATTCTACCAATCAAAAAAACGGAAATATCCTACCCTCCTGATGACTCATCAATTTTTGCCTGTTTAATGTTGACGTTAAATTTTATACAAAGTGTTTGTTAATAAGATCATATATAGTGAGGACGTGAAAAAGTCCTCTCCCTTTGACTTTTGAACGGAACAAGCTAGCGAGCGCGGGTAAAATTCAGTTAAAAAGGTACCTTTTTTCCACCTTTATCTTTTTTTATGTAAATATTTCGGAGAATCATCATCATCATCTTTATTATTTCCAAGAAACAATTGATGTAAAAAAGTACTATACTTTTAGGAATGAGTATGGTTCTGGTCACGTGGCCTAGGGTTAAAGTGGGTACCAGCGTATGAAATTGGATTTTTTTTATGACGTTTTAATGACAGATTGACATTTTTACGATAAATGACGAATTTTTGGGGGTTGTCAAAGTTCCACGATATATTTTTTTCAATGTCATGGTTAATTTGCCATCACGATATTGCCATACAATGTATGTCATGATTTGCAGGCCCGTAACATATCTATATATAGGAAGTACAAAAAGTACTAAGGAGTCGTTACTATTTAAATTACACTCCTAAAACTTCAGAACAGACTGTTGATGCAATAAAAAAGGCATTTCGATGTAATAGAGCGTCAAAAATATTCAATATACCAAGGATACAATACAAAACCTTAGATAAGAGGTTCATCAACATCATTCTGGTAAATATAAGTACACCAACGGAGCTGAGTAAATAGATGAGAGGCAGGTTGTGGACCTGATCTTTACCTGTGTGCTGAATATGGGTGCCTCTTCACTACTCTTAAGTTCCATTGATTTAATTTTTTTCAATATTTTGTTTTTTTTATAATAAAACTCGTTTTTTATGAATCATTGTTTATGTCTTTATCAGTTTTGGAGACCGGATATGGGGTTCATCACACGTTTTATCAAAAATCTGTGTTTACTTCGTTCTGGTTGTGGAGCCCCTGTTATAAACTAATGGGTGGATGGCAAAGTATCTTATCTGAAGAATGAACTTTGCCAAAAATCACATGGCAAAGTAACCATAAGTTGTATGGATACTTTGCCAATTTCAAAATTCAAAAATAAAATAGGTACTCTCTCTCCATACCTACTTCAGAAAGAGCCAAAATTGAATACATATCATTCACCGTTCAATAATTATTCGAGAAAAACTCGATATTTCTGGCAAAGTAGCCACGTTTTACGGTATCGTTATCAGATGACGATCGGAATTTGCAACCGGTCTTGGACTATTACCTCATTTTGCTTGGTGGACTGGAAGAACTGAAAGAAGGACCCGACGATCGCCATCTTGGACTTCTCAACCGACCCTCCCATCCTCTGGAAGCCATGGTCCAAGGTGTGCCTCACATACTCCGGAGACCCATCCAGAGAGACCATCTCCACATTTTCCCCAGCCTTCTCCAGCTGCAACCCCACCTCCAGGCTTACCAAGCTGCCGTAGGAATACCCGCACAAGCAGTACGGACCTTTGGGCTGGACATTCCTAACCTTGAATTAGTAAAATTCAATAATAATATAATAATAATATCTTTTTTCTGTGACGGGAAAAAAGTTTGGCATTTCATCTCTGTTGGCGGGTTATAAAATGTCACTTTTCATAAATTACTTTTTTCCCGTGGAAAAAAAGTGAGTACTTTTTTCCCGGATATATATCACATATATATTCACTGTTGATGGCTTTTGTTGTGCTATATAGTTCCGAAAAATGAGTCAATAATACCGTCTCCGAGAAAGAACTGCAAGTCCTTTTATTTTCCATTCGACTTCGCGGTTACGTATATTACTAAACAACCACTAAATTCGCAATTTTTTGAAATCAAATCACAGAATCAGACTGACCGAAGTGACATCAGATATTTGATTACTTCAAAAGAATGATAAAGATGCCTACAACGCAGGTGTCCATGTTATATCTTCTCAATATCGATTCGTCCTTTCTTCTGTCACAGAAAAAAATAGTGTATTATACACGGGAAAAATATTAGATTTTAGCTCACGGATTTTTGTCTCCCTCCTATTTTTTCTTATTCTGCTATGAAATACAGCTTCATCCCACAAGTCCCCAGCTTCAGCAAAAATAAAACACTTCTGCAATTGACTGGACAATAGTACCCAGCGAATTAATTTGCTGTCTCAAAGAAGTTTTTGGTAGTCGGTCATCATCCATACTAAGGACTTTTTGTAACCAGTTCAATAACATTTTGAAGACATTATAGGCATATTTCACTCTGCCAGTTTCCAATCGGATCACATTATATGGAGAATTTTAGTATGAACAAGCAGTATTTTTTTGAAGATCATCACTTGGACTCTTTCTAAGATGTCTAAGTATCTCAATCCCCAAACAGGCAAACAGTACTCAATGCGAGAGATTCAGATAATTTTACGCGAGGGAACCACGACTCAATCTTGGCTTTACACATGATTGGGATGATTGCACCTACGGCTTGTTTTGCTTTATCTGCAGCTACTGTAGCCATATCGCGAAATAAACAAGAAGAGGTGAATGTTGCGTCAAGATTAATATATTTATTCATCACCGAAACGGGCTCATTTTTGAAATAAAATCCGTACCCGCTTGGTTGAAGACCTCCCCTTGAAAAGGACATTATTTTAGTTTTTGCACTGTTGACAGAGAGGTCAAGTAGAGATGTATACAATTCCAAAATGTTGAGTTTCTGAGCGACGTCTATCTCAGAGTAGGCGAGAATAACAATGTCGTCAGCATAAAGTAAGGTGAGGACATCATTTTTACCATCAATGTTTACCCCCTGAGCTCCGTTAGAGTAAAAAAAAATTTCGATGTCAGCTATAAATAATGAAAATAATAGTGGACTCAGAGATTCCCCCCGCAAAACACCACTCGTAACATCAAATGCTTTAGTTAGGCCATTATCACCCTTTATTCTTATAGTTGCGTTATTAGTGTATTCAAATAACTTCTCCCCGCCCCTCCCGAAAAAAAATTTCCATAGTAACGCATGATTTACTGAATCGAATGCTCGTTTAAAATAAACAAATATAGTAAATATCTTGCGCCTCCTGTGTCTGATATGAAAATGTACGGCAGAGGTAAGGATATGAACATTATCAATACATCCACGGCCCTCACGAAAAGCCGCTTGGCATTCTGCAGAACATCTCTTTCCCAAAGACTCGTTCATCCAACGAACAGTGAGGCCCTGGAACACATTGCCAAGGGAGGTGTTCCCCGAAGCATATAACCTCCAGAAATTTGAGAAGAACACCATTTCCTACCTTATTTCCCTTGGTTCTCACGACGTTCTCTGAACATTACAGGATATCCCTTTTCGTGTGAACCAGAACATGAAAAGAAATTCTATGTCTATTTCTATTACCTCCTGCAGATAGAACCTCGCCGTTTCCGAGATGGTCTCGAAGTCGCAGGTCCGGGTGGCTTGGAGGCCATAAACGGTCGCCTTCAGCTGCTCTGCCAAGGGCTTCGAAATGTCGACGTTGCCTTCGATGGGATGGAACATGAAGATGTTGCGCTTGTAGCCGTTCCTGCCGTTGATTTTGATTACAAGCTCTTTTGGCAGCAGGTATGTCAGGGACGTATTTTCGCTTGGGATGGGGCTATTGGTTGTGGGTGCTTCTTCTGGGGCTGTTGGGTCTTCGCTTAAGGCTATCAGTTTGTCGAAGGTGAGGTCTCGAATCTGATCGGGGCTGTAGTCGAGTTGGTAGTGTCTGTACAGGGTTTGTTTTATTTCTGCTACCATCAGGGAGTCTAGTCCTAGCTGGAGGAGGGTAAGCGTTTTATCCACTAGTTCTGAAACGATGGTTACAAAGTTAACAACTTATGGAGCTAAGGTCGAGGAAAAATTGTATACCTATATTATTGACTCCTAGAATATGGGCGACAGCATCAGCAGCACTCCTGGTGCTGCTGTTAGCACCTTCAGCTTCCTTGAAGGATAATACCGAGCTGGAACCTACTGCTTGTTCCTTCAGCATCATCGTTTCCATTGCTTGAAAACACGAAGTTGTACTTTGGGGCGCCATTTCATAAGACTGTTGAAAACAAAACATGAATTTCTCGACGTTGAATAGTTATTTTGAAGTGTTGAAAAGGAATATTCTCAGATGAATTATGAACATACAAAAAAGGATATATATTTATATAAAGCAATACATTGAGAATTCGCATTCTCTATGTGATGAGAATATTTACTCTTTTTCAGGTAATTCAATAGAAAACAACTACTTTCCTGGCTATATGCCACGACGAACATTGAATTATATCTATTGAACACACACGATAAGAGTTTGAAAATAAAATATAAGAATTTCTGAAATTGAGAATTTGCATTCTCCTTCAGACAAAAAAATGTATATACACACATCATTCTGAATATTCAACAGAAAACAACTACTTTCCTGGCTATTTGCCACGTCGAACATTGAATTATATCTGATGAACATTCAAAAGGGAACATGAAAAATAAAGAATAAAATCCTCCGAAATTGAGAATTGACATTCTTCTTCAAATCGGTTGAATAATATCATGAATAATGATATAGAAATATGACTTACCAATATATTCAGCATTGAAATGAAAATTGGAATGTATAGGAGAAGTATACTGGCATGAACTCTGTCTGATCTTGATGAGCTTGAAAACTTCCAAAAATAATCATTCATATCAGTGATATGGAAAATATCATCTCACACACACAGGTTATATGACTTTATTGCAATGAAACCATTTCGATTCTCTGAATCCTCATCAGTAACCATGATGTCCACTTATTCTTACAGCCATTCTTCATGATATACACAATTTTCATCTCTATATAATACAACTAAAATCGAGTAAAACTATAACGAAATGACATCTGAGAAATTTGTTGACATTCTCAATTTCGGAGGATTTTATTCTTTATTTTTCATGTTCCCTTTTGAATGTTCATCAGATATAATTCAATGTTCGACGTGGGACGTGGCAAATAGCCAGGAAAGTAGTTGTTTTCTGTTGAATATTCAGAATGATGTGTGTATATACATTTTTTTGTCTGAAGGAGAATGCAAATTCTCAATTTCAGAAATTCTTATATTTTATTTTCAAACTCTTATCGTGTGTGTTCAATAGATATAATTCAATGTTCGTCGTGGCATATAGCCAGGAAAGTAGTTGTTTTCTATTGAATTACCTGAAAAAGAGTAAATATTCTCATCACATAGAGAATGCGAATTCTCAATGTATTGCTTTATATAAATATATATCCTTTTTTGTATGTTCATAATTCATCTGAGAATATTCCTTTTCAACACTTTTATACCCAATCAGGGGGTTCAAACTTGAACGATGGAAACTTGTGATTTTTATAGACCTCTAATCGCAGATTCGTGATAGAGTCTCAATTCAGAATTAATTTCCACGCCCTGTATGATGAATGTCAATTTATCATACACCCAAAAGCAGTTATTTTGAATTTTGATGGCGAAATCTACAGTTCTCAACACACTAAATGGATCACTCATAATTTGACTCTATTTCGAAGACCTGTATTTCTTAAAAAAATTGACCGATCTTCATGCGGTTTTCGATTTCAGATGTGATGTTTCATCGGCTTCAAATAGAGCTAGAACACTCTGAAAAAGTCCACAGAACAAAACTTACACAGGGTGTAAAGTGGAACCATTACACTATGGTCTACATTTCCAATGATGCCAGAAGTCGAGAAATTTTTTTCTGATCAAAAATCAGTCATATTATGATACACTGGGACCTCATCTCGGGACATTTTCGTGATTTCCTTCTAATTGGCCATTGGAACAAAAATTCGATTTTTTTTTACAAAAGTCTTGCATTTCTTGAAATTTTTCTCTAGAACTCCACTTGAGCTGACTATTGGAAGGAACGATTCTCATGTTTTGTGGAGGACAATGGAAGACGGAAAGCAATATTGTGGAATACACAGGATGATAAAAAAATAGGACAAAATCTCATTTCAGTAAAAAAAAAAATCAAAAATGGAGACTAAAACCATGGCCCTTTCGATTCAGTATATTCAGAAACGGCCTTCTTGATATCCATTATTTATATTAGACTATTAACTCGAGACGTTTTCGAAATTTCGCCTCTAATTGAAACACAGGATGGAAATTTTCAATTCAAACTTGTTTCCTGATATCGATGATTCTTATCAACTACTGATTTTTCCAATACGTATTGCCCAAGTATGAGACACAGAGTATTGTTATTCAATATACTGAGTGTTTCACAACTTATCTGACAAATTAAGAACTCTAGAAAACAATTATGTTAGAAGAATGTGGTGACCAGCATTATCTCCAGATCTGAATTTGATTGAACATGTGTGGAGCCGAATAAAACTTAAACTATCGAGAAGGCGAGAGGTACCCCAAAATAATGACAACCTTATCCAACCTATATCAGAAGAATGGGAGGCAATATCAATAGTCTTCATCAACAACCTCATAGAACCTATGCCAAATCGATTTCATGAGGTTTTGTTAAATCGTGAAGGCACTACTAAGTACTGAAATTTAGGATATAGAACTTTTAAGTTATTGGATCTTCATAATGCTGAAGAATTCACTAATGTCATATTTCGCCAATAGTGTTATAAATTTCATTTTCCATCTCGTTTTACTTCTATAAAATCATTATGTGATCGACTCCTTATGTAATATTGTAGTTGTGGTTGAAATTTGTCAGATAAGTTGTGAAACACTCAGTATATTGAACAACAATACTCTGTGTCTCATACTTGGGCAATAAATATTGTAAATCAGTTGATAAGAATCATCGATAAAGAAATCAGGAAACAAGTATGAATTGAAAATTGTCGTCCTGTATTTCAATTAGAGGCGAATTTCTCGATTTAATAGTCTAATAGTCTAATGGATATCGAGAAGGCCGTTTCTGAATATACTGTATCGAATGGGCCAAGGTTTTAGTCACCATTTTTGATTTTTTTATTGAAATGAGATTTTGTCCTATTTTCTTATCATCCTGTATATTCCACAATAGTGCTTTTTTCGTCTTTCATTGTCCTCCACAAAGCATGAGAACAGTTCTTTCCAATAGTCAGCTCAAGTGGAGTTCTAGAAAAAAAAAATTCAAGAAATGCAAGACTTTCGAAAAAAAAATCGAATTTTTGTTCCAATGGCCAATTAGGGAGAAATCACGAGATGAGGTCCCAGTGTATCATTATATGACTGGTTTTTGATCAGAAAAAAATTTCTCGAGTTCTGGCAGCATTGGAAATGTAGACCATAGTGTAACGGTTCCACTTTACACCCTGTGTGAGTTTTGTTCTGCGGACTTTTTCAGAGTGTTCTAGCATCTGATATCGAAAACCACATGAAAATCGGTCATTTTTTTAAAGAAATACAGGTCTTCAAAATAGAGTCAAATTATGAGTGGTCCATTTAGTGTGTTGAGAACTGGATATATTCCTCACCTCGATTATGTCCTCGACGTTTTGCATCACCCTGGCCAGCACCCCTACTTCCCCTACCGGCCCGTACTGCACAGCAACCGCAGGAAGCCCCTCCCCTCTCCTTTGCTCGCACAGCCTCTCCAAAGCCGAGTTGGCCATGGCGTAGTTCGACTGTCCGATGTTCCCTCTGCCGGCGGCAATCGAGGAGAACACGACGAAGTGGTCCAGCTGCTTGCACAGCTGCCTGGTGGCGAGGTCCAGGTTCCGGCCGGATCTCAGCTTCGGCTTGAAGGCTTCCTCGAAGCTATCCTGCGTCTGGTTCGTCATCAGGGCGTCTCGCAGCGCCAGGGCCATGTTGAACACGCCTGGAAGGTTTGAGCTAGAGTTCCTTAATGTATTTGACCCTAGCTGTTTGACTTTTTTGTTAGAGTTCCTAAATGTAGTTGACACTGGCTGTTTTGACGTATTTGTTAGAGTTCCTAAATGTACTTGACACTGGCTGTTTTGACGTTTTTGATAGGGTTCCTAAATTTACTTGACACTGGCTGGTCGATGGTTTCTTCAGAGTTCCTTAATGTACTTGGCACTGGATATTTGACATTTTTATTATAGTTCCTAAATGTACTTGACAATGGCTGTTTTGGCGTTTTTGTTGGAGTTCCTAAATGTACTTGACACTGGCTATTTGACATTTTCGTTAGAGATCCTAAATGTACTCGACACTTGCTGTTTTGACGTTTTTGTCAGAGTTCGTAAATGTACTTGACACTGGCTATTTTGACGTTTTTGTTAGAATTTCAAGTGAATCATATATTATTTTGACAGACAAGGAAAAGAATGTTTTTCGGTTAAAAAAGGCTCTGGAATGATGAGGATGAAGGACCCCAAAGGAGGCCGATGGCAAGTTGGTATGTAGTATGTAGGTATACATACAGAGTGGCCATTTCAAAACGAAACAAAGGCTCTGTAGGTTGCCAGAACCGGATTACGAAAAAACACTGGAACGACTTTGTTATTTCAAATGAAATACCCTGTATTTCAAAGCAGCAGTGTCGAGAACATTAAGGAACTCTAGTTAGAGCTATAGCTTGAGCTGTCTGGCTGCTCTGCCAGCGACTTACCTCCGACTGGTCCCAGCTTCTTAGCCTCGCAGACGAGTCTGGTAGCCCCTTCCAGCTGTGTGGTATCCTCCGTATTGACCTTGACGGTTACCTGCTTGTGTTGGGACCATTTTCGCAGGCAGTACGCTTGGTGACCGGTCGACACAGTCCTCTTGGAGTTGAGGAGGATCTTGGTGGCTCCTCTTTTGATCAGCCAATCGGTCAGCTCCAAGCCGATACCTCCCAGGCCTCCTATGATAACGTAGGACTTGTTGGGGTCAAAGTATACCTTGGGAATAGCTTCTATTGTTCTCGTGGGGGATTTTAGAGTATCTGGGTCTTCTTTTCTGAGCTGCACGAGGACTTTGCCCTTGTGTTTGCCAGAGGAGAGGAACCTGAAGGCAGTTTCCACTTCGGTTTCGTCGAAAACTGTGCTTGGTAAGGGTTTGACGACGCCTGAATTCATGCCTGCAAAAAATCGAAGGTTTTAACACGTTTATGCCCAGCGTCATCGTTCGAGGACAGTTGAATTGGAGATGAAGATTATGTGTGCTACTAGGGTTACCTTCTGTTAGATAACGTTGTACGCTTCGTTTGATGGCAGAGTGACAGTCGAAGAGATCGTCCAGTAGGACACCGTGGAAGCTGCAGTTCTTGAGGAACATGTGCGAGTCTATGGGCGTGCCGTTGAAGAAATCGACTTTGCCGATTTCCAAGAAGCGTCCTTGTCTTCCGATGCACCTCAAGGACGCCTGGAAGAGATCTGCCGATAAGGAGTTGAGTACCAGGTCTACGCCTTTCCCTCTTGTGTTCGACATTATCATCTTCTCAAAGGATCTGTTCCTGGAGTTGCCTTCAAACAAATTCAGTTTAGAAGTCTGAAATTTGTTCCAAATACTCAGACTCACCGATATTTTTGTCTTCCAATTCCGGAAACAATCTCTTGATGAACTCCCTCTTCTCCTGGTTTCCGACAGTGGTGAACACTTTGCAGCCCATACTGAGTGCTATGGAAATGGCTGCCATGCCTATACCACCCGTGCCGGCATGTATCAGGATGGATTCCCCAGGTAGCATTTGACCTCGTATCAACATAGCATAGTAACACTGAAAATACAGGGGGTTTCCGTTTTAATGAACAGAGACTTCATTCTGAGAACGAAGATACAGTAGTTCAGACTCGATATGGTATATTTGTTAGAAACATAAAAGTCAATGCTTATTTCAGGTCTAGTACAGTTCAAAAACCACTGTCACAATATTACCGAAAAACGATGTCAATAGTGTGAAAAATTATTTTTTCTACGGTTATAACACAAGATTGCTCTTGTTTTACTGTGTTCGATACATCAATGAGGTACTTTGTATGTCATAAATTTCATTTCCGTATCTGATATCACAATGATTTGTGTTATTATTTTAAAAAAAACTAATCGCCCATATAATGTCAGATTTCATGCAATGACAGCTCTGTCAATCATATGGCTACAAGACGAAGAAATCTTGCCGCTGTTATCTATTATAGCCGTAGAAAAATTATAGTGTATAACTTGCACGGAATGCTAATTTCCTACTCGAATGATTGCAGCATTTGCCTATGGCTCATGCTGCAAACTTCATTCTCGTAGGAAATCACTATCATTCCGTGCTCGTTAAACAATATTATTACTATTACATGCGATAAAAACTATTCTCAGAGTGAGGAGAATGCTACCGTTGTGCGAGAAACGCAATTTATCGACCTGATGCAAAAAATGCTCTTTTCCACCCTAATACAGAAAATAGAATTTCCTACCCTAGTGCTGAAAACGCTATTCTCCGCCCAAGTGCGTAAAATGCAATTTCTCGCACGCTCAATCGAAAAAGAGTATTTTGCTTACGGTGGCGTACACGCATGGAACGGTAGCAGCGTCGCGCAGGCTCCAGCTGTCTGGTATCTTCCAGGAGAAGCCCGGATCGGAGCGGACCTGCAGACTTAAACCGTCGTAGCCAATCAGACCCATCACTCTGGCACCCGATGACGTCACGCCTGCGTACTCGAGTCCGATCGTCACTTCCGGAGCGGTGGGGGTGAAGGTGGCGTTGGATTGGAGCTTGCCCGAAGCTATCATGACGTCCTTGAAGTTCAAGGCCGAGTAGAAGACGTGTACCAATTCAGAGTCCTCGTGGGACCTAGAAATCAACCAAAATGGTGGTTGAGAATGGAAAAGGGGCACTATTTTTCACACTATAACACGCTTATATTAGCTTGGTATGTTTATGTTTGTTTGTTGCTTTGTTTGATTGTAACAGAATCTTCGAACGTAATTTTGACCCACTGTTTTCGGGGTCGGAGATTATAATTATTTCGTCGAAATTAGGATCCAATATGGCGGACGAGTTTCGTAATTATGATCCGATTTCATTGAAAGTTGGTGTCTGGGAGCTTTCGGGGTCGGATAATATGTTTCTTTCACCAAAATTGGAAATTCAAGATGGAGGATCGAATATGGTGAACGAGTTTCGTAATTATCGTGATCCGATTCCATTCTGAATTGGTATCTGCGAGTTTGGTAATTATGATCAGATTGTGTTAAAAATTGGTATCTAGCGGTTTTTGGGATTGAAGAGATTATGATTATTTTGTCAAAATTTGGAAATTCAAGATGACGGATCAAATATGGCGGATGATTTTCGAAGATATAATCCGTGATTGAATTCAAAATTGGTATCTGACAGTTTTCGGGGTCAAGGATTATGATTATTTCGTCAAAATGAGCAAATTTAAGATGGCAGACGAGATTTGTAGTTATGATCCGATTCTACTCTAGATAATTGGTATCTGGGGGTTCTCAGGTTGAGATATTATGATTTATTCGTCAAAATTAGAAAATTCAAGTTTTGTAGTTATGATCCGATTAATTATTATATTCAAAACTTGTCTCTAGGGTATTTTCTGAGTCGGATATAATGATTCTGTCGTCAAACTTGAATAGTTACAGAAGAATAAAGAAGACATGAGGAACACGCTGTTGTAGTTAGCCGAACTAAAAACACTAAAGAAACACGCTTTCATGAATAGCCAAACTAAAAAGGAGTAAAAAATAAAATAATAAAAGTGTGTTGTTAAATACACAACATAAAAAATCACACTCTTAATATTCCATTTTCTAGTTCTCCTCAGTTTGACTTCTTATAAAAGCGTGTTTCTTTAGTTCTTCAAACGACTTTTTCTTCACTTACTTCTCTTGTAGAGGTCTCTCTATCCATCTGAGCGAGGACAGATCCCCAGGTGTCAAGACAGTGATGGAAGCATTCTCCACGTCCCTATTGGGCACTGGTGTCAGAGGCAGATGTACAAAAGTCCCCCAGCTCCTGTTCCTCAGCACGTTGAACGTCAAATTCTTCCTGAGCTGGTCCGCATAGAACTCGTCGTCTATCGAAAAAATGTCGGTCTGCTGATCGATAAACACCGATCTGTAGGTCACTATGCTGGGTTCTGTCAGAAGACACTTCACCAGACCTATTATGCCGTTGATTTGATCGCCTTGAGCGAACAGGTACACCACTTTGGGTTCCTCGCTTTTGGCCAGCTTCTTTAGTTTGTCCACCCACTCGAAGTCTGAGTTTCTGATGTTGACTACAGCGTAGTTCTCAGGGAACTCATAGTAAGGCCTCAACAGGTAGACATTGTCTTCAGAAGACAGTCCTTGGAAGATTATCTGTAAAGAAGCGTTCCCTAGGGTAGTTTTTCCTGTGTAAAGAAAGAAACCTTCGCTGGTCAAGTTAGTAGCTAGACTCTCACAGTTGGCTGTGTTTTCGTTGACTACAATAACGTCATAGTTGCCTGTGATTGCCCCTGGTTCACTTGTCGAGTATTGCGCGTTAGTCATCGGTTGGAAGTTTATAATTTCTTTGATCTTCTCCGTCAATACGGTTTCTTTCTTGGTGGTATCGAGGAGCTCGCATATCCTGATCTCCTTCTTCAAGCCTAGCTTGTTCTGGATGACGATTTGGAGAGCCGTCCTCAAACAAGTGTCAAAGTCCTGTTCGTGTTGAGACTCGTAGCTTATAAACTCGAAGGTTTCTAAGTGGGGTTGATCATGAGTATGGTGGCGACGTGGTGCTCTGTGGGATTCTGCACGATTTATCTCAATTCCACCTGATCTGAGCACGTTCAGGTCTTGGTCGAATATCACTGGGACCTCTGGAAAAAAATCGCTAGATCTAGAGAGGAATATGTTAACCCCAAAGGAGGTCACAATATTTACCTGGTTGCGATCCTACTAGCTCCAAATGCTTCACTGGATCTATAATCACCTGACCCATGGACACCGGAAGCATGGTATCCCTGGATGTTTCTTTGACTATGGTCAGATGCAGCATGGTATCCAGGAAACTGGTAAAACTTCCTTTCCACTCTAGCTTCCCCTGGTGGCCGTGGATGTCACACTCCACCAAACCCCTGAACTTATCTTTGTACAAATACCTTCTCAAATTGCACTCTTTATACACATCGTCGAGTTTCATTAAAGGGTAGTTGTTTTGGGGGCTGACATCTACTTCGTTGTAAGAGAACTGGGTGGAGACGTCTTTGGGACACCTCAAGGTACCGGTCAGTACCACGGAACCACCTTCGAAGATCTCGAAGTTGCCGGTTTGTTTCATTATGTTGACTAGGAATTTGACGTCTTCTCCGTGTGCTAGTACCGTAGCACGTTTGAACTTGACGTTCTCGAAAATTATCGGTAGTTCCTCCATTTTCTTCAGTTGTAGTTCTGCCACTGTCTCCCAGATAAGTTCCTAATGAAATCACAATAGGTACCAACAAAGTGGGTGAATCAGGAGTAGACTATACAAACCATAGCAGTAGGCGCAGTTTACACTCATCTGTTCATAGAAAGATAGAAAGGGTAGACGGGTATCAACTGCTCATACCGCTTCTCATGTTCGCAATGTATTGATTACCCCACCATTCTCCATCTACATATAAGTACTGGATGTTATTTCGACTTTGTACACTTACCAAATACCCTACAGCGGGCATAAGGACTCTGCCATCGATGTTATGACCGGACAACAAGGAATATTTCTCATTGGACAAATTGACAGTCACTTCCCGTCCAAAGCCATCTTCGTTCTTCCACAAGGGGGTGAACCAACTTATACCGTGGTCCCACTTGACCATAGGGGCTAACATAGCAGTTTTCCGACTGACTGGAAATGATACCTTGTCGTATAGGCTCCTTAGCTTCGGTGCACCACCAGCATTGAAAATCCTGCAGAAATAATACTGTGTACGAATATTCTATTAGGTTTCTGTTCATGAATACCTCTGGATCATGTATTGTACCATACAATTGAACTTATTCCAGTTGTATTCGTACAATGAATGACCCAATAATACATTAATAGACCGTTTGTGCATCGATTGTCAGTTGATCGAGTGCAACTGATGGGACATGGCAAGCCGAAACAGCATATCTCGTATCAGCCGACAATCGTTCCTCGGGAATCCCGAAGTGTTGCCAAACTTACTTTCCGACAGCAGCTAAAAAAAACTGCTCGTTATCTTCATTCAAACGGTTCGCTAAGCTGATGCTCGTACATTCTTTGCCCAACTCCCTTTTGAGGATGGCTTGGAGCAGACCGTGTGGAGCCACTTCCACCACTATAGCATTCTCGGGTATGTGCTGGTACACTTGGTCGAACAGCACAGTACTGCAGAAGTTGTTGTGGTGGTACTCAGCGCAGTTCATCTTGGTCCAAGGCAGGTCCTTCTTGTTTGAAGGCACTGAGCTGGACACCCACTTAGAAGATCTTGGTTTTGGATCCGTCAATACCTTTTTGCAGAACTCCAACAGCAGCTCCCCAGCCTCGGCAACGTGCTTGGTGTGGAAGGCTATGCCAGCCGAGGGCACTAGCCTCGCGAACACTCCTTTGGACGTTAACTTAGCCACAAAGGCCTTCGTGGGTTCTTCCAAGCCGGAGATTGTGAAGCTGGTTTTGCTGTTTTGACAGGCTATGAATACTTCTTCAGGCAGCTGGCTCTGGAGCTCCTCTTTGGTGAGGCCCACGGCGGCCATTTGGCCTTTGGGTATTTGGGAGTTTTGGGAGGCGTAGCCTCTAGCGTAGGCTAGCAGGGCTGCCTGTTCTACTGTTATTTGACCGTCTGCGTAGGCGCAACCTGTATGGGAAAAAAAGAAGGAAGACAGGGGTGAATTTTCATTATTATTTCAAGGCCCTATGTTTCATGCAAAGAGTTTACTTTAATGGGAATAAGAGTTGAAACAAATACACTATATGAGCTGTTGAAATAAAAAATTAATTGTAGTCTTCGAACATTTTTTTAAACGACTTTATACTTCCTCAATGCTATGAACATTCTTCATAAACGTGATATAGTAGAAATTTGTTATGACAACTATCTGGTTCGTGAGATGAAGCATTTCGAGTACAGTAGTATACCAATGCCGGTTCTAAAACAAGATGGTGGCTAGTGGCGAATATCTGATGGTATGCCGTCGACCATTGAAGGAGCTTCGTGTTTTATTACTTTTCTACGATTTTCGACTTCCCGTCTATGTTTTCCCAAGTAATAATGTCACTCTTTTCCTATGATTTTACACCATAGAGATTGATGAGTTTTCACTAGCACCAACACTATTTTTACTCCATATCAACGATTTGTTGGAAGCAACTTCATGTCCAGTAAACAGCTTTCCATACCGCCTTCTCTTCCAGGGCTCCAATACCAGCCAGGCAAATCAGAAACAAAGGAGGGAGAAATGTTGACAACATAAATATGGAGTTGGCATCAATTATTCTCGAATGGGGATCCAATAACTTGGTTGATTTCAATGCAAACAGAACACAAGCATGCCTTTTTTCTAGAAAAGCCGATCTCACTGTGTCCAACATAAGCTTGTCAGGAGTAACCATACCTTTGAAGACATCCATTTCGATGCTGTCAGCTGCTTATGATCTATAAGGCACAGATCCGACCTGTCCTGGAATACTGTTCCCATATTTGGAGTGCAGCACCCGAACATAACCTGAAACTGTTGAATTCTGTCCAAAAAAGGACAATTTGTCTCGTTGGTGATGCCTCGCTCACAAACTCACTCACTTCTCTGGAACACCGTAGAAAATTTGGCGATCTGGCTAAATTTTATAGATCTTCTGAAATATCAACAATTGTTCCTCCCTTGGCAGTCCCCGCGAGATTAACCTGTCGAGTTGAGGCTTCGCACCCCTTCCTGGTCACTTTGGAGACCTGCGGAATATCTCTTTCCAGAGACTCGTTCATCCAACGAACAGCGAGGCTCTGGAACAAATTGCCAAGGGAGGTGTTCCCCGAGGCATATAACCTCCAGAAAGTTGAGAAGAACACCAATTCCTACCTTATTTCCCTTGGTTCTCACGTTGTTCTCTGAACATTACAGGATATCTATTTCCATCAGAGCTGGTTCTAGCGCAAGGTGGCGGCTGATTTCAGATAGAATGTCATCAGCCTCTGGGAGTGTTACGGGTGCGTGATTTTCACGTTTGCCCTTGCTTTTCCTGTTTTTTTTTTATTCTTCACAATGGTTTTAGTGGAGTTCTTCAATTTCTTCACGCTATTGCACAGATTTGTCTATGAACGGCTATACTAAGTTTCTCCACTAGTTTTTATACTTGTACACGATATTTCAAATCTATCCATGGTTAACCACGTTTTTCCACGATTTCCGATGCTAGCCTTCTGATCACTGACATCAATCGCCCAATTTATCTTGGACCACAACCGGCTTAGTTACACTACTAACTATTATTTCCATATTTCAATCAACTAAAGTTACAATCGAGTGACCCACCTACTTCTCCGAGAGAATGTCCAGCGATACCATCCGGCACTATACCGAGTGATGTTAGCAGGTCGGTCAGCGCAATCTCCATGGCCCCGATGCCGCAGAAACAATTGGTGATGCTGTCGAAGGTCTTCGGCGAAGTGTTGGTGACGATATCCATCAAGTCCACTCCGTGTGGGGCTAAAGCGGCTGCGCAACGCTGCAAGGTGTTTCGGAACGCTGGGAACCTCATCAGGTCTTTCGCCATGCCAGGCCATTGGCAGCCCATACCGGTGTAGATGAAGAAGATTGGCCTGTCTTTCGCGTACTTTGCCACTTCTTGTTGAGGGGTATCACCCAACACTGCATATCTTCATAAAAAATAACAATAATAATAATGAATATTTGCTTTCACGTACTCACCCTCTGAAATTGTGCCCTTCAACGGGCACTCTGTGAATTTCGTCTACTAGAGCCAACAGTTCCTCGTCGTCAGATTTGATGTTGAGTTCGTTCAAAAAGTGAGTGACAGACTCGGGAGTCCTACCGGATACTTGAACCAAGCGATGTTTGGGCTTGTTGTAGACCGCTTTTTCTTTGGTGTGCGGTTTGACAATAACATGCGCATTGGCACCCCCCGAAGCCAAAGGAATTCACAGCTATTACACCACTTTTGAATGGGGTGTTTTCTGTTATCACCTAGAATTTGTGAGGTTAGTAGTCGCAAGACATTATATATGTTCGAGGATATCGATAACGCAATTACATGCACAGAAGATACTTCTTAAGTTATTTTGGTCCAAACCTTGAGTTTATTCTCTTTGATTCCAGGTATTTCCTTGTCGATTTCTCCTGTCATCAAGTTGGCAGCAATGATCCCGGTTTCCATGGCTACGATGGCTTTCGTCAAAGAACACAAACCCGACGCCATCTCCGAGTGCCCCATGTTTGATTTGACAGCTCCGATGGGCAATTGTTCCTTCCTGTTGCTACAAAACATTTGAGCTATAGCGCTGCATTCGTTCACATCTCCTAGAGGAGTACCTGAGGAAAGAAAATGAGATGAGGTTGCAAGTTTGAACAAGTTGAGACCTTTTACACACCTGTCCCATGGGCTTCAACGTAAGTTACATCATCTGGATTCACGCCGCGTTCTTGGTAAATCTCCTGCATCAGCCTGAGTTGATCGTCGCAAGATGGTACTGTTATTCCTTCGTCCTTGTAGCCGTCAGAATTGGTTTTGGCTCCGAGCACAGTGGCGTAGATTCTTCTGCTCTTGCTTTCTTTCTGAAGCAAGTAGCTCACGATTGCTTCTGATCGTACATACCTGGAATAGTGGTGAATATTTAGATGCTGGAAGTGAGTGCTAGTGCGATAATTGTGGGCACTGCCTCAGTGTAACTATTTAGTTAAAATGTGTGATTTATTCAGCTTATTTCTTCTGTGAAAAAGACTTCACATTCCGAGTAACTTCGTGTGCATGCATAATAATCAATATATAATCAATAATCTCTCGTTTCTGGCATTTAGGATTGTTCGCGTATACTTTTCAATTATTCATGAATGAATCGTGCTGTTTATCTATATGTGGGGTTGTTCAGCAAAAGAAAAAAACACCATTCGCGTCCGTGTGTGGGATCTAGGTTTGTTGGCGTTTACTTTTTTTTGCCGCCATCATAATAATGAGATTAACAAATTCCAGAGTTTTGTGAGGATGTAGGAAAATGATTCCGCGTTATCCCCACCACTCGCGATTCCATTCAGTTATCCGTGTTTGGCATTTAGGATTGTTGGCGTATACTTTTCAATGATTTATGAATGAATCGTGGTGTCGTCTATCTAAATGGAAATAGTCCTCGCTCAAAGTGGAGTAGAATTATTGTTCAGCAATAGGAAAAACCGTGGAGATGACTAAGAGTTTGTGTTCCAGCTATTATTATTCAATCCGAGAGCACAAGATACTCGTCTCTCTCGGTGCTGAAGACTTTGCATTTGCCGTCTGCCACCAGCATATTGAGATTATCGAACTCTAGAGTTTTATGAGGATGTAGGACAATGATTCCGCGTTATCCCCACCATTCGTGATTTCATTCGGTTATCCGTGTTTGGTATTTAGGATTGTTGACGTATACTTTTCAATGACTTATGAATGAATCGTGTTGTCTATCTATACGGAAATAGTCCTCGCTCAAAGTCTAGTAGAATTGTTGTTCAGCAACAGGAAGAACTGTGGAGATGACTAAGAGTTTGCTTCCAAGCTATTGTTATTCAGTCTGACAGCACAAGAAACCCGTCTCTTCTGGTGCTAAAGACTTCGCATTTACCGTCTGCCACCAGCAAATTGAGTTTATCGAACTCCAGAGTTTTCTGAGGGTACAATGATTCCGCGTTATCCCCACCATTCGGGATTGTATTCAGTTATCCCTGTTTGGCATCTAGGATTGTTCGCGTATACTTTTGAATGATTCATGAATGAATCGTCGTGTCGATCTAACCTTGGAGCTCTTTGTGTTCCTGTTACATATTAACATACCCGTCTCTCTCGGTGCTGAAGACTTTGCACTTACCGTATCCAGCCAGCATATTGAAATTATCGAATTCCAGAGTTTCGTGATGATGCAGGACTATATGATTCCACGCTATCCCCACCATTCAAATTCTATTAATTTATCCGTGTTTAGCATAACGGAATGTTGCCATGTATATACTTTTCAATGAGTTATTAATGAATCAGGGCAGCAATATAAAAAACTATGGCGATGCTATTGTTATTTAGTCTGAAGACACAACATACCCGTCTCTCTCGGTGCTGAAGACCTTGCATTTGCCGTCTGCTGCTAACATATTGAGGTTATGGAACTCCAGAGTCTCGTGAGGATGCATGACGATGTGAGCGCCGCAAACCACCGCCATTTCCGTCTCTCCTGCCTCAATGTCTTTGACAGCATTCGTGAAGGCGAACATGCTGCTGGAGCAGGCCGTGTCTATGGAGTAGCTGGGGCCTTTGAAGTCGAAGCAGTAGGATATCCGGTTGGAGGCTAACGCCAGACTGAGGCCTAGGTTGGTGTAGCCGTTGGTGGGCTCTTTTCTGAGGGCCTCTACCGAGGAGAACGATGCCAGACCGACGTAGACGCCTAGAAGAGTCGGGAGCTAAGGGAACGGTCTAGAATTTGTTCACTGAGTTCGAACCCAGCGAGCACAAAAACATCTCAGAGATGTTAAAAGTACGAGATTTCGAGACATTGAACCTCCACAAGGTTAGCTAGTTGTTCATTGTGCCAGTATATCACCTGATGAAGCTACTGTGTTAGCGAAACATGTCATGTGTTTGAGAATTTTGTGAAAATATTATCGTTTGTGAAGATTTCACACTACCGACTCTATTGAATAAATCAAATGGTAAACTAACAAAGTGAAGCAAACACTGTTTAAGACACTATTTTGCGGTGTTTTCTCTACTGACGAAATACTTGAAATATCTACTGAAATGTATTGCCAGGAATAATCAAAATGAATTTCACATAATAATAGAATGAATACTGTGATAAAGGCTGATCAAAGGGGTGATTAGAGTATCCCTACCTGTTTTGGACCCTCTTAATTCAACTGGATTATAACCAGCATCTATAATACACTCATACACAGTCTCTAAAAGTATCCTTTGGCGGGGATCCATATAGCTGGCTTGTTTAGGATGGATCCTAAAAAATGAAGCGTCGAACTTGTCTATTTCAGGAATGTTTCCTTGTCTTTCAGGCGTCCCATACAACCCTAAAATGATTGTAAAAGTATCTCGATCATCATGAAAAAAAAATAAACACATCGAGCAGTCCACTATACAGGGTTGGGCAAAAGTATGGAACCAGGTGAGTATCTCGGTAAGCGATCATTAGATTTTTTTGAATATATGTACAGGGTGATTTCAAAACGTGGTGGATTTGAAGATGTTATCGTCGATGTTGCCACTTTTTTAGTTATTCCGGAATTATTATCAACTTCCTTATTTTAAATGGAACACCCTGTATTTTATTGAATTTCCATAATCTCCCTGAAGAACTGATTTCATCGATTCTTCACACTTGGGGTCTAGCAAGGATGATAATCGAGATATAGGGTGTTCAAAATCGAGATTTTTCAACTTTAGGATTTTTTTTTGTCGAAACTATTCATTATCGGTCAAAGCGGCTTTCACGTGCCCATCTTAACTTTTGATCTACTATCTATTGGTATTTAATGGGAACAGATACAGGGTGATCAGATTTCTGAATCTTGAACCACCCTGTATTTGTTTCAATTAACTGTCGGTAGATAGTAAATCAAAAGTGAAGATAGGAACATTGGAGCGGTTTTGATCGATTATGAATAGTTTCGACACAAAAAAGTCCTAAAGTTGAAAAATCTCGATTTTGATAACACCCTATATCTCAGTAACCATTCTTGCTAGACCTCAAGTGTAATGAATCGATGAAATCATCTTCTCAGGAAGAATCTGTAAATTCAATAAACACAGGGTGTTCTATTTGAAATAAGGAAGTTGATAATAATTCCAGAATAACTGAAAAAGTGGCAACATCGACGATAACATTTTCAAATCCACCACGTTTTGAAATCACCCTGTACATATATTCAAAGGCGGCCCGGTGGTCGAGAGCGCAAAGGCGCTGAGTTCGTATGGGGACTCCCACCGAGGCATGGGTTCGAATCCCAGTTAGGCCATGGATGTTTGTAAATGTATGCATTGGATCCAGTGCTGGGTCCAACGAGGAAATGCAATTGACAAAAAAAAAAGAATAATCTAACAAACGGTTACCGAGATATTCACCTGGTTCCATATTTTTGCCCAACCCTGTATATAGTTATTTTTGTATCTAGTACGCGAAATGCTACTTTGGTGAACGAGAACTGATTTTCCTTCCGTAACGCCGAGCTGCACCCCGCACTGATGATAGAGGTCAAGAATGCTATCTGGGACAGCCTTAAACTGATGAGAGCCAACAGCTCGAAACCGGTCTGCAGGTAGTCATGCGTTCCTGAACCAATTAGGCGCAGCTCGGCGTTAAGGAATTGTTTATGAACATACCTGCGGGATAACGTTCATTACTGACTTTCACTAGGTCCACTCCATCTAGCAGGGCTTTTTGGAATTTTTCAACGTTGTCACATTCCGGAAAACGACCAGATATCCCGGAAATAACGATGTCATCTTTGGTCGTCATGGCTGGTACCTGAAATTTTCCATCTATTTTTTCGAGAACACGAAACGGAATCCCTATTATATCATAACAACATCGTGCATACCTAAGGAGAATAGGGAGATTGGAACTTGGAGATTTCTAGAGAACATTTCCCGTGGAAGTATTTATAAAAAGTGAAAGGTCGTCGACATTCATACTGCATTCCAATGATGTCAGGAAATTAGTGAGTGTGGCATCACCCACCAAGCGAATGGCTCGTCTCTGAATGAAATCAAAGAGCGTCAGCAGATGAAGATATTGACTTCATATTCTAGGGCTGCGAATTATTCGTCAGGAGCTCCAAAATGATGTATCACAAGACCCCCGTTTTCGTTCAATTTTTTTATCCCAGATGGCGCCTAGCCGCCATCTTGAAATTTTCAGCTGTTTATTCTACTCAAAAATATAGTATTCATGCACCAATTTCATGACCACAAGTTACAATTTTTTCAGTTGACCCGTTCAAAAAATTACAAGGGGGGGGGGCATTGAAGAAAAGCACTGTATGTACATACATACCAACTGGCCATCGATCTCACGAGAGGTCAGTCAGCTCATTAGTGTTCTGTGAAGGTTTTGTTACTAACTCCATGCGCCATCTTAGGAGCAGCACTGTTAATTGGAACGCAACAGCGAATCGTGCGGAATCATCTAAAAAGTATCTGCTCTTCCGGGGATCCGAATTTACCAACCTGATTATGAGTCGAGCACCTAAACTACTGCTATTCCGCCGCCTTCAAAATTAGATTTCTCATATGAAACTGGAATATAATCATACTCTATATGGTTGATGTTTGCTGGAATATTGTCAGTCATTGTTTACAAAAATTATTATTGTTGTAACAACTCCATGGAAGAATAACAGGAAGAAATTTGTAGAAAAATAAAAATTGATAATCGATATAAAAAAATCTTGAGGTGAATAAGGCATTGTATACAAATTAGAACATGCAGATGTTAATTCACCATGTCTTCCCCTACTTTCCATTTCATTATCTTTTATTATACTAAATCACAAAAAAGTATTCACTTTCTAATGGATTTTGTGTTGAGATTTTGTTCTTTTGTAATGAAATCGTTATTGAATTGGTCTTTGAATGAAAAAACGTGCTGAAATAGCGTCATGATGGGTCAAAAGGTCTCCCAATAAATATGGAAATAGGATGGATTGTTCTATACTTTCCAATAATTGATATATGCTACGTATAGATGAAACTTTGGAAGATGGAATTTTTGTTGTTGATTCGGTATTTCTACACAATTTGAAGAAAAATATATGCAACGAAAAGAAATAATGGTGGTACAGCTGGAATCGTTGGATTTCTAGACTGAAAAATATATTCGACAAAAGAAAAGTTATTGGAATTGTTTTGCTAATCAATTCAATTGAAGTGGTTATATAAACCCGCCCTTGGTACGGTTCCGCTGAGCCTCAGCTGGACAGAGGGTCCCTTGTTTGGTACACCGATGGTTCGAAAATGGAAGAAGGGGTAGGCGCGGATGTATATGGACCCGGATGTAGGCTATTTGAAGCCTTAGGTCACTCCCCCACTATCTTCCAAGCTGAAATACATGCCATCAACCTTTGCGCCCATAGGTGCGTGAGCAAAGGTTCGAGGGGTGCCAACATATATATCTGCTCAGACAGCCAAGCCGCACTAAAAGCCCTAAAATCATTCGTTTTCACAACAAAGATTACATGGGACTGCATTGAAACACTCATGCAACTGGGAAATTACAACAAAGTCACACTTATGTGGGTTCCAGGGCATGCAGGAATCAAAGGAAATGAGGCAGCTGATCGCCTTGCAAAAAAAAGGTGCAGCATCTGCACTTTTTGGTCCTCAGCCGTTTTGTGGGATAAGCAAATGTCACCTAAAGGGAGAACTCAGGAAATGGGAAGGAATTGAAAAGTTCTCCTACTGGAGAGCAACTCCAGGTCAACGACAAGCGGAAAGGTTCATCAACCATTCGCAGAACCGAGCCAAAGACCTACTCAGCCTCAGCAAACCAGAGCTAAAGCTTATCACAGGCTTTCTCACAGGACACGGCCCTCTGAGGTATCACCTCAGAAAGATGGGCCTGGCGGAGACTGACACTTGCCGCTTTTGTAACAATGCGACCGAAACCGCGGAACATATACTTTACTCATGTGAAGTATTAGTCCGCTGAACCACCTAGAACAGGTCTATCTGACCCCTGCTGAAGTGGAAAATTCAACCGTAGGCTTCATCAGAAGTCTAGGGTTAGAGGACCAAAACTAGATAGGGGTAATCACAATATAGACCTTCTAGGTCGCAGTGATCGAGAGCTCTCCCAGCCTATACGACCCATCTACAATCTACGATCTACAATCTTTGCTTATCAATATTCCACACAAAATATACAATTACTTTCCATCGACTTGTTTTCAATTGAATGAATATTGGATAACAATGGTTAGGCATATTTTTTTCAGGAATACTAATTAATTCTTATGTGAAAGTGTTTCATGCGGTGTGTATCGATTCTAGCTTCCCAATATTTTTGAAATATTCTTCAACACGAACTATGTTCATTTTGAGTGGAGGAAATATTCAAATGTTCACTATATTTGGGAAAAAATCACTTCGATGGATTTTCACAACTACTTACAGTATGCTGTCTTACTTTGCATTCTTAGAGGTACCTATATATACATTTATTATCAATAAACATTTTCAAGAAAACTTGTTTACTTTTTTGTTTTTTGGAAAAGATGTTGAGTTACTTGATAAATTGATGAAAATTTTGAAATTTCAGAAAATCAACTTTTTCACTTCTGGTACCTCATGCAAGTAATTTCATATATATTTGTCAGTGAACACAATCGACGTTTGTAGAAAAGGTTTTATTTTTGGTCGTCGGTACTTGTGAAATACTGCAGAATATTCTTATTAGCACACCCTGTTTCAGATACCCTCTAGAAAAACATCCAATCAATGAAAAAATTTAAAAACACCACTTTGATTATGGAAAAAAAATCACATTATCACAGAATACACTGATGATGAATTAAGTATTTTGCGAGACCGATGTTTCTGGGTACCCTGTATACAAAAAAAGTGCGTAAATCTATAGTCAATGTACTCACGTCTCTCTACCGGAGTAGAAACGTTTACACTCACAAGATTAATTTCGAATAAAAAATTTGGACACTATAATAGTCAAACTTCCCTAAAATCTCTGATCGTCTAGTCCTTGACTGTTCCACTCTCTTACGTACATAAAAGCATATAAAAGCAAAGTTAAAGGTTACGTTAATTTTATTGTTTGAATTCATTCTTAGTAAATGATATGCGATGAGAATGAAATTGCAGAATATTATTAAACTTGTCGATACATTCGATATTGTACAGGGTTATTGTCTATGAATTATGCGATTTCAACACTTTTCATTGATACGGTTTGTCCAAAATCCAGGTTGAATGTTGAATAAATTTATACTCGTATTCGACTGCGGAATGTGTGAATGGTGCTCAAGTTTGTATGCATAGATATCCCGCCTCCACGTTCTCCAGATCTCACACCAATCGACCATTCTCTGAATCAAACTAAATTCCTATGGAAGTGTTGAAACAGATCTTTGTAAATCCCATCAATCTCCCTCAATAGGGCCAAAGGTGCCTTATGCAGTCAATATAAGTAACAAAGCCTACACAAAACACACACATGAGCTAAAGGACCAACAATCTACATGTAGGTATCTATCTATATTTTAGTATTATAATGTCTATTAGTAGGTACAAAAAACGATAAAAATCCGAGTTGGGCTCCGCGTTGCCTGGATCTCACACCAATTGACCGTTTAATTGAGAATGATTGAAAATACATGCCCATAAAAATGAATGAGAAATTGCTGTACGTATATATACAGGGTTTCTTTGAAACGTCTGTATGAAAGTCTAAGGCTAAACTGTATGAGGAAGTTGGTTTCTGCATACAGTTAGTTAGTTTAAAGTATACTTTTCCTCGACAAAACATGACTATGAATGACTTGACTTGATATTCAAGCTTCATTAGATGCTGTGCTGTAGCGTTAGACATATTGAAAGCATTTGACCGTCTTTGCAACCAAGGACTCCTCAGCTATATATATGCCATCTTCTATCCAGTTTTCTTTCAGGCATCAGATCGTTCATGTGATGGTGCCACAATTCCGGCATTCCACAAGAATCTATTTTGGCACGAACAGTGTTCCTACTTCATATCAATGATCGGTTTGTATCTGTTTGGAGCAACGACTTTTCCCTATCCACAGCTTTGCAGGCAATATAGTACTCTCCATAATGCGTACTTTTCTAGGATTCCCGAGAGAATTCCCATTGCTTTCCAGGAAACTAAGCAACTAAGGCAGATCAACCCTGTCAATGAAGATATTGCTTAAATAATATCCTGGATGACCAATAACCTAGTTTGGTTCCGCCACCAAAATTCAAGCCTGTATTTTCTCTATGTCTGGTATAACAATATCTGGCACCACCATTTGCACAAAATTCACCGTATCTATGCTCGGTATTTCCATAAATATTACTCTTTCATGGGATTTTTATTATTCCGTGCGAAGATCTACTTTAAACATCATAATCTTTTCTCTAGAAAAGCTGATCTCACTGTGCCCAACATAAGCTTGTCAGGAGTGACCATACCTTTGGAGACATCCATTTCGATGCTTGGTATTACTAAGAGCAATAACCTCTCTGGGGAAAATCACGTGAGATCAATTGCTAGAAGAGCATCCCAAAAACTTGGTTTTCTGTTTCGGGCCAGGAGCTATTTTACTTCCAGTCAGCTGCTTATGATGATTTATAAGGCACAGATCCGACCTGTCCTGGAATACTGTTCCCATATTTGGAGTGCAGCACCCAAACATACCCTGAAACTGTTGGAATCTGTCCAAGAAAGGGCAATTCGTCTCGTGGGTGATGCCTCGCTCACAAACTCACTCATTTCTCTGGAACACCGTAGAAAAATTGGCGATCTGGCTCGATTTTATAGATATTTTCATGAACGATGCTCTTCTGAAATATCAACAATTGTTCCTCCCTTGACAGTCCCAGTCACTTCGGAGACCTGCAAAACATCTCTTTCCAAAGACTCGTTCATCCAACGAACAGCGAGGCTCTGGAACACATTGCCAAGGGAGGTGTTCCCCGAGGCATATAACCTCCAGAAATTCGAGAAGAACACCAATTCCTACCTTATTTATCTCGGTTCTCACGATGTTCTCTGAACATTACAGGATATCTCTTTTCGTGGGAACCAGAACATAAAAAAAATTATCCACAAAGCACAGACACGGTGTGTTTCAGAATACTATTTCCACATATGGGGTTTATTAGCAGTAGAAACATGCACTGATGCTGTCGAATTTCATACAGGAAGGAGAGTAATTCACCTGGTTGGTGCTGCCACACTCACTTATTCCACTACATCATTGGAAAACCGTGTAGGAAAGTCGGCGACCTTTCACTTTTCTATAGATACTTCCACTCTGTACCAAAACTCGTTTGCCAAAGGAAGTATTCCCGAGAGCTCCAATAAAAATAAAATGCGTACCTTCACCCCTTATATCCTCCCTAGGTATCACGATGTTTAACGAACATAATAGGGATTTGCTATCGTGCACTCAAAGGATAAAAACATAAAATAACACGTTCAAAACCCTGAATGACGGAAACTTTTAACTTTCGGACTGAGGTGAATTGGGCTAGATCTTATTTCAGCCTTTGTGTGAGCGTTTTGAGCAGACTTTTCAGGAACACCCTGTATATTGACAGATCCTTAGGAAGTAAACATATTTTCGAACCAGTTGATCGGAAACTTTCATTGTAGTGGTGAGTTTTCAGTTAAAATTTGTCCTATTCATAGCAGCTCGTATGGTTGAGTATTGTACAGACCTGTTTGTGCTACCCAGTATAATTATTGTTTCCTCAAAAAGTAACACTTTTTTCCGCTACATCCACAATAGCCACTTGTTACATCAACACTTACAAATTTTCATTTCTGATCCGAAATTTATATCATCGGGAACGAGAAATGTTACAAACACTTTTTTGCATGATATCAACTTCATTTATGTAATTTTTTCGAAACTTGGTTCGGTGGAAATCATGAATTATTCTCATTAATTTTTAATCGACCTTTATATATCAGCGGCGTAGGTTTTTATTTTTCCCCATTGTTGCTTCAGAATCACTCAGAAATATAATTCCCAATTGGATGCAAAATAGATTTCCTACTTTGATTATCAATAACTATTCATTACTTGATTTCCTAGTTCGCAGTTAAAATGTTGGCAATTAGACTTTATATCCTGAGGTGATAATAACTCTGATTAATGTATTTCAAATTAGTTTTGTTTAACTCATGTTTTACTCAACTCAAAATAAAATAATACGTCGTAGCGTAGATTTTAATTTTAACAATGATTGGTATAGGTGCCTTGAAATCGAAATTTTATATATATTACTCAAAAATCATGTGAATAATGCAGACAGTACTCTTGTTTTTTGTTGATAAAAATTGTTTAGTAGACTTCTACAAAAAATCACATTTTACGCATTAAATGTTCGAACGAAACACCGACTATTTCCGAAGGCAAGTACTTTTCGTCCGCATGCAGACACTAACTTTTCGTCCGCAAACACTTTTCGTCCACTTCAGGGTTGCCAATTCTACTGAATTTTCAGTAGATCTCCTGATAATTTGCATACTGAAAAATGTTTTGACACTCATTTTTCGTTATAATATTATTAATCTTTAGTTAATCACATACCTACACTCATAAATTGCATGATACTTTGGCTCGCTCTGTTTAAATTAATTTTACAAAATAGGTAATAAATGTACATATAGGTACTATAATGATATGTATAAATCAAAAAAGGGAATACTTCATCTGATTAATATCAAATTCTATTTTTTATATGGTACCTCTGTTATAACAGTTTGTTTCTGAAGTTTAATTTTTTTATTTGTTTTGTATTATTGTTGTTCATTTTCACTATTGTGAGTAATTCTGAATTGAGAATTAGGAATTTAATTATTTTTGTATAAGAATGTTTGTTTTATTTGTGTCTATTTTGTTGGAAATAGGTTACTTTTCTGTTTACTCTAGAAGTACATGATGTTTTGGAATTCGTATAGCATAAAATCGATCTTAAACAGGTCTATTGAAATCTACTGAATTTTTGACAAGGTATTTACTGATGGAATAAAAATCGAAATGGCAATAACCCTGGTCCGCGCGGAAAGTGAGTTGACAACAACTGTCATTTTTTTATGCTCAAGCAGCAGAGTAACTTTTTTGAGTTGAAAACATTGACTGGTCAAAAGTGGGTGGCTCGAAACTGTATTTTTCCAATGGCGTAAAACTTAGGGAGGATAACACTCACCACACCCCTTCAAAGTGTTCACCAATCATGACTTTTAAAAAAATTTTGCACTAAAAATAGTATGAGTAGAAAATGCTCACAAATAAAGGTGTTATATCTCTTCGATGTACGGTTCCAGAGATCCTGCGCTGTATATCATGAAACACCCTGTATTAACTTGCAAACGAAATATCACGAACTTTCAGGAGGGCTGGAAGTTAGGTAATAAATGAGGAAAAAGAATACAATATTGAGATCTGTTCAGTGGCGTACTCAGAAAAAAGTTCAATAAATTTTTCGATCAACAGTATTACTCCAAATAAGTAACATCCTGTGTGTCAATCAACATGAAATCGCATGTTTTTATGCATAATATTCCTTTCAGTGTTCCTATATACAATCAGGAGTCTATGCATGGTATCACTTCGATTATACCTACAGACCTTTCAGGGACACCCTGTATAAATAAATGACCAAAATGAGACTAAACAAAAATGTCTAGAACTTCCACAGGAGCAGACAGTTTTTGATAAAAAAATAAACAATTTCCTGTTGACATAATTAATAAGACGGTACCTACTTATACTAATAAACTCGCAGTAATAGTCAAATTGGTTGAGGCTGCAAACAAAATACTAGTGGAAATGAAGCACATGCAGTTGATATAATTAATGCTAGAAAAAAAGGCAGATAATGCCAATTATAATGAAGAAGATATGGATTGCTTATTCTCTGCAGGGGCGGATTGTATATACAATCACCGTCGGTCAAAATAATCGATCTTCTCAACATATTAATTTATGAAGTTCGAAGATCAATAACTTCGTCAATTCAAGTCCAATTTGATTAATCCCTTCATCAAAGTGTAGGTGAATTCTTAAGGAATATGACACGAGTTGAAATTTTGTAGAAAATTTACCAGATTTTTTTTTCACAAGCCAATATGTGACGTTTCCGTTGTTTCAACCAATAGCAGCATCATTCTAGCCAATATATCGTTCGGTATTATTCTGATAAAACTGCATGGTCCTCGCCATCTTGTTTATTTCGACCTATTTCATGTGTAAGTAACAATAAAATAAATTATCACAAAATGTAACCTTTTTAATCATCGTTCAACTTGATTAAAATATAATGATTCATTTCTTTCGAAAATTTCACACCTAAGATTTTCGTCCTTTAGTTGGTCGAAAATCTGTATTTTGTATCGTTACCATTGCAACTAAACAAATTTCTGGAAAGATGTTCTCCTAACTATAATATAATTAGTCTTTCATAAAGTTATTTTTTATTACTAGACTGACGTCGAAATAACTTTATAGGTAGTTGTAACAGTTTTCAGAATTTTTCGAACCACTATGACTCTTTTTTTTATCGGATGACTGTTTTGGTTCTGCGTCTTAAAATAAACACTTTTTTCTACTTGTGTTCTCGGTCCGGTCCTGTTTTCTAAGGATGCAAAAAAAGTCTCATTATAGATATTTTAACACCAATATTTTTATGGCAAAAAAACTAAATACCTACATCGATTTCTCTTGATTTTTGGGATGTTGTCTCCACGTCTCTATTAATCAAAATATGAGTATTATTTCTGGAATGATTTCTAGTTTCTTCTGTTCTATTCTTTCAGCTGAAATATACTCTCAAAGATGTCTTTTTCATGCCAATTCTTCAACATGTTTGATAATGTTCATTCTTGGTTTCTTTTTGAATACAATTTCATAACTATATGTTACATTTTTAATTTTTTGTTTAATAAGAATAATTAATATGATACACTCATTTGCTTGGAACATTAAAATAGGAATCCATTTTTTTTTCATGAAAGTTCTAATACCTCGAAAACCATGAGGTTTCTATACTGAGGTCAAGTTGTGGTTTTCTGATAGGTTTTGAACCTGTTTATCGCCAACTAGAGTATGATCTATATGGTTTACCGGACGGCGGACACCCTGTATTATTTAGTCAAATATAAATAACAATATTTTCTAATGCAAAATATCCCATTTTGCTACTGGCTCATACTATAGGAATAAAGATATAGGTGAGTTGATTCAAAATATTTCAGGATTCATTTCTGATTCTTGGTTTATTCCAGAAAATACTTGAAACTTGTATACAGGGTGTTCCAAAAAATGTTATGCTAGTCAATTGTGGGAAACATGGAAGGAAGCACAATTTTTTCAAACATTTTATTTCAGCTATATATGAGAAATATTAAATATACAATAAAATGATAATAGTGTGTAAATCAATAAATTTGCTCAATATACAGAATGACAGTTCAATACAAACTGCAATAATATAACAATTACATTATTTACAAAATCCGTGCTATACTTTCAACATTCTCGCCCTTCAATATTCTTCTCTATTTATTCCGTTTTCTTGTTTCATCACAATTCGAGCCATCAAACTGAAATTTCAAAAAAATATATAAATACAAGATGGATCAGCATAAACTCTCCACGGAAGATTTCTCCGTTGTGGCAGAATACAAGGAAAATCCGTAATTTTGTGGGGGACATTGATTTGACTGAAATTTTTCCATAACTTCAAAAAAAAAAAAATTGCGACTTCAAAAGCAAGCTCAATATTTTTTCAATCTGATTTGGGATTTTTTAGGCGTAAGTCCGTTTATAGAAAATTTCGAATCTAATTGCACTCGCAGAAGCTCCATATTACTATTAACAAAACCACAACGATTTATTGAAATTGATGAAGAGACAATTGAGAAATGAATAGAAAAAAGATTTTTCATGGAAATATTAATACCCTGTATCTAGAAAACGAAGCAAGAATGATGGAAGTAAGATATGTTGCGCGTATTCGGCCATTATTACGTAGTCAAACAAAGTATCACTTTTGATACTAATTAAACAATCTACTATTATTTTGGCAGATATGATTATTCGACACAAAATATCCAATAATCAGACATGTAACTCTATACATCCTGTACGTCAGATATTGATTATTAGAATACGTCTTTTGGGACTGGTAATGGTAAGTCTCGAATTATTTAGATTATAAAATGATGATAATAAATATCTAACCAAACATCAGGTGGGCACTACGAAGGCGCAAATTTATTACTGCATGGAAGATACCCTTAAGATATTTTGCTATTCAGTGACTTGACCACGGATGACATTATTGACATTGACGTTTTAGTCATCTGTGCAATCAAAATGCATGATTCAATAGTACCTGGATGGGGAAGTTTTCTTCAGATGAATTTTCATGAAATAAGTTCGGAACTCTCCAGTTTCATGTCCATGTTGTACAGAATGGCGACCGATTAAGTCCAAGTCGTTTTCATTTTAAAATTAAAGCAATTTCCAATTTTCGGGGCGGCAAACTGTGACGTACATTCTGAATCTAGTCTGAAACTAGCTGATGGCGAAGAATGAAGCTAACGAATGGCTAACGAATAGCTAACGAATGAAAAACGAATAAAAAAAATGAAAAAGAAGTAAAACTGGTGCACAAAAACATGCATAACCACAAATGCACTCGGAGCAGGAATGCAGAGGGTAGTTGGCTTCATTCTGACAGATTATGGTTTTGTTATTTATGCATTGAAATATCTTGAATAGAGCTCGATCCTAAACGAAAATATCATTGAATCAATCAATCACTATCGGCTACATTCAATGATACTATCCTTCCTAATTTACTGTCATCGGTCAGAACAGAATGAAGCCGACACCCATGGCTCCTTCCTCTTGTTGTGCCTGTCAGTATTTTGAGTGGTGTGAACGGACTCGAAGTATTAGGCGCTGTTGCAAGATATATTCTGCAACTTTCCTAGAAAATTGATCCGTTTTATTGAGGAACGAATTCATTAGCAAAAAAATTACTGACAAGTTATGAATAACATATTGTAATATAACGACAATGAGAAATCATTGATACCATCGCAAAATATTATAAATTATCTTTATTAGTAATCAACGTCATTCAAACAATGAGAGATTTATGGGAATTATTCATAATACTTGACAAAGTAGGATTGAAGAACCCCATTGCTGATATACAGTGTGTCCCACTTACCATTCTCACCATGGGTATCTTTTTAACGGTGAGAGATACGAGGTCGGGTAAATGACACCAAATGTGGAGTTTGTCAAGGCCAACTTAAATGTGAAAAAATATTTTGATAAAATCTATTCGTTTTTGTTTTATACGCAAAAAACAGATTTTGATCATTTTCATGTCTCCTCTGTAACTTCTTTATTTATGAAAATATTCAAATAGGAATTTCACATTCTCATGGCATTTTTTCAAAGTGAATTCGAAAAAAATATGAAATTCATACCAACTCTTCTAGAATTTGAGATATCAGCACCAACTTTAGTTTTTCAAATGTAGGTCATAGCTTACTATGACTTAGTTACAAATAACTTTTTTTTCTCTTTCAGATGATGTGTCGCAGTAATAGTTTTGTGTTGATAACAACGGAGTTACCGTCATTTATACAAAAACAAAAAATCATTTGGAAGCCGCCATCTTGACTTTATAAATTTTAACAAAAAAATCTTGATCTCCGACCTCAAAAACCCCCACTTACCCATTTTGAATGGAATCGGACCAAATCTTGTCCGCCATCTTGGAGCAGCCATTGTTTTTTAATTTCAACAAAAATTCCATAACTCCGATTAACTTGGAATTTGGCAGGTGTTCATAATTTTGAGGACAATACATTATGGAATTTTTGTTGAAATTAAAAAAAATGGCTGCTCCAAGATGGCGGACAAGATTTGGTCCGATTCCATTCAAAATTGGTAAGTGGGGGTTTTTGAGGTCGGAGATCATGATTTTTTTGTTGAAATTTATAAATTCAAGATGGCGGCTTCCAAATAATTTTTTATTTTTGTATAAATGACGATAACTCCGTTGTTATCAACACAAAACTATTACTGCGACACATCATCTGAAAGAGAAAAAAAAGTTATTTGCAACTAAGTCATAGTGAGCTATGACCTACATTTGAAAAACTAAAGTTGGTGCTGATATCTCAAATTCTAGAAGAGTTGGTATAAATTTCATATTTTTTTCGAAATCACTTTGAAAAACTGCCATGAGAATATGAAATTCCTATTTGAATATTTTCATAAATAAAGAAGTTACGGAGGAGACATGAAAATGATCAAAATCTGTTTTTTTGCGCATAAAACGAAAACGAATAGATTTCATCAAAATATTTTTTCACATTATAGTTGGCCTTGACAAACTCCACATTTGGTGTCATTTAACCGACCTCGTATCTCTCACCGTTAAAAAGATGCCCATGGTGAGCATGGTAAATGGGACACACTGTAGTTATAATGCATTCAAAGAACAATTTCCGGAAATCTAGACCTATTGATGATGGCGGCAACGTCGTACTGGCACAGGGAATCGTGTTTTAACTCTGTGTGAATGTGGATTCTCAGAAAGTAAGTCATAGGAATGGTGCAGGAGCCAAGTTCCTTTTTTATTTATTTTTTTCTGAAGTGAAATTTGATCTTACAAATAAAAATACATATACATTATTTTTTTACAAATTCCACAGTGAGATGAAAACCACAATATAGGAAACTTCCCCATTTAATCTTACTATTTCCTATTTTTCCTCTAAGGAATAACCCATTTTAGAGTACCCTTTTCCCGAGGGATCTGAAATAGAGATTGCCGAAACATTGTTCAATGCTTCCTGAAAAACAAAAGAAACGCTTGTTAAAAGAAGCATAATTTTTTCAAAAAGGCCCGACTCATATTTGCAAAAATGCCGCCTCACCCTATCTGCATCACTCTAGACTATCATTTCCATTATCGTTTTGACCATCGCCCGCCTCTCTCGTCATATTATGAATCTGATTCTCTGGACTCTCCTTGGGAGACTCCTCCCGCTGCTCGAACGGATCCCCGGATTGGTCCAGCTTGTCGGTCGACTGGGAGCCCTGCACCCGCAAAAAGTCCTCCTTGACAGGCTGCTGCACCTCCTCCTCCTCCCCCTCCTTGTCCTCGTCTTTGTCTTCTTTGTCGTCGGTTTGTTGGTACTGCTGCGCCGTGTTCTGGAGATTCTGGGTGCCCGCCATTATGGCGGGGGCTTGGAGGTTAGGTTTCCGCAATTTGTCGCCTGAGAAGCGAGAAGAAGAATTGGGAAGTTTTCTCGATGTTCATGAGAAGACAATTGAAGGGGCAAGTGGAAGCAATGAACTGAATATAAAGAACTGGAAGGGACCCTCTGTGAACGACGAGTGAGGCAATAGTTATTTGTTCAACTAGGCAGCAAAGTAGTAGATTGACTGCCGAGGCTGAATTCATAGCCGAGCGTAGCGAGGCTAGGAATCCAGCTAAGGCAGTCAATCTACTTTGCTGCCGAGTTGAACATATAATTTTTTCTCCGATTGTTCATAATGATATAGGAGGATATTGTAATTGCAAGTTATCACAATTCCCACAATCTCTTTATTTTTCCTGTAGTGTTCAATTAAAATGAAATTTGATAAAAATCGCAGTTGTCCATGATAATTATAGTTTGACAATTCATGAAAATTCTGACAGTTGTGCGAAAAAATATGGGTATATTCAAATTATTATATAATGGACAGTGATAGCGACCTGGAAGTACTTACACCTCCAGAAATAAGGGAGGTGGCAAAAAATATAGAGTTGAATTTGTTGCCGGAGAAGTCTCGAATGAAATATGAAGGAAATTATAAACGATTTATGGATTATTAATTTTGCTGATACATATCAATCAGCAAAGTGATCACTTTGCTGATTGATCTGTGTCAGCAAAATTAATATTTGCTGCCAATCGGAGAAAAAAATATTTTTCAGGCAACCCACAGTGTTTACCGATAAATACCTATCTCTCTCTATCTTATGTTCGCTAATGGGAAGCGCTCGCATTATTTGAAATATTTTCTCGTTTTTTGCTTTTATTTGAGAGTGAACGTGATTAAAAATAATATTCATATAGGAAAAAGGAAAATGTTACAATCAATTATCATTAAAAAATTATTATTGATTAATAATATGTGAAGAGGACAGTTTTCACATATTTTTCACTTCCCGGACACTTCCGGTTTCACTGGAAATGGCTCCGGTTCTAAATTTTCAAATGGAACACCCTGTAAATTGTAACATTTTTGGATTTCTGAGACAATTCTAGATCAGATTGTGACATTTTCGGAAGTTTTTATGTCTGCTTAATTTTTTCGGAGTCACTTTTGAAATTACATCTAGGTGGCCATGATCGGAAGTAAACTAATCTAAGGACCTCAGATGATATCAGAAAATTTCAATCGCGAAGTTTTTTGGAAGTTATTTGTTCAATAAATAAATAAATAAATAAGGGTGATTGTTCATATTTCAATCAATAGCTATCTCAGTTATTGGCCTCAAAATTGAAATCTTTCATATGGGCATTCAGATTTTATCAATAGAAAATGTAATAAAAACATGATAAACCTAAAAAAACAAAAATTTACCTTCCTGAGCCTATACACAAAAAGTTGCCAATATAGATTTTATGTCATTCCTACTAAAAAATTAATTATACTTTTTATATTATTTGTATGAAATGTATCAATGAAGAAGAGAATGTAATGCAATAATTGAAATAAATAAATAAAATAAATAATGTTGAGCATAATAAGTCACAATTCTCTCTTTTCTAGAATGCATACTCATCTAAACTCTCAATTCCTTGATGTAGTTGGGTTGTTTTTGATATTGAAATCTTCAAAAATATGATTTACCTTTGCGCCATAATGTGATTTCCTGCTGTTTGAAATATCTTCTATCCTCTGTATCCATCAATACTAAATTCAAGAAGTATCTGACAGAGAATTTCTTGTTTATATCTCTCATTGTGGGAGTCAATTCATAACCTGCCAAAAATACTCTAATGGGAATACTCTCACCTAAAATATACAAGAACTCTATATAATTCACTAAATATTCAACTAAAACTTTGTTATTCATTCTTCATGCATGTCTATGTGCAACTAAAAGTGAATATTTTACCTCTTACTGGAGCACCATCCATTATTTCATATTTAGCAATAGTAGTGTTTTCTGTGAAAGTACTAGCTCCTGAGCCAGTTGTTTCCCTTTTGATTATGGCAATCTCCATATGCTTTATCTTGATTCTAACTAATAAAAAGTATATCTTTCCAACTATCACATCTTTCAAGTGATATCTAAAAATCAAATCTTCCTCATTTAACAATTTCTACACATATACAATTATTCCACTTACTTGGATTTATTATATTCAAACTCAATATGTAAACAGTCTTCAATTCCCACTTCCATTTTTATAGAATTATTCATCTCAGGGTAACTAGACAGAGTGTGCACAGCAATATCCACCTCTTTCATGATATCTGCCAATCTTCTGATGACTGTTACCCTGAGGAAATACCTCAACCTAACATTGGCACCTGTGTATACTTCAAAAGGTTTTTCCACACAGCTGAACTCAAAAGGGTAGCTGGAATGAGCTATCATGTCTCCAGGTCTTGCCAGTTCCTTCACCAAAGAGATAAACTCATGATGATTGCCTCTGTCATAGAACATCTCAATCTGTCCAATGAATTCGATTTTTATTCCTTGGTGCTCCAGTTTGCTACCAGGTTTCTTCAGGCATACATTCACCTGAAAGGGTAAGTTTATAATTGGGTTATTACTTTCTTAGAATGGGTATTTGGTACCTTTCCGGATACTGTTTCTCCATCATAGTACAAGTACAGTCTTTCTTTTTTGCCGTCCTCTGTTTTGACTTCAGCAGTTTTTCGATTCTCTTGTCCATCTAGATATACTTCAATCTCAGCTGACTGACCAAATCCGAAAAAACTCTACAACAAAAGAGATATTGGTTTGATTATAAAGTGGTTCATTCATTTTGATATCAGAAATCGAAAAAATAACCTACAATACGCCTACTTTTGCTTGCTTACCATTATTATTCTCCTCCTCTGGAAATTGATTATTATCTATAACAACAGACGAATTGGTTTCGAGATATTGTATTCTTGTTTGGATCACAGTTTGATATTTTCAACATCAGATTAAATTCATTTTTTCAATAAAAAAGATTCGGATATCAGAATTTGACAGGGATTTTGATGAGAAACTTCAGAATTCAGAAACTTCAATTACTTGTCAAGATGGCGACTTTTCTTCTCTTCTTCTTAAACCGAAAGTATATGACTATAGCCAGTAAAACACTGTGTCACTAAGGGTATGGTCCTTAAATCAACTTGGTTATTTCGGTTAGTAGTTTTTCGTTCCGAAAATATGAAATGTTCAGTAGGTTCCTGAAATACGGAACACGAATGCTGGAAAAGCGGTATATTCACTTTCAGAACGACCGTGGATTTTCTCTGATAAGTGGTAAGTTCGGTAAGTTGATGTCTGAAGACGTGTTTTAGTTTTCGGTTTGATTCTTCGATTTACAAATCACAACGAAAAACGATATATTCATTTCAATTGTCGCGTTTAGTTCCGATGGATTCGCTCAATTAGATGAATTAATAATATTCGATATATTTCAAGTTATATGGCGTTTTTTTCAATTTCTCTTCCGCTTGTGCTTACTGTGCACAAGCATTAGGGACTTTTGGGGACCCATAATACAAAATCAAATACTGGAAGAGCATGAATATATGCCGGAGAGTTTTCGCGACTACTGGCAACCGTGCATTTTTTATGAATTCGGCGTGAGTAGTAGCGCTACCCGTGGCGATTTCAGAAATTAATCTTCTAGCTTGGCATCAAGTTGGATGTTTGTCGATTTCCTCGTACAGGTTTTGGGCATAATCTGGAATAGGGGACTTCTTACACCAGTCTCTTCGGAAAACTGATTTTTTTGAAAGCACATCGTCGGGAGCTCTATATTAAAAAACTACCAGGAAATATAATTTTGACTCTTTTCATTCACAATAGGATGATAAAAACATAAATAAAAATATGTACATTCCAAAACACACACTCACTGCGCCATTTTGTGATATTCATTGGTGTGACGTATTAGTCCCAACACGCCTATTATCCTTGAACTGACCAATCACACTGCAGAATGGCAAGGTATCAGAGAGAGATGCCCATAGTTCAGGATGTCAGGACTAATACATCACGGCTCCCGCTTCATATCGCTTTTTGAAGTATTGAATGGAATAAGCTGATTTCAAAACCCTATAAATTCAGTTAATAGATTGAAGAGAGGTTTGGAGGATTTCATCCCTCAGTGATCTTCCAAATTATAGTGATTATCATGATTTGTTACGGCCACAAAAGAATACTTTTTTGGAATATTTTGATCATACAGCTGTTTGGATAATCGAAATTATCGCTAAACCACAGAAAAGTCCCTGAATTTTCAAAAATGTTTGCATGGGATACGGCTTTTTTTAGCTTGATATGCTGAGTAGCGATTTCTAGTGACTTTTCATGAATTTTTGCGCTAAATTTTATCTGCAGTTCTGCAGGTATCATCAGGATTGGGTATGGACAGTCATTTGGATAACTTAAAAATAAGAATCTGTTTTTCGTTTTTATATTTGTAAAAATAGTAACAATACACAATCATTATTATTATTGGTTAATTCACAAAAATGCCAATATAACTATACATTTATATACACAGTTTTTCGTTGTTAATTTAGCAACACACACAGTCGCGAAATTTTTGAGAAAACCGAATCAATTTGAGAAATATAAAAAATACATAATAGGGCTTATCTAACTGAGGGAAGTATATTAATAATTAACAAAATAGTTGTTTCCACACACATTTCAGAAAAATTGTTCATGAATAACTAGAGAGTATAAAAAGACCTACTAAAAATTAGAATCATATTTTTTAACTTTCTAATAACTAGTTATGATTATTTTGTCTTCTCAAAAATTCCATCAAAATAAACTATATAATATTTAATAACATAGGTATTCATCTCTTTGAAATGTCTAGTAATATTTCTTCACATTCCCTCAATTTCATCATATATATATGATCAATAAAATCATCCATGTAACAAATGCCAAAATTGTTTGTGACACCTTGTATAAATGGTGAAATTAAATACAGTGACGAAACACACTGTTGATAATTTATTGTTACGTTTGAAGTCTTATTGCAATATCTAACATCTCTATTTTCTTTGCATTGTTATTTTAAGAGCACTTTCAAGGTGGGGTGAACTATAATATGACTTTTGAAAATAATAATAATAAATGATATATAACCACAAATGCGATTCAATATTCCTAATGATAAAAATAAATAGAGGATGATGGTCTTACAGTAGATTATGTATAAAAGCGATTGCAGAAACAAACTGGTGCGACACCTGAAAAAAAAAAAAAAATAGAAAATGGAATGAAATTTGAAAATACCCAGAAGTTATTCATAATATTGAAGTGCATCACTCGCCCTTCAGGCTCATGCCACAAACTTTCACACTCGTGAGAAAAGGTGAACTTTCCCCACTTGTTGCACAATATACTATTTTCAACTCCAAACCTTTCAATTAGGCTGAAGATGGTCTTTTATTAGACCGAAACATGTCCCTCATGATGACTTCAAGCATTCCTTCCTTTCTGTGATTAAAAATTGAGCAAAACACCGCCGCCCACTCACCATAATAACGTATTAGTTTGAGCATCCGGGACGACATCGTCTCCCTTCGACCGGCTACACCTCATCAGCTGCTAACGCAGGGGCGGCGACAACGGGAGGCGGCGCGTTGAGCCCGTCGCCGCCGCCGCAGCCGTCGTCATCATCAGTGGAGGGGACGGCGAGGGGGGCGGGCACAGACGGGGGGGCGGCCGTTCGATCCGCCTCCAGCGCCCTGATGCGATTCTCGTGCTTCACGATCATCGCCTTCAGCTTGCGGATCTCGTCGGCGAACTCTTGCAAAGTCTTGTCCTGCAAGACGAGGATTGGAAATGTTTGGAATTTTTTTCAAAAAAACTCACGGCAGCTTGGATTTTTGTGAAAAAATCTAGAATTCTTGATATTTTCCCAATTTTATGAAATTAATATGCTCTTTAAACCTTGTGCCTATAATTTTACATGTTTGCCCAACATACGTCATGTTGCTGTCAATACAAATTATTGAATAAATATCTGACTTATCATTAATTTTTGTTAGCGTCTAGCAATTAGATGCGTTACTGCTTAGTGGAATGTGCTTAGATCCGAGAAAGGTGGATATATGTATGGTGAAATAGCTCCCTCTTACAAAACCCTAGAAATTTTTGTAGACCTCTGGCCTACTTGATTATGTCGAATTCTATCACCGTAGTAAGGCCGCGCAAAACTAACGCTAGATGGCGCTGTTCCCGAAGTGATCTTGCTACACAATGGTTGTATTGTTTTGTTGTTTACATTTACGTATATTAATTCGTAATTTGAAAACATTGAGAAAAAGTGATTGATTTAATGAAAAAGACGTGAAATTTTCATTATATCTGTGAAGTATATGTGGCACGATGTTCCCTACGCCATCTACAGTCAATCCGGTGCGGCCTTGCTACGGTGTTTCGCGGTCTACACGTTTTGGAAAAAAACAATTGACAAGTGGTTACACCAGTCTATTTTCATCATGGATCCGAGCCTATGACTTACATGTGTGAAGACTGGCTCATACAGTGGTTGGCAGGCAGCCGAATTAGGAGCAAGTGTAACCCTTGTCCACGTCCTTTGTGCTCGTGTTTATTGAATTGTGATCATAATATAACAGTTTTTACATTTTTTCTCCATATTTACCAGACAATGGTTTTTACCATAGACATTTAATAACTAAATAGTTGTTTTAAAAATATAAAGAAACATATGCTTTCTTGATAGCCAATAAACTAAAAAGAAGTAGAAAATAATGAAAGAGCGTTGATAAAAACACAACATATAAAATATTTGCACGATTTTTCTTTTCCAACTAGAGTGACTTCATAAATAGTGTCAATAATAGTGGTATTGGTATTGGTCAGACCGCATTTTATTTCACTTTGTCAATGGTTTGTCTCTGCTGTTTGCTCTTTGGACACAAAACATCCAACAATCAGACATGGAATTCTATATTATGTCAAGTTATTTGCAGATGATACTACAATAATCTATTTTTCTAAATAATGTAATAATACAGTTGATGATATTAAAAATTGACTTGAAAATGATAACATCTTGAACAATTATCGTGGACTAAATATATAGATCACCTGAAAAAAAAGCTAAATCCAATTACTGGGATTTTATACAAAATTCGAAATTTCATTATTCATATACTCGCAAGTCTCAGATTATTTTGATGATGAAATGAAAATATAAAATATCCAAACCTAACAGCAGGTTAGCACTTCGAAGGCGCAAATTCATTACTGCATGGGAGAAACCTTTCAGATTTTCAGTAAATAAAACAAATAAATACCTGACTTATCATTAGCTTTTACACTTTATTGGAAAAATGAGAGAAGAAGAGACCAGCAACTCACCGACACGGGCGCCGCGGTCTGATTGGCCGCACCCTTGCCCCCCTTGGGCGGCATCTTGTCCAGCACGTTGCTCCTTTTCGACACCGACAGCGAGGACTTCGACTCGGGCGGCTTGTAGCCGTCCTTGAGCGATATCAGGACCGGCTCGGGGTCGCGCCCTGCCAGCCACTCTTCGGCCGAACAGCCGGCCGTGTCGCCGATCGTGTCCGGGTAGAGGTCCTCTTGGAAGAGCTCGGATTTTCTCGGCACCGTCATCGTTATACACTGAAAAAAGTATTTTTTTTTCTTTATTTTTCAAAAATGTTCCTTATTTTTTTTCTTCGAAATACAGTTCTCAACACACTAAAAAGACCACTCATAATTTGACTCTATT
Organism: Phaedon cochleariae; assembly: GCA_918026855.4. Taxonomy (NCBI): domain Eukaryota; kingdom Metazoa; phylum Arthropoda; class Insecta; order Coleoptera; family Chrysomelidae; genus Phaedon; species Phaedon cochleariae. The sequence continues at coordinate 59,276,925 of OU896710.1, forward strand.
TTGAAGACCTGTATTTTTCGAAAAATTGATCTTTATGCGGTTTTCGAATATCAGATGTGATGTTTCATTGGCTTCAAAGAGAACTAGAACACTCTGAAAAAGTCCGCAGAACAAAACTACACAGAGTGTTAAGTGGAACCATTACACTATGGTCAACATTCCCAATGCTGCCAGAACTCGAGAAATTTTTTTCTGATCAAAAGTCAGTCATATTATGATACACTGGGACCTCATCTCTCGAACACCTACCAAATTTCAAATCAATCGAACGATTAGAAGTGTGTCATATTCAACTTGCAAGATTATATCACAGACAGAGAGACACCTGGACCATTGAAACTAAATAAAAGCTTGTAATAATTAAAGACATGATTTTTATAAAAAAAAAAAAAACACAAAACAACAACCACAAACATCGGAAAACAGAAGATCGAAATTTTCAATCAGACCAAGTTATTGACGATTCTCTGAAATACACAAAGGCAATTTGACTATAGTATACTTACTTGGCAAAGACCTGAATTGTTGAGCCTGTAAAACCTAGCAATTTCGCAGGACGTGACGTCACAGCCTCTCTTTGGCATCATTCCAATCCCTCTTTGAGGATCGGGAGTTTGAAAAGTATTGATATAGTGGACAAAAGGTGGTTCTGGTGTTATCTCGAAATACCTGGAAAAAGAAACAATATTTTTTCCATGGAAATAACGATCCAAATATATTTTTATTAAATGGTAAAATCAAATAAAAACATATAAGTGGATACACCGTCTAGCTCTGTGTGAACATGGCAGTTCACTAATGAGGTCAGCAGAATGGTAAAAGAACCACAACTGATTCTTCGTATATGGGCCTATAGAAAGAATAAAAAATAGGTATACAATGTTTTTTTAAATAAATTTCAAAGAAACAAAATTCTGAATGGTATAGTAAACCTCCCTACTCTAGGTTAACAACCATCTTATAGCGATGTGAATGTAGATATTCATCAACAATTGATTGAATGGAACACCTATAGATGCCAAGAACACCTGCCTGTTTCCGAAATGAATGCCCAGGGATTGCAGCTCTAATCTTCTCGACGTTTCCACGAGCACTGACAATATTCTGAAGCCCCCCTCTTATCGTGAACACCTTTTCTGGCATCCTGAAATTCATTCAACCCACGCGAGAAATCGATTTCGGTCGGGAATTCGCCCGCAAGGAGCAACTTCGAACCTTAAACGGAAGGCAAGCTGCACGCTTCGTCAAATAGCCCCCTGCAACAAAATGAACACTCACTCACCTGATGACAGAATCCCCTTTGCCGCACAAGAACACTAGATTGGTATCGGGATCGTAGAGGGGGAACATGACGCCGTTGGAGGTGTCCAGCTCCACCATGACGATGGGCTCGCCGAGGCAGTCGGGCGTGCGAAGACTGTACTGTCTTTCTGACATTTTCGAGAAGCCAGTGGTGAACACGAGGCCATGTCTCAGGAAGATGGCCCTGGTCGCTTTTGAACCTGCCAATGAAGAGCTTTGGTCTCGAGTTATTGTTCTTTACGACATTGATCCGGCTCGAAGGACCAATTTGTTTATATATACTATATTCGGAATTCAACTGTCAGTACTGAAAGTACTGATTACTGCGAACGCTGAACTATTTCGGAACAGAATTTCAGTAGTGTCAGTGGCACAACTGAAACTGCCAACAGTTGAATTCGGAACATTGCCCTAGTAAATTATTTCAATGGAATTACTGATTGACGTTTTCAAGCTTATAATTTTGTCAAAGTCTTCTGATAAAGTCAATCATAACGAATAAATAAAAAATACAGGATGCATTCATATTTTTATCAACAGAGTATGGAACACCTCCTAAGATCAAATAATTTCGTCGCGATTTGGCGCCCAACGTTACCTGACCACAAGTTTCTTAGGATAGCCAGCAAACACTAAATTAGGCGAAACTAAAAGGTCGACATTGCTATCAAAAACTAAGTATGACCTTCCACTGAATGAATGAAAATGTAAAATAGTGACATATACAGAAATGATTTTTGTTGAACTGGAAATAGACATCTTGACTCTCTTGAGATCTAGTCAGGATTTTCAGTTTCAAACGTGGATAATGCGTTTCAATTCAGCATTCAAAACTACCTGATATCGGTTCTACTACAGCTCCTTACCTTCATGAGCGATGGCTTCAGCTTCAATTTCGCCAGTTCTGGGGTTGATTATCCTAATTTTTTTGTCTTTACATGTCGTCAGCAGTTTGGAGCCGTCCCAATTGAAACAGGCACTGTACACGATATCAGGGTGGCAGTCTAGTTCTACTAATGCCTCTCCAGTACCTTAAAGTGACAGAAACGGAATAGTCAGGGGGTCGCGAATTCAGATGTCTAGACGCCCACTGGTGGTGAAATTGTGAAACCCATTCGAAAAAAAAAGGAGACCTCACCGTACGAAAGATTTTCAGGGGCAAACCATATTTTTTTCAGGTCGAACTAGATGAAAAATTGTTACTTCAGAGGCGCACCCACTTTTATTAACGGAGTCCTAATTGAATGTCAAATTTTCAAAATATTTCAACACAATCTCAAAAGAAGATAAAAAACAATATTTCCTCACCGACATTCCAGATGACCACTTGGTTATCACTCCCAGCGGTGAGTAGCACATTCTGTGCCGTTGGGTGCCACAACACCAGCCCTACCCTGCGCTGGTGGTACACCAGATCTACGATGGGTTCAGTGAGAGTCTTGTGGAGGCCGTGGTCGGGGATATGCCACACCTTTTTTTAGAAAAATACTTTATTAACAAAGGAAGGAAGGAATGCTCGAAGTCATCTTCACCAATTTTAATGATGTTGTTACATAATCATAAGGGACATGTAAGTTCTACAATACAAAAACAAAATAAAAGTTGAAGTGAAAGAATTACCTAATTTGTGCTTGACTTACTTGGAGTTGAAAACATTTTTGATGCTACTGTTAGTTGAATTGTTGTAGATGCCCATAGTCAAGAAATCAAATTCTTAATGAAAAAACGGGTTCTCAATAATAGTAGATTGTTTTATTAGGATCAAAAGTGACACTTTGTAGCGAATTTTGTATTTGCGAGGCGGAGCGTTTAGCGAAGCCGAGCGAAAGCAAAATTTGCGAGTTTGTTTTCAGTTTTTGAAACTTCATGGTATGTAGTAATTTTTGAATACTGAATCACATTATTGGATACTGATACATAAACAACCGCCGCGACGATATTTGTTCCTTCTTCATAGAGAGTACTTCCGAGAAAAGCGATAGCTCAGTTGACAGTGTACTTGACCACCACGGCGGTGACTCGGGTTCAACCCCTGCGAGGCCCAACTTTTTTTAAACTTTTTCTCACAAATAATTTTTCGAAAAATATACTTCTCAGGAGAAATGTTTATTTAGGCGAGTTAGGTTAGTTTGTTTGAAAAAAGTTGTCTCCTTTTTCATGCAGAAACGATATTTTCCTTCCTCATGTTTCACGGCGGTCTTCTATATAAAAGATCAATCAATAATGTTGCCGGGGTAGCAACGGGTGAGACCAAGTCCCACCCTCCTCTGCCGGTCACCTGTCTCTCGACTTATACCGACAGCATACCCCAGGGAGAAATGGAGGATTTGGATACGCCAAATCAGCGCGCTAGAGCCATCTCCGTTATGTAACGGCATGTTCTCCTGCTACCATTTAAATATACCAATGGTGTGGCCGTCTGATAAAACAGACTACTGGCTCTGCACGCTGCTCACCCGCCGAGGCAGGCAAGATATCCTTCCACTTGACCCATAGTGGGATTCTTCTTCACCTCCTCTACCGTATTCCGGTGGTGTTTTTTGGAAACCGCTGCTCCCTGGAGTCCAACCCAATTGGTGAGGCACCAGGCCTTATGTACGACCTGATGGGGCTATCCTCATGACCCCAGGTACCCATGTCAACAAGATTCCTCTTGTTACGTTTGATGGGTCGCCGTCGCAAGAGGCTTTGGACTGATTGCTACTCATGTTGACAAGAATCCTCTCGTCCCGTTAAATGAGTGATCCTTCGAACACTTTTACACGTCCCTCTACCTCGTTTATAGGAGAGGACCCGGCTTTCCTACGTTGACTGGCGGTAGGATCGCTTGGGCTACCCCCTTACGGTCGAACTAAGGCAGAAGGTACATCAAAGTTCCAGTTTTCGCTGAGCAAGCCCAGCTACCCATGTCGACCGGAATCCTCCAGTCCCGTTTGATGGGTGACCGTTCGCGGCCTTTCTCACGTACCGCTACCATGACGAGAGTGGGGACCTCAAGATTTTAACCAGAGGTGCCTGGAATCACCTGGGGCTTCCCCCACCCTAGTTGTTTATGTTTCAGTGTCCAACCGCCGACGGCGGTCGTGTAGACAGTGCCTTTATTTAAGGGCTTCAACCACACTTCAACGCGAGGGAAGCCGCGGCTAGAGTTCCTAAATGTAAATGACACTGCTGTTTTGACGTTTCTAAACAACAGTGTCAAGTACATTTAGGAACTCTAGCCGCTGCTAGTAGCTAGTGTCCAATAATGTTTTCCCTAGTTTCACATTTAGTACACACCTTCACCACACAGTCCTCTGAGCCGCTGGCTATGACGTTGTCGTTGTGCGGACACCATGCTATGTCGAGCACGGGGCCCTTGTGGCCCCCCACGAGGGGGTGGTCAGCTGCGATGCGCCCCACCTGAAGAATAACCGAAAAAAAAAAATTGTTTTTTTTTTGGTTCAAATCACATTAGGCCAGAACATTATCTATTATAGGATAATACATTCATAATGACAAAGCCATAAAATACAGGATGATTAACGTAGGCTATAGGCCACACATTAGAAGTTTCTTAACTTGCATGTGAATTAAAAACATATTGCATTCAATACAAAGAAAATAATACCAATAATTGGAGTACTTTACAGAATTTGACATGAAGTTTCTTTAATTGATCTCAAAGTTATCTATTATTTCATAGTTTAGTATAAATTTCAGTATTTACTGATCTATGACATAGGTTGAAAAAGCAAACTAAAGATCTCTTGGCAAGATAAAGCACTTATTTATTTTTTAATTTTCGAGAATTCTGAAAAAAAAACAGTGTACGCCACTGAATTTACCTCCAATGAAAGCGTGGTGGCAGTACCAACCCCGAGTTATAACTCGGAAATTCAAAATTCTGAGTTATAACTCAGGATTTTGAAATTCTGACTTATATCTCGGGGTTTTACATTCAAAATTCCGAGTTATAACTCAGAATTTTGAAAGTCCGAGTTCCGATATTGAAATTCTGACTTATATCTCGGAATTTTACATTAAAAATTCCGAGTTATAACTCAGAATTTTAAAATTCCGAGTTATAACTCGGAATTTCACATTCAATATTCCGGTTTATAACTCGGAATTTTGAAATTCTGAGTTAAAACTCGGAATTTTGGATGCAAAATTCCGAGATATAAGTCGGAATTTTAAAATTTCGAGTTATAACTCAGAATTTTGAAGAGTTAACATTTTTTTATTTTATGTGTCGGTTCCAGAGCTTCATAAAAAAGTGATGAACTCATTAAAGAAAACTGAGCAACTGTACAAATACAGGATGTTTGAAGTCGGCCATTATAGTCCCAACAACTTTTGCAACAAAAATACTGATGAAACAATAAAGAAAACTCAAATTGGCATGTGTGTAATTTTTTTTTATTAGTTCATGCTAGATTAATCAGTTCAATGTAAAAATAGTTGTGAGTTGATTGGTTCCTTTGAAATCTATAACAATATGAATGGAACATGATATGATAAATATCATTGAAAATGTTTATCAATATGAAAAACAATAGACCTACAGTATACTCATGAGATAACACTATCAGAGTGATAGGGCACCAGACACCAGGCTGAAAAACATCTTTTTTTTATTGAAAACTGTAGAGTAATCCAACATATGGCATGATAAAATTGAAAATTATGTGCCCTAAATTGTTGTTTGCTGGTCTTTCAATTACTAAGGATAAGAATATGAATTTGGAATTTTGTATAAATGAGTACATAAGAGAGCATAGGCTTTTAAAAAAATATTACCAATATGCCCATATTCTATGCCAAGTGTTGTTTTGTCTATTTCTAATGTTTGGCACAAATACACAAATTGCCAAAATGAGTAGGTATACATATACTTTATATAATTGTGTTATTTCATGTTTTTATCTATATTGCATTACAAATTGTTTTTGACCAATTTGATATAAATAATGATCTGGAAATATAAGATTTACTATTATTTCATTGCTCAGGAATAGTCAACAAATGTGATTTTCCCATTTTCTAAGTTCCACAGAATTGGCAGAGTATCAAAAACTGAATATAGGCCATAATATTTAAAAATAGGATAATCCAGTAGAACCCAACAAAAAAATCATTTCAAATTGCAATTTCAGCATACCTACTAAAATATTACAAATTTTACGAACTGAAATAAAAAAAAATAACTCTTTTTGTTATAACTAATTTGAAATGATTTTTCTTATATTATTATGCTTTTCTTCAATCCACTGGTTCATAAAAATTAAAGCAAAGTCAATGAGGAGGTCAATGATGAAAATTACCAAATATGAGTTTTTTATTTTATTGTAAGGAATACGAGAAGGAATATTATGTATAATTGTAGATTTGTTTACCTTATTGTGGGGCAAGACTATAAAGGCACCTCCACCAGCACTTTCAACTATGATAGCCAAGAATTTGGGGTTCACAGCACAAAATGTAGAATCCCAGGAGCTCTTTGATACACGAATATTATCATAGCATTGTTCCCTTTTCAAAGCTTGGCCGTATACGTGTCTGAACTTGGAAGAGCGTACTACACGGAAAGACATCTGTACAATAATAACAATTTATAAAGTACAAACATAACCTTAAAAAATCATGTTTAAAAATTGCAGGGAGGACTAACCTTGGTGTTTAGTTTACTATTTTTTATCTAAAAAGATTGTATAAGAGTTTTGTACATTTAGGTTTTTACAAGAAATTCAAAATGAGGATATTTTTAAAAGACACTTCAGACTTCATATCTAGTTCACTTCTAACTTCAAGAAATCCCCATATTTGGTTATGCGAAATTTTTGAAACGTCAAGCTTGATTGCTGCATAGTGCCGCCATCTAGTTGATCCAAAATGTCATAAAAAGAAAACGCGTTCTGTGGTTGATATAACCGATTCCGATTGGTTCACTGAAAAAATGTCTTGGTCTGTCTAGAATTTCCATGTCTTCATGCTCTCATATGTCAATATGTCAAATTTGTCATTTATTGAGTAAGGTTATGAAATTTATTGTTGCAGTTTGCAGGAGAGGAGAGATTTTTTTGTGAGCGTTTGTGGTGATAACTAGAAAATGTTGATTCTGAAGTGTTTTTGAAGCGTTTTCAATGGAAATTGAAATCGAAGAAGATAGAAATATGAAGAACAAGTCGTCGAAGCGAATGGTTGGGATGATAATTAGATCCAGAAAATCAATTGCTAAGGATGCTGTTGTGACAGTGAGTGACGTTTCTATATTATTACCATTTTTCTAATTAATTTTTGGTTTTATTTTGTGATATACCTATTTCTAAATATTGTCTGTAGGTTAATCGAGGATGTGGTACATTCATTATTCAAGATTTTTTGGGATTTTCTCTCCTCGTTTCTATAAAATACAAATATGAATATTATTATTTTATTTTATAGAAATGAGGAGTGAAAATCCTCGTGAAAATCCCAAAAAATCTGGAATAATGAATATACCTATTTCGATTGATTAAAGATGTTTGTGAAAAATTTCCCACATATTATTTTAATGCGTTTTAATTGTCCCCAATATAAACATTAAAATCTCTGTCCCTGTATGGGACCTTATACTATTCATAAAATTTAACTCCAGAATGAGTTGAAGAAATAAATATTATATTTTCACCTTCATTCATAGTTAATGGTTTCAAAATTTTTATGAAATTGATTTATTATGATTTTTTTATCATTTCCCTGGGAAGAAATTGGAATGAGTTATGTTTTATTTCTTCATTTGAAAAATATGTAGATGGCACATTTCTCAGTGATATTACAAGGGTAATGTAAAATCCCTCTACAAAGTAACACTAATTAGTTAAAAAGTTAGTTGAAGTTATTTTGAATTAGATAATATTTACTATTTTCTACAACCAATAAATGAATATTTCATAATCTTATAATTGGCCCTAAAGAAACATGAATAGGATGGCACTCTTATAATGATAGGATGGATACAGTTACTAGTTACATTATAGGGCTTTGTACAGTTGGTACCTCACTACCCATGTGGAGATAACATATTTATGTTGAATGTTCCATATCAGTGATGATATCAGTAGGTAATTAGTTATCTATTGCCTGCTTTTTTTAGTTGTCTAAGCTCTTTGTATCCACTGTATCAGTTACATTTATGTGTATGATCATATTCTTTTATTTGTTCAAAAAGTATGTTCTTAATTTTAGAAGATTCAAAAAATTTTATCTCAAAACACCAGTGAGTACAATGTTTTTTTATCTGAAAACTTTTCATTTTCTCAATTCCTTATCTGATTCACTATTTGAATACAATTATTCATAATCATTGACCTGAAAATTCTGACATTTTGAAAATAAATACATTTTTAAATGAATAGTACCTACCAATTCAATGGAATCAAACTGAATATATTTGGATACTCATACTCATCAACACTGGCCAAAATATTGATTTAAACTCATCCCTATGAATAACTGAGTTGAATATATTGAGTTTGCCAGTTTTGCTCTGTTTTGAAACTAAATTCTGTTGAGTAATTTATCCAATTCAAATTATAACATACTATAAAGCATTGCTTGAAGGCTGGCTATCTAATGATTCACTGATTTCATTGGAGTATTTGTTTGATTAGGCTTTGTGTTAAGCTGCTTAAGTCCTTTATCTATCATTTCATTTCACAATAATTTCACTATATTAACAAATTAACATTCTAGTCCTAGCCTAGCTAGTATATTAATTTGTTTCTGAGGAGTATTCTGATGAGGGATCAATAGACTTGCTCACAAAAAAATCAATCATGGTTTTCATATCAAACTTTTTATTTTCAGACCTCTGGCATTGGTCAACCCAGTCTTTATCATGCCCTGGTGGTTATTTTTTTGGAGTTCTTTGCTTGGGGTCTCCTGACCATGCCACTGATATCCGTGCTTAATACTACATTCCCTGACCATACCTTTCTCATGAATGGTCTCATAATGGGCATAAAGGTAGGTTAAAAATTCAAATGACAATAAAAGATGTTGAAAATTATTATTCTATTTTTTTTTAGGGTATCCTGTCTTTTCTGAGTGCCCCCCTTGTAGGAGCCCTATCAGATGTGTGTGGCAGGAAGCTTTTTCTGCTCATTACAGTGTTCTTCACTTGCATACCAATTCCTTTGATGACTATCAATACATTTTGGTTCTTTGCCATGATCAGTATTTCTGGTGTATTTGCAGTCACTTTCAGTGTGGTCTTTGCCTATGTAGCTGACGTCACAGACGAGAGTGAGAGGTAGATAATATCACTAATAATAATAATAATAATAATAATGGTTATGATGAAAAAATGTTATATAAAACATTTTCCAAATCTTACCACACAAAATTTCCTATTTTGTATCCACAGTAAGCTTTTGAATCTCACAGAAATAACCTAGATCAAACATGAAAGAAATTATTTTTTTCCTTTTCAGTGCATTTTTATATAAGCTTGTCTTTGAAAACGTTTTTTTATATATTTGTTTTCTCCGAGGTTTTATCCTTTCAAGTGCATTTGTATAAAAGCTTGTATTTGCTTGTAATTGTAAAAATATCCGACCACAAAAGCCCCCTTATACCAAATTTTAATTTAATTGGACCATGATCACAAAATTCATCCGCCACTTTGAAGTCGCCATTTTGAATTTCTCAATTTTGATAGAAGAATCATAATTTCTGACCCAGAAAACCCCTTGATACCAATTTTGAATAGAATCGGATAATGATTACAAAACTTGTTTGCCATATTGGATCCGCCATCTTGAATTTTCCAATTTTGACAGAAGAATCATAATTGTCGATCACGAAAACCCCCAGATACGAATTTTCAATAAGATCGGATCACAATTACAAAAACTCTTTAGCCATATTGGATCCGCCATCTTGAATTTTTCAATATCGGGAACGAATCTACGACCCCGAATACCTCTAGATACAAATTTTGCATAGAATCTGATCATAATTACAAAACATCCGCCATATTGGAGCCGCCAGCTCGAATTTTCCAATTTTGACGGAAGAATCATAATTGCCGACCCCAAAAACCATCAGATACCAAATTTGAATAGAATTGGATCATAATTAAAAATCTCATCTGCCATTTTGGAACCGCCATTTTGTTTTTTTCTCTAACAAAAATTTCATGATGCATTACCACCAGAATTATTTATGTACAGGGTGATTGTGATTTATATTTCACTCAATAGAATGATGGAAATTAGTAGAAAAAACATCACTCGACCGCTTACTATGATTTCTCTACGTCATATCGAGCAAGACGGTGAATGCAAATTTTCAAATTCTTATCGTGTGTGTTCAATAGATAGGTATAGTTCAATGTTCGTCGTGGCATATAGCCAGAAAAGTAGTAGTTTTCTGTTTCTCCCTCTATAGATAATATCCGATGGACCAGTGTAAAACTCAAACTGGTCCATCGGATATTATCTCTCGACGAGGGCGAAATATTTACGGACATATTGACGCTCTGCCACTAACTCAGATCAGTTCGGATATACGTAAAAGCGGCATTTTTCCTTTTCATTTTCTCTTTGTTTCAACTCGTTATCACATGACGGAAGTATGTCCGGAATAATAGCAAATAAATCGCTGTGCCGTAGATTTGGCTCAGACTGAGGGGTTTTTGAGATCAACCATTAAATTGGTATCGGATGGCATAATTCTCATCTTGTTATCAAATCGCGAAATCGAGTGCAAATTTCCGCACAGGAAAGTGCAATTTTTCAATCGTTTTGCTCAGGATAGGGATTGGCACAGGTGCCATTCGATGAACTACAATGTATTTACTTTCCTTTGGAAACAGATGACGGTAGAAATCTGCAACAGGGTCTCCTACTATTAAATTGAATTTTCCACTTTATTTGGTAACTGGAAGATGTCAGAGACGTAATAGGAAAAAATCTGGGTGGAATAAAGAAGCCTCTACCATCAGAAATGTATCACCCAGTGGATTTCAAAAATCTTTGAAATGCTTCATATGGTGATCTCCAAAATAGTATTGACCACAACAAATTTCAAATTGATATCTTCAGAAGTAAGCGAGATATTTCAATTAATAGAAAACAATGATTGAACTTCGACCTCCTGTATCTCCGCTACTGATCGATATCGGGAACATATATTATTATTTATAGACACCTTATAGATCAAAATGATGAAATCTATCACCCATTACAGATTGTTTAAATCCTGAATCACCCTGTATATTTGAAATTAAAAAGCTCTACCGTTTAGAAAAATGAAATACAGGGTGTTCCATATGAAAAATACCAGTTCATGTAAAATTTTTAGGTTTATGATGCTTCTTTGCATTTTCTAGTAATAGATTTTGAATGCCCATAAAAAATACTCCACTTTCGAACGTTTCTGTAGGACCAATATTAACTGAGGTAGCTATTGAGTAAAACGAGAAGTAAAATATGAACAATCACCCTATACACTAAATTTCAGATCAATCAGACGATTAGAAGTGTCATAGTTAACTTGCAAGATCTGATTACAGACAGACACAGCATCAAAATTATAGAACTTAAACCTATCTTGGATCATCAACTGAAAAATTAGCTTCATTTTTACATAAACATTACTTAAAAGTAGCATATAGAACAAATAACACGTTGGGAAGGTATATCAAAAATAATAAAGACACAACTTCTAAATTCGTAAAATCAATATCGGTCAGACACGTCGTACGTTTAATCAGCGAATTTAGGAACATAAGATGAATTTTTTGAAAAAGGAAAAAATTCAACATACGTCAGTCATATATTAGAAGAAAACCATAGATGTGATGATAATTTCATTTCAATCATTTTCAATCATTAGAAATCGATCAACTAGACCTCAATAGTTCACCACTGTTGAATTCGTTTTCTTAGTAGGTAATAATATGTATTTGCTATCAACCCCTTCAAGTTAATCCATCACACTGTATTTTAATATTGTGCCTATTTTCCGAAAATGAAGGTTTATCGAACCTTTCCACAGGTAATTCTAATCCTTCAGGTTGGGAAAGTAGGATATATAAAAGGTAGGCAAGCAAAGGTTAGTTTATTTCATTGTACCAGTATTTCACCTGATGAAGCTACTGTGTTAGCGAAACATGTACTGTCATTAAGAATTTCGTGGAAATCTTATCGTTTGTGTAGTTTTTATATAGACACAAAGGCACCAGGACAGTTGAAACTGAAAAAAAGCTTGTAAAAAATTAAGATATTCAGAAAAACTCGCGAAACTCTATCGCGGCTATTGATATATCGTGAATCCTCAGCCAATAAGTGGTCTTTTTTGTATAGGTCTTTGGCGTACGGGCTAGTAAGCGGTACTTTTGCGGCCAGCATGGTCATTTCGCCAGCTTTGGGGGCGTATTTGATGGAGAGGTAAGTGGAAGCACTTTTTTTTTTCAATACATGATTGACATCTTCTGATCATGGACTGTCGCACGTTTTGGAAGATGCCTGGTGTATTCTGGATTACCATGCCTGCTGCTAAAATTCTAGCAGTCAAAAATCTATATATTCATATATATATGTTTATATAAGGTTCGGTCACGATTGTTGTTATTTGGTCCAATGACCATCAAAGTTATGACGATATCAGCGCCTCTCAAGGATTTTCTATGAACAAGAACCTTATGTCATCAGTTTTTGACTAATCTAACCATGGCATTGAGAACACCATAGTCTTATAAACATCTCAGGCTTCAATGATCTGTCATTATTTGGGAGGGGAGATGGAATGTCACATTTATATCAGTTGTTTTTTAAATAAAGAGTCCTGTCTAATCAATAATAAATTTCTGTCCTATATAAGATGAATTGTCCCATATGTTACTGCATATAAAAAACGTAGAAGAAAAATTCAATCCATAGCCGTTGACACCTTGTGTTGTATTAAAATATGTCCGAAAATACAATAAATTTATAATCGATTTTCATCAAGTCAATAAAAAAAATGTAGATACCCAGTTCATGTGGAAAAATTTTTATTTGTACAAGATTAGGAATATTATGATTTAACAAAAGATTGTCTGATAGTTTTTATTTTCCCACATTCCATTCCCATGAGACCGATCAATAGTACTCATCATATTCATTATCTATATTATTCATAATGTTAATATGTACCGCATTTTACGTTCTTTCTATTTTTTTCATTTACCTAGAACTTTTCCTATCGATGTTATCTATTAATATAAATTTTTATCTATATGTTAATGTCTGATATGTTTGATGATTGATATTGTTTTGTTACCTGCCATAAATGGACTGGTAACGAAGGCGGAGTCAATTCCTATGAGTAAAAAAACACTTTGCGCACGTGTTACATACAATATTTTTCCTACAACTGTCAAAATAGAGGGCAGCCTCATTCAACGTATGGTGTAAATGATTGAATGATATTTCGCAATTATTATCAAGTACATTTACTCATTTCATGTCACTTTATTGATAATACAAATCATACATGAGATGCGATCCGCCTTGATTTGTTCGCTTGCTGCCTTGCTGAATCCCGTAAAGGAGCCCGTAGAATGCGTTGTTGGTGGGCTGTTTTGTTCATTGAACAAATATATTCGAACAAAGATGACGCAAAACCGAAGTGTCTGGTGTCTGGCTAGCGAAAACGACCATTTTGCCCCTTTCACGCAAGCATTCATTCCATTGCCTGGCAACAACCGTGAAAAAAGTGTACTTTATTTCACACTTTTCCGTAAAATAATGAAACAGTATTTCGATATTAAAAAAATTGTACAGTGTACGCACACAAAATATATTAAAGAAGTGCACTACCATTTTCGTTCCTGGAATCTGCAGTAGAAATTTTTCTGGACACCCTCTATGTTGTGGAGGTGACAAGATGTTTTTCTAATGCACACCAGGAACTCCACTTAAAGGATGGACTCAATAAATTGGCAGAAGGTCTTTGGTTTGCTCAATATCAATTTGAACATTGTTCAATAAATTACAATTCTTATTATTATTATCATTATAATAAGCTATATAGAGTAATTAAGGATGAATGTAACAGACTTCAACAAGATCTCAATAGGTTTATCACTTTCTGTGAGCTGAACGACCTGTCATTGAATGAGAACAAATGTAAATATAAAGAGTGAATCAAAATTGTGTACTCAGCATTCTGGATGTGATAGTATGTACATTGAAAAATGAGTATAGTTTGATGAATAAACCAATGGCCCAAAATGTGTATTGAAGGAGATATATCCTTCGAAAGTTGATTAGATTGAAATATTTTTTTCTTCTTAACGGTAGAAGCAACCAAATTGAAATTTCCTGCATAAATGTATGTTGATGAAATACAGTTTTTTTATATACTTCTACATTTCTGCTATAGTTATAAAGGATGTTTTTAGAGGGTCGGTCATGATTTTTGAAGACAACTTTTTTCCTTGAATTCTTTTCGGAGAAAACACAGAAGCACACACAGAATTGTATTTCAGAATAGTCAATTCAATTTCAAATAATATTCTCTGAAGATCAAATGGCACTTTCTGAAATTCAATTGACTATCCTGAAATACAATTGACGCTTTCTGAAATTGAATTGACTGTACTGAAATACAATTGATGTTTTCTGAAATACGAATGACTATTCTGAAATACAATTGACAATGATTATAAATTATTTAATTGTATTTTACCACTTTTTTAATTATTTAACGTCACCATGTTAGTGGCTTGTGTTGTGAATTTTTTTCGTTTGTTTTTCAATTTACGTAATTTTACTCTTCCTATAAAGTCATCTCAAGTGTGTACTGTATGTGATACAAATGTTGTTTTTTAATTGGGTCAAAGGCCTGTTGTTTTAGCAGTATAAATAAATGATTTCGTATTTATGAATATTATTATTATTGTCCATGTTCAGGTGGTCGGTGTCCCTCGTCGTAGCTCTAGCCACAGCCGTCGCCATCCTCGATGTCTTCTTCATCCTGGTAGCGGTCCCCGAAAGCCTCCCCGAAAAGGTCCGTGCCTCCCCCATCGGCTGGGAGCAGGCCGACCCATTCGCTGCGCTGCGCAACGTCGGCCAAGATCCCACCATCCTTCTTCTCTGCATCGCCGTCTTTCTTTCGTATTTGCCCGAAGCTGGACAGTACAGCTGCATCTTCGTGTATTTGAAGCTGGTGATGGGGTGGAGTGCGCCCATGGTAGCGGTGTTCGTGGGGCTGGTGGGGCTGCTGGCTGTCATCACGCAGCTGTGTTTAGGTGGGTGGCCATTGGAGGATTTTTCGTTTTTTTTTCTGGGATTGTTGGGACGAAATTTGCGAAATTCGCCCTTATGGACCACATTTTCAGTAAACTAGCGACCTCTTGAGTGTTGCTTTGTATCCTTTGTGGAGAACTTGGCAGTCTTGAAGGTTTGATTTGAATAAATCCGGCTCGAAGGACCAATATGTTCGATGATAATGAGTTTCCAGTTCGTACTCATTCAAATAGTATCAATAAATGGAGCTCATCTTTATGGTTTTCGTATCGTTTGTTCCAGGTGTTCTAATAAAGAACCTCGGCTCCAAGCACACCATCATGCTGGGCCTGGTGTTCGAGATGCTGCAGCTGTTGTGGTACGGCTTCGGCACCACCACGTGGATGATGTGGGGGGCCGGCATATTGGCCTCGATGAGCTCCATCACATATCCCGCCATCTCGGCCTTCGTCTCTGTTCACAGCACTGCCGATAGACAGGGCGTAGTGCAAGGTAAGTACATTTACTTTGCGAATTTTTTTCTTGACATTTTGACGGTTATTTCCATAGCAGTAGTGCCCTTCTACTATAGAAATTATCATCTATTGCTATAGCAGTTATTGTCTACTGCTATAGCAGTAATCGTCTATTGCTATAGCTGTTATTGTCTACTGCTATAGCAGTTATCGCCTGCTTCTACAATAGCAGCAAACAAACTTGATGTAACGGGATATAATTGGTTTTTCTCGTAATAAAAAATGTCACATTTGACAGATTTATTGACGGTTACAGCTACACCAGTAGTCGCGTTCTGCTATAGCAGTAATCCCCTTCTACTTTAGCAGTAATCCTCTTCTGCTATAGCAGCAACCTCTTTCTGCTATAGCATTTATCGTCTTCTTCAGCCGTAGCAGTAAAAAAGTTGATGTAAGGGGTCATAATGGTTTTTTGTTGAATTAAAAAAATGTTAATTCTGACAGATTTATTGACGGTTGCAGCTATAACAGTAGAAGCCCTTTCTTCTATAGCGGTAATCCCTTTTTGCTATAGCAGTAATCCCTTTTTGCTATAGCAGTAATCCCCTTCTGCTATAGCAGCAATCTCTTACTGCTGTAGCAGTTATCCCTTCTACTATAGCAGTTATCGCATTTTACTGACATAATTGTTTTTCTTAGTTCAAAACAAAAAGCAGTAATCCCCTTCTGCTATAGCAAGAATCTCGTACTGCTTTAGCATTTATCACCTTCGTCTGCCACAACAGTAAACAAAGCTGATGTGATGGGACATAATTGTTTTCTCTCGAATTAAAACCAATATCACTTTTGACAGATTTATTGGCGGTTACAGCTATACCAGTAGTCACCTTCTGCTATAGTTAGTAATCCCATTATGATATAACAGGAATCCTCTTCTGCTATAGCAGTAATCTCTTACTGCTATAGCATTTGTCGCCTCATTCTGCTCTATCGGTAATTTCTTCCTGCTATAGCAGTAATGTCTGAAAACAAAAAGCAGTAATCCCCTTCTGCTATAGCAAGAATCTCGTACTGCTTTAGCATTTATCACCTTGGTCTGCCACAACAGTAAACAAAGCTGATGTGATGGGACATAATTGTTTTCTCTGGAATTAAAACCAATATCACTTTTGACAGATTTATTGGCGGTTACAGCTATACCAGTAGTCACCTTCTGCTATAGTTAGTAATCCCATTATGATATAACAGGAATCCTCTTCTGCTATAGCAGTAATCTCTTACTGCTATAGCATTTATCGCCTCATTCTGCTCTATCGGTAATTTCTTCCTGCTATAGCAGTAATGTCTGTCTGTGGTAGCAGTAATCCCCTTCTGCCGAGCCTTCTGCTATAGCAGCAATCTCTAACTGCTAAAGCAGTTATTGCCTTCTTCTGTCATAGCAGTAAACAAAGTTGATGTAATGGGACATAATTGTTTTTTCTCGAATTAAAAAAATGTCACCTTCGACAGATTCAGCCGTTGTTTGAAATTAACGGACGATTTTCTTGTCTTGCAGGTATAGTTACAGGAATGAGAGGCTTGTGCAATGGTTTGGGTCCCGCCATGTTTGGTTTGATTTTTTACATGTTCCACGTGGATCTGAACGTTTCAGATGCCGAACATGTTGCTACACATTCCACGCCAACATTTGAAACGTATTCGCAGGTGAGTTTATGAATGAATCAGAAAAATATATATTCAATACACCACTGAGTAAGATTTGGCAGTTTTGGAGTGAATCCTAGAATACGTTATTTATTAACACCCTGTACATAATATTATGTTCTCAATAATTGTAGACATTTTTTTTTCGAAGAAAATTGATCTGTAAACCATGCTCTTGATGATATCTAATGAATGAATTAAAAATAGTACTTCTACTATCATTACTTTCAATTTTTGTTTCAGCTGGTGCCAGGCCCGCCATTCGTGTTTGGAGCTTTTCTAGTCATTTGTGCTCTTTTTGTAGCATCTTTCATACCATCCAAACCACTAATCGATTCTGGTAAGTGCAAATCAAACCAAAATGCCTAAACTGTCCTCTTTTGGAGGTGCTTCGTTAAAATTTTCAATTTTTATTGAAAATTCTATTTACTCAACCTCAAAAACCACCCAATATAAATGTTCAGTCGAATCGGGCGAGAAATGACAAACCTGTCCGCCATTTTGGACGCGATATCTTGACCAGAAATTCCTGTTCATCGACCTCAAAAATATGTTGATAGGAGAAATGACAAAATTGCCCGCCATCTTGATTCTGTCTGCAATGAGTCAAATTACATCTGTCACCGGAACAAATTCCATTTCAATGGTCAACTGGAAGAGGGTGAAAATTCGATTACAAAATTTGTAACAAACAGACGCAGACAGACAGGAAAGCGACTTCCATAATTATAAATCAGGATATTAGCAATCTTAATATTCACTGACGACACTAATTTAGTGGATAATATTCACAGGACGTGAATCTAATCTCGAAATCTCACTGATTTATAACTAACAGAGTTCATTGTGTTTCTAAGGAAGTAAGGACAGCTGAGCAGACCCTCATCATGTTTTCAAATTACGTTTCAATTCTTTTTCACGAGTATATGTATTTCAAAATGTAATTATTCTGTGACTATTACCGACTTTCCTGTATATTTAGGTACCTACCAAACGATGCAGCTTTTCAAAGGGGAGAATGATATCTAATATATCAAATTCTCCTGTCCCAGTCACGGTGTTAGTGGCCAAACTCCTCCGAAACAACTCGACCGTGCGTATTCGGTAGTTATGAGAATCGGTCGTAATCAATTTCTTAAATCGAAAATTCAAGATGCCGGATCCAATATGGCGGACGAGTTTTTTTTATGGTCCGATTCCATTCAAATTTTGTATCTGGGAGTTTTAGGGGTCGCAGATTATGATTATTCCGTCAAAATTTGTAAATTCAAGATGGCGGATCTAATATGGTGGACGAGCTTTTTAATTATGATCAGATTCCATTCAAAATTTGTATCTGGGAATTTTTGGGGTCGGAGAATATGATTCGTTCATCAAAATTTGAAAATTTAATATGGCGGACGGGTTTCTTAATTATGATCAGATTCCATTCAAAATTTTTATTTGGGTATTTTTGGGGTCGGAGATGATGATTCTTTCGTCAAAATTTGGAAATTCAAGATGGCGGATCCAATATGGCAGACGAGTTTTTTTATTATGATACGATTCTATTCAAAATTGGTATCTGGGGGGTTTTGGGGTCGGAGATTAGGAATCTTTCGTCAAAATTTGGAAATACAAGCTGGCGGATCCAAAATGGCGGACGAGTTTTCTTTATGATGGTCCGATTCTATTAAAAATTGGTATCTGGGGGTTTTTGAAGTCGGAGATTATGATTCTTTCGTCAAAATTTGAAAATTTAATATGGCGGACGGGTTTCTTAATTATGATCAGATTCCATTCAAAATTTTTATTTGGGTAATTTTGGAGTCGAAGATGATGATTCTTTCGTCAAAATTTGGAAATTCAAGATGGCGGATCCAATATGGCAGACGAGTTTTTTTATTATGATACGATTCTATTCAAAATTGGTATCTGGGGGGTTTTGGGGTCGGAGATTAGGATTCTTTCGTCAAAATTTGGAAATTCAAGCTGGCGGATCCAAAATGGCGGACGAGTTTTCTTTATGATGGTCCGATTCTATTAAAAATTGGTATCTGGGGGTTTTTGAAGTCGGAGATTATGATTCTTTCGTCAAAATTTGAAAATTCAAGATGGCGGATCCAATATGGCGGACGAGTTTTTAAATTATGATCAGATTCCATTCAAAATTTGTATCTGGGGGTTTTTGGGATTGGAGATTGTGATTCTTCCGTCAAAATTTGGGTATTCATGATGGTGAATCCAATATGGCGGACGAGTTTTGTAATTATGATCAGATTCTATTCGAAATTGGTAACTGGGGGTTTTCGAGGTCAAAATTAGGAAATTCAAAATGGCGAATTATGATCAGATTCTATTCAAAATTTGAACTGCAACTGTCATTTGCTTTTGTCACGAAATCCGATAGATTTCACGTGTGAATTGGACCGTGATGTGGATATATACGTGTTTGAGGTCGACGAAAAAATTGAATATGCTCCTCGGCGAAAAACTGTCTATTGTCTCTCCTAATTGTTAGCCTCGGCTATTAATTTGCAGACTCGACTATAATAGACAGTTTTTCGTTCTTGATATATAATAAAGTATTTTAATTCTTCCAAGTGTGCTTCTGAATTTTTCACATAGTCTTTTTTCTTTTCAAGGCATACCTTTAGAAGCTCACTACGAGTTGGAGCGCAACCAGAAAGCAGCGGGGGCTCTGAGCCCCCTCATACCCCATAGAAGTATAGACGCTGCGATATTATAAGCGCCCCCCTCGAGGGGGAGACATTCCGCTAGCGAAAAACGACGTTTGGCTGGTCGCCGGCACTTTTCCAAAATGTCGTCAGATCTCAAAGATTGACATATATTTTAAATAAATGTAAATAAGAATGAGCGGGTGATATACACAGATCGATACGGCATTTTGGGAAAAGTGTGTTTTCCGATGAGTTCGTGTCTGATGGTACACTTTGAGCATTACCTCTTTCTTTTCTTGAACAAACTATTTTGTTATCGAATGTACTAGGTGTTCCTGAAAGGTCTGTACAAAATCATACCATAGACCCCTGTGACCAAAGTGATATGATGGAATTATACTTTTTTATTTTCATGCAACACCCTGTCTTTCAAATTTGTGGAGAAATGTGTGCCACATATTGAATATCATTAATATGATTGATGACACTTTATACAGTGTGACCCACTTAAGACCGGAGCACCCTCATAAAATCTATAGTTTTTGACCGATTTTTTTTTTTTTTTCGTTTCAGCAGAAGGACTATCCGGAGATCATCAATAGTTTTCTGGTATACATTTGAATTGATTACACAAATTATTTATCTTGTTGGGTAGACTATTATAAATATTTATTCTACAAAAATATGATTTTTTCCCAAATTGGGTTTTTGTTTTGACAGTTTTCAAATGCACTTTGTCTGGTGTGATGCTCATGGGTAAGATTGCAGTGCTTTTTTTCATTTTTAGTGAAATGGATGAAAATGCATACTCTCATTTTGAAGAGAGAGTCAATATCTAGCAGATTCCTTGGTTTGTATAGTCTAGATGTTGATTCGAGAAATGGTAGTTTACAGTGTGTCCCACTTACCATGCTCACCATGGGTATCTTTTTAACGGTGAGAGATACGAGGTCGGTTAAATTAAACCAAATGTACAGTTTGTCAAGGCCAACTATAATGTGAAAAAATATTTTGATAAAATCTATTCGTTTTTGTTTTATACGCAAAAAACAGATTTTGATCATTTTCATGTCTCCTCCGTAACTTCTTTATTTATGAAAATATTCAAATAGGAATTTCAGATTCTCATGGCAGATTTTCAAAGTGATTTCGAAAAAAATATGAAATTTATACCAACTCTTCTAGAATTTGAGATATCAGCACCAACTTTAGTTTTTCTAATGTAGGTCATAGCTCACTATGACTTAGTTGCAAATAACTTTTTTTTCTCTTACAGATGATGATGATATGTCGCAGTAATAGTTTTGTGTTGATAACAACGGAGTTATCGTCATTTATACAAAAACAAAGAATTATTTGGAAGTCGCCAAGTTGAATTTATGAATTTTAACAAAAAAAATCATGATCTCCGACCTCAAAAACCCCCACTTACCAATTTTGAATGGAATCGGACCAAATCTTGTCCGCCATCTTGGAGCAGCCATTTTTTCAATTGATGGCGGACAAGATTTGGTCCGATTCCATTCAAAATTGGTAAGTGGGGGTTTTTGAGGTCGGAGATCATGATTTTTTTGTTAAAATTTATAAATTCAAGATGGCGGCTTCCAAATATTGTTTTTGTATAAATGACGATAACTCCGTTGTTATCAACACAAAACTATTACTGCGACACATCATCTGTAAGAGAAAAAAAAAGTTATTTGTAACTAAGTCATAGTGAGCTATGACCTACATTTGAAAAACTAAAGTTGGTGCTGATATCTCAAATTCTAGAAGAGTTGGTATAAATTTTATATTTTTTTCGAAATCACTTTGAAAAACTGCCATGAGAATGTGAAATTTCTATTTGAATATTTTCATAAATGAAGAAGTTACGGAGGAGACATCAAAATGATCAAAATCTGTTTTTTGCATTCAAAACAAAAACGAATAGATTTCATCAAAATATTTTTTCACATTATAGTTGGCCTTGACAAACTCCACATTTGGTGTCATTTAACCGACCTCGTATCTCTCACCGTTAAAAAGATACCCATGGTGAGCATGGTAAGTGGGACACACTGTATAAATACATTATATTTTTTATTTTGAAGAGATTTCAGAGGTTTCAAAACAATTGAATATAAAAAAAATACAGGAAATGACAATTTTTGTACACAAAAAATTGGAAAACGAAAAAAATTGTAATAGCTCATATCTTTTGGGATATACGAAGGTATGAAAAAATGAACTAAAAAATGCAGATGCGTATTTTCAAAAAATAGGTTAGTGATGGTCATCAAGTGCTAGTGGTTTTGAGAGGTGATTATTTTGATTGTTATAAAATTGATGACATACAAAGTACCTCATTGACGTATCGAACACAGTAAAAGAGCAATTTTGTGTTATAGCCGTAGAAAATAGTATATTATGCAACAAGTGGGGAAAGTTCAACTTTGTTGCACAATATACTTTTTCTACAACTGCACTTTTCCAAAAAATCCAAGTAATCAGGTGCGTTCGGTTTAACAAAATCGGAGCCGAGCGAGCAGATGCAGATTTGGTGTCACGTGATCACCTAGCAGATAGAGCTAAAGATATTTAACGAACGCTCAAGGAGGTAGTAGATTGCGAGCGCCAGCTGAAGTAACAGAAAACAGAAACAATTCACTTAAACTTATTACTTTTAAAAACACGTCAGGGCAACAAAGTTCTTTTGAATGTATGTTGTTATATTTTGATAATTACTAGGGAAGCTGGGAAGGAATGATTCTGTCTCATATGATCGGTCATTAACTGTGGATCCAGGGCAGTTGTGATCGCATATATTACAGATATATAATTAATATGCTACCTACAGCAAATTCGTCGGTCATTCTGGCGATTCTGGGCAAGGAGGATTCTACAAAATTCAGTTTCGTGTTTCGTTTCCAGTTGATCGAGTCTTCAATTTTTCGACATAAAAGAGATAATTTCAATAATATGTTGTTGACCTTGATTTGTTGACAATTGACAGCCGAATAACCGATCAAATCTGAATGATCTGCTCCTCAAGGCGGAGCAAACAGATTACATCTTTCTGCTCGCTCTGACAATTAACGAACACGGAGCAGATTAGACTGAGGAAGTATATCTGATTTATCGAACGCTTTCTGAGCTAACAGATGGAATCGAGCTAACAGATATGTTATAACCGAACGCACCTGTTAGTATGAGCAATACATAGTTTTGAAACTAAGTAAGCTATGAGAAATGCGCTACTTTTCATATTAGTAGTAGAAAAATGTATTTTTCTAATTTTGACATGTAATGTGACACTTTTCAAAACTGACGGAAGTTTTGAAACGTCTTACTTTACGTAACCAGTTGCGTAAAGTAAAATTTTACATAACTGGTGATGTAATGTTCATTTCATTCATTCATTTCACACAACAAGAGTCGGCAGAACTCATGTAAAACTGGTCATTATTTTTGTTCATGCGAAATGTTTTGTCAAAATTAGAAAAAATATTGTACGTGACACGTTAGGAAACGCCATTTTGTGTAACTCTGTGATGTTGCGGGATCTCGCTTCGCTCGTCCCGCAAAATCCCATCGTTACACAAAACAACGCGTTTCCTAACTGATTACGTAAATATCTATTCCTACATTATGCCAGTCTTGCTGAACGACTACTCACGCGAAATATTTCACTTTCCTCATGTAATATGCTATTTCAAAGAAGGTTGGTGGTGCTCAAAGTGTAACACACTGAAGTATATTGTTGTTGAGGATGATATGCCACAGTTTATGCTTGAATTCAAAAATGAGGCGGTTGTGATGCTTCAAATGTGCCGAATATGCGTGTCCCACAATGATTTCCAATTTCATTTTTTCCCTCATCAGGTTGAAAAATTCGAGAAATCGGAATGACATTTTTTGCAGCTATTGATCACATGATTGTAAGGTTATTGTTCCACATATACCGTGAATCTTTTTGTTTTGAAAATACGGGGTGAAAAATTAACAAATAGAAAATTTGACTTTGTAAGATTTCACATTCTTATAAACTCTATTTTTTTTAAACGTGAAAAATTGCCATCCAAATATCCAACTTACAGTTCTTGATTCACAATACACCTTTAAACATTTTTTTTCCTGATGAAAAGTCATTTTAGTGCATTTCTTGAAATTTTCTTAGTGTGTTGAGAACTGTATTTGGAAAATGTTGGAAATGATATATGATAATAAATGTTGATTCCTGCCATATCTATAAATCTGTTATTTTGTGAAATGAGTACATTTAAAGCAACACGATTTTTTTAAATATTCAATTATCAGATTCCCTGTACAATCCACACTTTTCAATCTCAGATTTCCACGAAAATAATGTAACGCTATCCACTTTCATTTAAATACCTTGCTCTTGTACAAAGTTAGTTTTAAGCTTTGAAAATAAGTTTTTATTCTCTCATGATTTTTTTTTGTCGGCATTCAAGCCTTCATTCAAACGAATATCTCGAAATTCCATATCAGAACTACTTGTTATATGTCTTAGGTGTACAGAGTGTTCAGTTCATGGAAGTTATTGACAGATTGTCAGAAAAGTTTGCCTTGGAATGTAAAGTTTAAGTAAAAGTAGAATGATTTCTGCTTGTGGAACAAGGATACTCTGTATACATCAAAAGCTTTTAGATTGTCGTTTCTAGAATGTCTGATATTTAACGCCAAAGTTGACACAAAAAAAAACGTAAGTTCATCATTTTTATTTATTCTCTTTATTTTCTAGTGATTTTTTTTTGAATTGGTATTTATTGACAACCGGGTATGTTTGAAACAGAAGTATTTTTAGCTGATTAGAGTGATAAAAACAAAACAATTATAAAAAATAAATAAATATTTGTTTATTTAAAATTTTGTTTCTATTCAACACATTATTTTGAAATTTGAAGGAAAGGATAAGAATAAAAATTCCATTTTCGAAAATAAAACTTATAATTCAATTCTGATTGTATTGCACGAGGTATTGCAACACTGTGTGTAGCCCCTTGAATGCTTTTGAAAATATTTAATATCTTCACTAAAGCAACAAAAATATTCCTTAATTCTATCTCACAAACTAAAACTGGAAACACAATAACAAAAAAATAAATACAAACATTTTATAGGTAATGAATTCAATGAAATATAATCTTATTCATTGATTGGAACTTACTGACTGAAATCAAACAAATTGGGTTGATCCAAGTCTGATCCCCTATTATTGTTATCCATATCACAAAATAATTTTTTCTTGAACTCAAAATTCGTGAGTTGCAAATCGTCTCCTATTGGCGAGAAATTATTTCCAAACATGTCCTGACCTTGGGAGCCTGAAGCAATTAGCTTGAAAGAGCCTGCATTCGGAGTGTCCAGCTTTCTTTTCAAGAGATTCTTTATTCTAGACACTTTCTCAGTTTTCTGTGGTCTTGATATTAAACCAATGAATGGATTTGGTTTTGTAAAGTTGAACTACAACATGAAATCATCACATGTTATTAGTAAATCTCTAAGGATTATACAGGGTGTCCCTAAAAGGTCTGTACAAAACCTCAGCACATATTCCTGAGGTCCAATTAAGCCGATACCTCAGTCAGAAATTGCTCCATTTCCGACATACAGGGTGGTAAAGTTGAAGAATAAAAATTGAATTTCTCAAAATGTATAAACATTACTAAAGGTATCAGTTCAAAAATTGATAGCCAGGGACTTTTTGAGGAAAAAATTGAATCCTATTGCTGGTATTATACAGTATGACCCACTTCTAATGGAGTAATCTTTGGGTAAGGCTCCTGACATTTGCTGGAGCGAGAGATATACCAAAAATGCACTCTATGACCAAGTGGGGGTCATCTTCAGTGATATACACTGCTCGCCAACAGCCATGCAACCATCCCAACTCCCGGAAAATGATATTAGGAGTCAAAATAGGTTGAAAATCACTACGGATTCGGAATCAGGACGCTTGAAGCCACTCATGAAATTACAAAATAAAACAATAAAGTGCATTTTCAAGTTACCTTTTTCAGAATCAACTGTAAATCTATACAAGGGATTCGACTTTTGGCCACGGTAGGAGAAACATGGCTTCTCCAGGCTAAAAGACAGGTTAATATGTGTGCAAGTCCAAAATTTTCTAATTACCTGATCTGGATTGAAATACAATATTTAATGTGAAGTTTAAAAAGTGTCTCTCAGAAATATCAGGCTTTATTATCTCTACGCCGGTATAGAGGCCGGATGATGACGGATTCATCGGATAACGGGGCCATACTTGAAGTCAAACGTGCTCCATTATCTCTACGCCGGTAACCAGGCCGGATCAGCAACGGATTTGCTGGATAGCAGTACATACGTTCGAATCTTATGAACACTGATGACTCAGCTTCAGGTCATTGTGAGAGACAATCGTTGTCGATGTCGATGTGGCGAGTGGAGTGATAATATTATTACATAACAAAGTATTTATTCTTGAAGAAAATTAATTACCTGATCTGGAAAAATTGTTACCGAAAGGAGACAGAAATCCAATAAACCAAGAGAAGAAGAAGAAGACATCTATACAAACCTTAAGACTTGCTCAATCTAGTTTCATATAAACTCAAAATTTGTTGTTTCAATCATTTTGTCAGGATGGTATTAGAAGCAGAAAATTTTTAAATCAATTTAAAGAAATATCTACTCAGTAAACTTCTATTCCATATCTACTAATCATTCACAATTTCATTACTTGAAATGGATTATAATATTTTCATTTTATATTTTATTAAAAATTTTTTGATGAAAAACAATAATTATTGTGCAATTATTATTGTTTCAATTTATTATGTTATTTGTATGTTTTGTTTTATATACAGGGTGTCCGCTAAAAGGAGGTCAATCCATTAACCACATATTCCTTGAACAAAAACAATATGAGTTTCTAAATACCATTTTTCATTTCAGCCCTTCATATTCGATATACAGGGTGTCAAAGTTGGAAATCAAAAACTGTTTTTAATTACTCGCGTATTTGATAAGATATTAATCTCAAAATTGGTACATTACTTCAGCACAAAGAGTTACATCGTGTGAGGAAAACATAACAGAAAATAACTGTCAAATATTCAAAATACTGGGGGTCAAGTACACACTTACCCCCATATTTTTTTGTACGTGCGCTAATGACTTCCTATCTATGTTGCTTCAAGTGTTCCATCATTTTTGAGTATTTTTTGTTTCTTGTAAAATTTCGATTAAATCATTTGTTTTTAAGATAATTCGAAAAGTACTGGTTATTGTTTGATGCCTATGCGGCTTATGGTAATCTCATAATGTTCACATACTCCTATTTATTTCGTCGAAATAGGAAGAGGGCGTATCTTTTTACGTACGGAAAGGTAAATATAAAAATACCGGGTGCTCAGAGCGAATGTATTAAAATAATTGTTACTTTTTTAATTTTTTTTTGTAAAAATTATTTTAGTAAATTTGCTCTGAGCACCCGGTATTTCCATATTTACCTTTTCGTACGTAAGATGTTACGCCCTCTTCCAATTTCGACGAAATAAATAGGTGTATGTGAACATAATGAGATTACCGTAAGCCGCACAGGCATCATACAATAACCAGTACTTTTCGAATTATCTTGAAAACAAATAAGTTTATCGGAATTTTACATAAATCAAAAAATACTCAAAAATGATTGAACACTTGAAGAAAAATAGATAGGAAGTCATTAGCGCACGTACAAAAAAATGGGGGTAAGTGTGTACTTGACCCCCAGTATTTTGAATATTTGACAGTTATTGTCTATTTTGTTTTCCTCACACGATGTAACTCTTTGTGCTGAAGTAATGTACCAATTTTGAGATTAATATCTCATCAAATACGCGAGTAATTAGAAAAAAACAGTTTTTAATTTCCAACTTTGACATCCTGTATATTGAATATGAAGGGCTGAAATGAAAAATGGTATTTAGAAACTCATATTATTTTTGTTCAAGGAATATATGGTTAATGGATTGACCTCCTTTTAGCGGACACCCTGTATACCCCTATTATAAACAATAATATACTTCTCATGGTTTAGAAATGATTTTCTGAATATTTTCAAGTAGAAAAGTTTGCGGAAATTTACCAAAGTAAGCCGTTTTCGAAAATTCACTAAAGTTACCCGTTTTCCAGATATTTTGGTTTTTAGTGTTATTGAACACTGGAATATTCAAATTAATTTGGATAAAAAATTGTTGCTGTTATCTCCATGGATGTAATTTGATTAGTGAATGAGCAGTGCAAAAATGGATTTTCAAAATATTTTTTTGTAGTGTACTTGTTGATTTTCATTTTTCAAATTCACCACCCTGTATCTTGGAAACAATGGAGCAATTCCAGACTGAGGTAAGTTGCTTTGAATGGAGTAATTTTGACCTCAGAACTATGTGCTAAGATTTTGTACAGACCTTTCCAGGGATAAGAGGTAAATTTTATTGGAAGTCTTTTGTACACTATCCTGGGAGTCTGGAAAAGTTTTTGGAAATTTGATGTGGTTGGTACACCCAAGAAGTTCCTGGGAATCTTTGGAAGTCATTTTAAAATTTTCAGAAACTCTACAGCCAAATTTATTTGAAATTCACTGTTGGAGGAAGGTGTTTATAGAAGACTCCTGGACGTCATTGCAAGTAATTGAAATGTTTTCCAAGTATTTGGGAGACTGGGAGTTATTACAGGTCCCTGTACTTCACTGAAAATCTTTTATAGGCAATATAGAAGACCAAAAAGTCTTCTGAAGTTTGTGAGATTGATCTGATCATTTTTGATTTCTTGGGACACCTTTGCATGACTCTGGAAATATTTGATAGTTTTGGCATGAACTGATTAGAATTTTAAAGTCATTAATAGGCATTGCAATCTTTTCTAGACTTCAGAAAACTCTGGCAGTCTTTGGGGGTGAATTATTAGGCTTTACCTAAAGTCTTTTAGTCATAGAGGACATATTTGGATAGTTTGGAAGTTTTTGGGACTGACTGACATATACTTTGAAGATTATTGGGTTTTTTATGGTATGTTTTGCAGGGAGTCTGGAGGTCACTTCAATAAATGTGAATCCTCTTGAAATATGAATTGAAACTCTGAAGACATTCAGTCCTACAAGTTGGAAAACATTTTCTAAATATATGAATCAAATATACTTTCCAAAAAATTACTTACAGGTTTCTCTTGAGAAACTTTCTGGTCACCCTGGTCCATTGGAAAACAGGAAAATTCCATATCTTCCACTTGACTAAGTTTGTGATTAGTCTTCCTATGACAATTATTTTCTAAATCAATATCTTTATGATGTTGGAGAGTGTCCACATGGCTAAGAAACCTTTTGTCAAAGTTGACTCTTCTTCCACTACAGTTGTTGAGATCAATATTGAGGCTAGGAGATATTTCATAAATGTTGGTGTCTTTTTTGGTGGTATATATCACTGCTGGGTGCATCTGACATTCTTCAAGCCTTGGAATAATGATTTTTTGTCTAGGTGGCGTTTCATAGACCCACTCAGATTGTGAATAATATTTGAAGCTGGATTCTGAATCATTTCTGAAACTTTGAGCAGAGATATGCACATTTGTACCCATTTTCGTTCTTGGTTGGGTTTTGCCAGACAAAACAGAGTTTATTTCATTGATTTTAGATAATATCCTTGATTTACAAGTTGCCAAAGTTTTTCTTCCTGGGTTAGTTCTCAGCTGCTTGGATAAGTTTTTACAAAAGGTGGAGCTATGCTGTTTTGAAGACTTTTCTCTGGAACAACTTTCAAATGATGTATTTTCTTGTGGTGGGGTTAAAATATTGAAGGGATGGAAATAAGCTGTTTTTGCAATATACTTTTCATTGATTTCACGAAATAAACTCTTAGATCTGTTTCTCCAGATAGGTTTCTCTCTTACTGCAGGGGTTTTTTCAATATCTACATTCCGGCAGCTTGTGAAGAATTGATGAGGTAAATCATGTACAAATCGAAATGTATTTTCACTATCATGGGCGATGTTTTTCTTCAAAATTCTTTCAGAACGTCTTACACTGGTTGAGTTAACGTCTAAACATTTATTGAAGAGCCCTTGTAAGTCTTCGTTACGTTTGCAATTGTTATCTTTGCCTATCAATAGAAAAAAAGGATTATGAATGGCAAAGAGAACATTGCACATAAACTATAGTGATTTATTTCAAAAAGTTCTCAAAAACAAAACTTACCTGTATCTTTTCGAAAGGTTTCGGAGCTTATACCAAGAGTTAAACATTCAGGAGGAATCTAAAATGTATTATATTTGTGCAATTAAATAATAACTTTGTCGACACACCAACACCCACCGTTAGCCGATTTGACGTTATTTTCACATTTCCCTCTATTTTCTTCAATTTGCTACTACCTCTATCGGTCACTTGCTGAGTCTCCCTTTTTTTGTTCAGCATTTTGAATATTCATTCATTGGAATATTTCCAATATTAAAAAACATAAATTACCTCATTTTCCGATGGATTAGATATGATCAAATTAAGTTAAGGTACGAATATAAAAATAAAAATAAATCAACTGTCATTTCATGGAGAAAACAATTACCTATAATTTTTATGAATACTAGATTATTCATTATTCAAACATTTTTCTCCCTCCGCCCGATCAGCTGATCACATGTCACTTGTGACGCGTTTGCAGGGTTGCCACACCAGGATTTCGATTTGTGTACTGAGAGTAGCCTGAGTTCTGTGACCGTAGCACAGTAGAGTGCTAAAGATCCAGTACTTACTGTAGCACAGATTTTAACTGTAGGCTGATAGGCGTGTTTTTCATTCTCATATTTTGTGATGCGCACAAATCGAACTAATCGAAGAAACCATCAAACTGTTGATTTGATAGGAAACAAAAAATATTGAGGATTTTTGAGATTCTTGAAGGATTTTAGAAGATCAATAAAATCGTATCAGACTCTTCCGATTCTGACAGACTGACACACAACGGAATTTATATCCCATTGTTCCATCGGTTCCATCATTAATTCCATCAGGACAATTGGTGACGTCACTATGAAAATGCGCGGACCATAGACCTATTCAAAGTAGGGTCCCTTGATGGATATTGACGTTAAAGTCATCTTAACAGGGTACGGACAGATCATAGCTGCATTCTTTTTTAATGATCTAGGGACTTTGGTTTTGTCTACTGGCATCCCTGACATTGCTGTCACGTCACATCCATGGGCGCTACAGAAAATCATTCAAAATTCTAATAATAGGTATGTACAGGGTATTAACTTGTTGAGGAAGTTCATATGGCAAACGAGTTTTGTAATTATGATCCGATTTTATCAAAATTGGTATCTGGGGGTTTTTAGGGTAGGAGATAATGATTGTTTCGTCAAGATTTGAGAATTCAATAAATTATTCGAAGATGACTTTTTATTTAAGGGAGACGGAAAAATCATATAAGTATATTCTATTCTTTATTTTCCTGCACTTTTCACGTGGTACTTTTTATCAGTCTACTTTTCGTCTCAGACGAAGTTTTATACATAGTGTGATATTAGTCAGTCCATAAATTCTTCTCCGAATTGGATTTACGAAAATATATTCAGCACACATGACGGAGGTACAGTAATTCAGATACCCCCATATCGAGGTTTCCACCATTTCTCAATCATAAAGCTCAGCTCATTCAGCTCACAGATTAACTTCTGCTCAGCTTGAAATCAGAATTCATTTAGTCAATTCAGTCAACCGCTGGTATACAGTCTGGGAACAGTCTCTTTTGGTGGGATATATTGAGCTTTCAGTACAATTTATATGTTCCCTACTTCGCAAAGATTATGCTGGAGTAGTGAACTATAAAACTAGAGGATTGTTCATCTATATCTTGGTATAGTTGAATCAGGAATTTCATATGGAAATCACGTATGATACGCCAGTGACCTCAATATAACCTAAAAAACAACGAATGTCAAAAATCTAGTGTTTATCCCCAGAATTGAATAAGGATGGATCTATATAACTGTCTCACAAACGCTTTAGAGTGAGAGGAGACGAGGATCTGTCCGTACCCTGTTAAGATGACTTTAACGTCAATTTCCATCAAGGGACCCTAATTCAAAGTGCGGACCTATGGTGCGAAATTTCGTTGATGAAATCGTGATAGAAAATAAGCGTACGCCACCTATCACCTATCAGAGTTCTTGAAAGCTGGCAAAGCGGTCTTTTTTCTTTGCTTTTATTGGTTCACATTCGTTTTCTGTTTGTGCATACACACATCATCAAACCAAACAGCTCACAACTTTTAATTGTTGCTACGAAAGCATGCACCCTAGTGTCAATGACTTTTTTCTCATTATAATTACTTTTTTCTCATTATAATGACTTTTTCCTTATTATATTGACTTTTTGTAAGTTTTAACAGCATGATCATGAAATTGTTTGTAGTTTTAGGTTTTCTGACATGAGAAATACGAATTTGAAACTTATTTTTTTATTGGTCATAGAGGGCGCTCTTGAAGAGATTTATGTTTCACTTATAAAATTTTAATAAAGTTAGCGAACTGACAGTGTTTACTAGCTGTAGTTTCCATTCTTAGTGAATGACCCTGTCTGTATATACACAGAAGGAAAATATCCTTTTTGCGTAAAATATAGTAGTACTTTTTCTAAAAAAGCGGACCTAACTCATTCTAATATAGAGGGTGACAGGTGACATTGAAATAAATACAAATATTTCAAACCCTTAAAGATTTCGACGGATACTATTGAATGGCACCCATAGAAAAAAATATAGGGATCGAATAAAATCCAGGGTGAGACTCTTTTCCACCCAAAGTTCTAACACTGTACACTGTAGCAATTCTGACGTCACCTCTGTACAAATTTTCGTGCAGAAGGCACATTCACGCGAAGTTCAATCATTTAAATTGCCTTGAGGTGGCGTATTTGTCTTTTTTTTTACGATTTTCATTCAATTTTCAAGCTCAAATTTCTCGTTAATTAGTCTGATATCATATGGGAATATTCGTTATCCTGTTTTTTATTGATTTTCTGAATATATCAACTCATTTCGAAGACAACTCGTATAGATAAGAAAATGAACGAAAATATCTTTAAATTTCTGTTCACCCCACCCCGTATATCTACTATCGATATCGGAATTAGTCATACTCGTTCGGGAATTGATCGGTTGAAAGGACTACGTAACTAATTAGTCATTTGAATGATATGAATCAAACCAATCAGCAGTCTCGTTCTAGACTTCATCGCGTGCGGTATGGATTCAAGTGACCATAAAAAAAGAACTCGAAGTATTTAAAAGTGGAAAATTGGAATTCATATTCGGTTTAGTGATTAGTGTATTTTCATTTGAGTGTGTGAAAGTTGAATTTTTTCAAGATGGTAAGTGTTTTTGAATAATATATATGTATACGGAGGCATTCATCATGTGGTTGGTATTTTGCTTCGGTATATTTCCATATAACGATATTTGAAATTCGCTTTCTTCACCTTTTTATACATGGGATCTAGATGGATATTAAAATAACAAGTTGCGAAAATATTCGCAATTTTGTTATGAGTCAACACAAATATTATAAAATTTCGTATTTATTCAGGATGGAATTATTCGGGTTGTTAACTTATACAGAGGTACTAGAAATAGGTATGGAAATGAGTTGCAAAAACATTCGCCATTTTGTAGAAATTTATCTATGGGTACACGAAACTATTCGAAATTTGTATACCATTCTTCAACACATGAAATGTATTAATGGAATCTTAGCTATATGAATCGAAGTTTGAATGATATATGTATGAATAATATTGTTTGATTTGTTTGTATACCATAAATTGTCAATATGACAACACATCGTATCTATATAAATTCGAAATGTTAAGAAGAATGTATACATGGAAAAAATACAGGGTGTTCCATTTGAAAATCGAAAGTTAATGTCATTTCCATGAAAAACGGAAGGAGAAAAAATCTTCTATTTTCTAAAATGTGAGAAAGTTCCCTCTAGTATAACATATTCGAGGTTCCAAATTTCAGAGATGAATGCTTAAAAAACCAAAGGAGAAAAGGGGGATATACCATAGTGTCACCCGGTATATCTGACGGTTTGGTTGATATCGAATAAAGAGGACACGCATTATTGACTCATTCTGTATACTAAAAATGACTCTGCATTTTTTTATTGTGAATATATTTCATTTCTTTTTATACCCTGTAAAACTATTTTCCATATCAAGTTTAGTCATACATGAAATTTAATTTTACGGGAATTTATCGCTTAGAAAGCTGACGTAACTATAATCAGTCATCAGAATAATGAATCAAGCCAGCTATTCACTAGTCGTAGATTAGATTTCGTCGGGTACGGTCGATTCTATTGGTTTGACAAAATAACTGGTATCATTCGATTCAACCCTTTATACCAAAATTGAACCGTTTTTTTATTGTATGTATTGAATTTCTTCTCACCCCCTGTGAAAAAATTGTTCCATATAAACTCACCTATGTCATATGTAATACCTGACACTGTAGCCAAAAATATCCGGTGATTGTTACGACAGCTTGTTGTGTATGTACAGGGTGAGTCAGTAGTGTGTTCTCTCCTTCTATATTAGCCAAATCGTCAGATATATGAAAACAAATTCGAATACAACACCTAAAATTATTTTCATATCTATAGAGGGTGTTCGAATTCCAAGATATCGGTTGATGATTGGTGTTTTCACATGAGACACCCTGTATATTATTTCATTGTCAGATTCTCCCTTAAAGAGCTGATTTCATCAATGTAGCGCCCTTGGGAACTAGCTGAAATGTTCATAAAGATATATAGGGTGTTCAAAATCTATATTTTTATACTTTGTGATATTTTTGTGTAGAAACTATTTATTATTGGTCTAAACGGCTCACATGTCCCTATCTCAACTTTTGATTCACCATCTACTGACACTCAATTGGAACAAATACAGGGCTGTTCAAAATAATTCAGAATTTCTGATCACCCTGTATCTATTCCAGTTAAATTTCAGTAGATAGTAAATCAAACGTTGAGATAGGGACAATAATAATGAATAGTTCTGACACAAAAATCCCAAATTTGAAAATTTTCGATTCAGAATCGACACCCTATATCTCTGTAATCATTTCCGCTAGACCCCAAGTGTGATACATCATTGATGAAATCAGCTCTTCGGGAAAAATTTAAAAATACCATAATATACAGGGTGTCCCATTCAAAAACACCCATCATCAGCCGATATCTCGGAATTCGGACATCCTATAGATATGAAAATAATTTCAGGTAATAGCTCTCATAAAAATCTATAACTGTTATATTCGAATATTTTTTATATACCTGACGGTTTGGCTAATATCGAAGGAGAACACACCATTGACTCACCCTATATATATATAGTGTTTCTCATTTGGTAGAAAATTGTTTGCTACCTGTTCCATTCAATTTTGAGTCATAAAAGAATATGTCGCGTTTCAGCAATGGAATTTGAACAAAGTTTTCGTTTATATTTCGAATTCGAGATATAATACCAAGTATGTTTCAGATCGAAGAAGCGACGTGTTATTAATCGACGGGAAAATTGTACCGAAGAGGAAACCAGACCAGGAACCAGCGAACCAGTGATAAGTTTCTCATTCCTATTCACGAATTATATTCATTTTATATCTGTTATGGAAGGCGATATATCATTGAACATTTTCAATAGTCACCTTTATGTCTCAATGGAGACACAACAGGTACCCTTACGAGGGGAGAGTATCAACCCTTGGCATCGGTAAACCCTCGTTGCAACCGGGGTAGGCGCCTGATGGGTTAGGTATATACAGTGTTTCTCATTTAGGAGAAAATCGTTGGCTATTTTTCCGTTCATAGAATATGTCGCGTTTCAGCAACAGAATTTGAAGAAAGTTTTCATATATATTTCAAATTCGAGATATAATACCAAGTATGTTTCAGATCGAAGAAGCGACGTATTATTAATCGACGGAAAAATTAAACCGAAGAGGAAACCAAACCAGAAACCAGTGATAAGTTTCTCATTCCTATTCACGAATTATATTCATTTTATATCTGTTATGGAAGGCGATATATCATAGAACATTTTCAATAGTCACCTTTATGTCTCAATGGAGACACAACAGGTACCCTTACGAGGGGAGAGTATCAATCCTTGGCATCGGTAAACCCTCGTTGCAACCGGGGTAGGCGCCTGATGGGTTAGGTATATACAGTGTTTCTCATTTAGGAGAAAATTGTTGGCTATTTTTCCGTTCATAGAATATGTCGCGTTTCAGCAACAGAATTTGAAAAAAGTTTTCATATATATTTCAAATTCGAGATATAATACCAAGTATGTTTCAGATCGAAGAAGCGACGTATTATTAATCGACGAAAAAATTGTACCGAAGAGGAAACCAGACCAGAAACCAGCGAACCGGAGATAAGTTTTTCATTCCTATTCACGATTTCTTCCAAATTTTATATTTGTTATGGAAGGCGATATATCATAGAACATTTTTCAATAGTCACCTTTATGTCTCAATGGAGACACAACAGGTACCCTTACGAGGGGAGAGTATCAACCCTTGGCATCGGTAAACCCTCGTTGCAACCGGGGTAGGCGCCTGATGGGTTAGGTATATACAGTGTTTCTCATTTAGGAGAAAATTGTTGGCTATTTTTCCGTTCATAGAATATGTCGCGTTTCAGCAACAGAATTTGAAAAAAGTTCTCATATATATTTCAAATTCGAGATATAATACCAAGTATGTTTCAGATCGAAGAAGAGACGTATTATTAATCGACGGAAAAATTAAACCGAAGAGGAAACCAAACCAGAAACCAGCGAACCAGTGATAAGTTTCTCATTCCCATTCACGAATTATATTAATTTTATATTTGTTATGGAAGGCGATATATCATAGAACATTTTTCAATAGTCACCTTTATGTCTCAATGAAGACACAACAGGTACCCTTACGAGGGGAGAGTATCAACCCTTGGCATCGGTAAACCCTCGTTGCAACCGGGGTAGGCGCCTGATGGGTTAGGTATATACAGTGTTTCTCATTTAGGAGAAAATTGTTGGCTATTTTTCCGTTCATAGAATATGTCGCGTTTCAGCAACAGAATTTGAAAAAAGTTTCCATATATATTTCAAATACGAAATATAATACGGAGTATGTTTTAGATCGAAGAAGAAGACCAGAAACCAGCGAACCAGTGATAAGTTTTTCATTCCTATTCAGGAATCATATTCAATTCATTTCGAATATTTCTTTCATTTTATATTATGGAAGGCGATATATTATAGAACATGTTTCAATAGTCACCTTTATGTTTCAATGGAGACACAACAGGTACCCTTACGAGGGGAGAGTATCAACCCTTGGCATCGGTAAACCCTTGTTGCAACCGGGGTAGGCTCCTGATGGGTTAGGTAGATACAGTGTTTATCATTTAGGAGAAAATTGTTGGCTATCTGTAATGTAAGTAATTCACTTCACACACCAAAAAGCGTTCAGGAATGATGGACACTCTATAAATAGGTACACACCGACTGATGACACCCCAGCTTTATTCATGTTCTGTGGTCTGAGTCGCCACCATTTCCAAAAAATCTTGTTCTATGATCCAGCTAGAATTTATTTCATTATTTGAAGCTCCAGTTCAAAAGACAATTCGTAAGTTGATCTTCTATATTTATATGAATTCATTATAAACTTCTACACTTGAGAAGTTTTTCCACAATAATAGAAACAAGTATAGTAAGAGTTTCAGTTATTTATTGTTTATAGATTTGTCCCCAAATAATTAGGGATGAAATTTGATCATTTATATACAGATGGAAGTTAAATCATCTTATTTACAATCTTCATATAACAGACTATTTTATATGTACAATTTTCGCAACACACCACTAATTGAATTTATATATGTACAATTGAAGTTGATAAAACATAAAGGCTAACTAGGAGATCTAATCAAAATTGGGACTGTCCATTGTCCAAGCATCCATCAGACATCCAGATGTTTGAACAGTTTCATCATAATATGATTATCTTCATAATAAATACATGGATAAAATAATAGAATTAATAACTTTTGAAATATATATATAAAAATTTGTTTCATAATTTAGCTAACGCATACCTATATCTATATTCTACAGTGCTGAAGTTTAAATATCAGTCATTCTTTTCAATTTCAAATCACCACAAAATTAAAATTAGAAAGAAAATACTTGATGGGTTAAAAATATAAATAGAGAAGATTTTTAAAATTGATAGGCAGGAAGTTGGATCTAATTAGAAATTTCAAAGTTTTGATTTGTTTCCTTAGTTTTTATAGGTACCTAGACCTCTGTCATCTATAACTGTACTGGTCTGTACCCAGTATAGGTACAATTTATTGAATATCTTTGACAAAACATCAGGACTACAGATGAGAGTGATGTTTCATTTTAGATTTTCATTTTGCTTAACTGAAAAGTCTTTTGTAGGTATAGATATTGCTTTTCTCTTGATTATTTTCATATTGTTCTCATATATGTGTGTATACCCTTTCCTAACATTATTTCTGAGCTAGTGATTTGTAGTTTCGAATAACCTTAAATACATACCCTATCAAATTGATAACTAACATTTTTATCACAGCCTTACTAACAAAGAGATTTTGGACAATGTACATTAATGTAAAGTAATTCAGTCTCAGTGGATACAAAATTATTATAATATGAGAACATAATTATGAGAGTGCATAGTCAAATTTTCACTTCCTCATAGGCTCTTCAACACCACACAGTATAGGTAGATTCTATTGAAAATTCTAGTGAGCCTGTCACTCAACAAAGGCAAAGCAGAAAACTAAATAATGGTGGTTTCTCATGAACCTAATTTGTTATAATTCTCATACTCAAAGAATTCATTTTATATGCCTTCTACTGTTGAGACGAAATATTCATTTTTTTAGTAAGAAAGCATTAGAAAGAATTTTGAACATGGAAATGATGAAGAAACCAGCATTAATTAGTTATACTTTCATGTTTGCAAATTTGTGTTTGTTCTAAATCCACATATTTTGGAACTTTTATTGTCAATCCATTTTGACAATTTTTCAATATAAAATATCCAAGAAAATGTATTTGTTTTCTCAAGTATACCTAGCAAATAGCTCTGATGATTTGGTTTCAATAAGTTATAAAACTGAACAAACACTAATTTACAATTAATGAACAAAACAATAATAAAACCACTAGCTCAGGAATCATGATTTTTTCTGAAATTACTAAACTAGTGGGTTCTTGACAGCAAAGGGTGGAAAAATAAGACTTTCTTTATGAGATGAACTATTATTCTATCAGAAACAGAATTTGTAGTCAGTGAAAACACTTAATAAACAAAAATGTTGGTTCAGGAATGTCCAGCTATTCCTGTTGATTATTCAAAAATTGTATCAAGAATATTGTGATGATTGTAGAGAGAGAAATAACCTTTGTGTCTAAATTAGATTTGATTTGTTTTCGATTTATCTTCATAATTTTTATTGTTGGGGCTGTGGCATAAATAAATAAATTAATAAAAATCGATGACTAAAAACTACATAAAAACATATGAAAACTATTTACAGAGAAACATTTTTCGTCAATGATATGCTGGGTATAGAAGAATTCTTGTACCTATCTAGAGTATGTGAATCATGATGCCTCCATTTTTCCACCTATTTGCTGGCAATCCATCTCTGGATCGCTAGCTCAGAAATATTGATGAAAAAATGCGTTATTATAAATTCCCAATAAGATAGTTCATTTTTGGTAAGGAAATTGAAGCAAATGAATTTATTTCCTGAAATTCCTGTCAAAGTTGGTTGGTTACCTACACATTTTTGTACTTGTTATGAGGCCTCCACTTTTTCTGAAAAGTTTTGCATAATAGTCGTTTTTGAAATTTTGACCTATTCAACAAACAATAAAAGGCCTTGTTTTGTTTTATTTTGCACAATAGGTCAATAATTTTGTACCATTAGCGAGGACCGCAGCTCATGATGAATTTATACTCAACTGAACTAAGAATTAACAATTAAATTTAGAATCTTTTGGAGGCTGATTGGTCTTTTCAAATTAATCAACTCAGCTTCTTGCATTTTTAATTCAATCGTTAAATAATTAGCTTTGGTCATTTACACTAACAAGATGAACCATCCTTATGAGAGCGATGAAGACAAAAATTCTCCAGTAGGTAGCGGTATCTATGAGCGATAAGGTGAACTATTTTGTTGAATATGGAAATTAGTGATTTTGCTGTTTCAGGAAGAATATTCTTAGATAGTTCAGCAACTTGCCGATAGGTGGACTCGAGCAAATTCCGAGAGTACAGTGAATCTATATACCAGAAAGTCGGCCATAGTTTTGCTGAGTTTCATTAAAGCGTCGCCTACGAACCAGCCATGAACTAAGGCCAAATATGGCTTCAACACTTTACATGGAGGTGGATCATCTTTTTAGAGTTAATAATCAAGGTTCTTAGTTTATCAAATCACATTTGTGAACAATAGGGTAATATCTTCCACTAGAGTTGAAAATATACAGTGTGTCTCATTGAAAAAAAAAATGATTTGAGCTTTTTTTCCATTTTGTGATTCGTACCTGTTCATTATTTCAAATTTTTTCACCTTGTAAGTATAGTTAGAGCTGCAGGTAGGGGTCAAAATAAAAGAAAAAAATTTCATTCCGTTATTATATCGTTTGCAGCCGGCTCACCAAGTACCAAAATTCTACCTCCAACAGGAATCGCAGAAAACAAACAAATTCACTCATAAAACATCTAGAAATGAAGCAGTTCAGTCAGCGTTGATAGAGAACAAAAATGTCTTTCCCATCTGACCTTGTCTTCAGTGCTCCAACATCAAATAATGAAAATTTTATGAGGGCAACACTGGAAATGAGAAGAAATGGAGTAGACCATTCTAACCTAATTTATATTGAGGTTAATATGATCTTATTCTCCATTTTTTCCCATTTCCAATGTTACCAACAAAACATTTCCATCATTTTACGTTGGAACACTGAAGACAACGACCGATGGGAGAGACTAGAGTGACTTTATACATAGAGTGGCGACAATAGTGTTATACTTTTTGATTGGTCAGACCTTCAATATATCTTTATAATATATTTTTTCTACATTCAGTTCTACGCATTCTATTTCAGTTTGTGAATACTTTTTTATGATTTTTTTCTCTTCGGACACAAATCAGCCAGCCCACAATCAGACATGAAACTCTATACCTTGCATATTAACTATAAGAAGCCATCTTTTGGGATTGGTAAGGCTCAGATTCTTCAGATGATCAAATGAGAACATCAAATATCTAAACCTAAAATCAGGTGGGCACTTCGAAGGCGCAAATACATAACTACAGTGGAGATACCCTTCGGTTTTTTAAGCTTTTCAGTGACTTGATCACGAATTCCATTCCGGAAACGGCAGCCATTTGGAGGTATATTGTTGCCACTCTATTTAATCCAGTCACTCTTTACTCTATAGAGGCTTGTTCGTTTGAGTTTGCTCTACCTGCTAAACTTGATTTTTCTCTATGACTTTCTCATTTTTACATTAGAGTCACTGGATGGTATTAGTATTAGTTTGATAAGAGTTCGGACACAGAAATGACAACGGTTAGGGTTTTTGAATGTTTCGATTTATTAAGTTACACACCTTGCATTGTGACAAGAGCACCATAGTCGTCCCGCGCTTTTTCATTAAAAATTGTTTGAATTTGACAATAAATTTTATAAACGTCAGAAAAACAGTTATGGAAGGAAGATATGAAACGGCCTGGGGGTCTATTCTCGAGCGTTATTCGTATACGAATTCGATCTTCTATTTCACTTTAACATACGTCACATACTAAAGTGCATCTTTGTTCATTCGTATACGAATTGTATTCGAACGGTTCGAGAATAGACCCCCTGGGTGGAAAATCATTTTAAAGACGAGCAAAATGTGTGAGGTACTCATTAAAATTCACTTATTATAACAGCATCTGATTAGAATGAAACTATATTTTATGCCCATTTTCAAAATCTGTTTGAGAGAATCTGCTGTTCCTTCAATTTACAAAGCAGACGATTTCAAGAACAAAATTCCATTATTATCATCACACAAAATACAAAACAAAATAATTATGGAAAAATAGGAATTGATCGCAAAATTACATAATGAAATTGAAAACTTGAAAACGAAACAAAGAAAAGCGAGTAAAGTACAACGTAATATATTATTGAATGGCGTTTTTGGTACCGACCAAATCCAAAATTTAATAGTGAAAAGTGAATAGTTATTTATGTATCGTGGAAATTATTATAAGGGCCTTAATAGCGCAGGAAGTTATCGTTTTGGAGATATTTTCTATATCGATCCATGTTTACTTAGCTCCTATAGGACGCTAAGTGAAGTTGCTGAGAACTTCACAAAACAAAGTATGTGCTAGGTCTCGTCAAAATTTCTTAAAATTGTCTCAGGAATACTTCACTTCAACGTATACTCATGTTACTTTCTGTATATTGAAAATACCTACCTTTAATTTAATATTAATGTTTAATACTTATCACTGGAGTACAGTTTCACATACAATAAGGAATTATAGCTATACGTTTATCCATATGTGTATATTTTCTAGTAGGTATTAAAATGTTGTTACATGCATTCTTTCCATTTATATAACAGTTGTTCTGCTAGAAAGTGGGTGTTTGTACCCTATTCATTGTCCATCTACGGCTATGATTGATTTGACAGAAAATATAACCTCTAAAATCGTATCTGACAATCAGGCGCTACTAGGGAAATTGAAGAGACAAAGAGCAAAATATATGTCCTATTCTTTTATTCACTCAAACCATTATATTATAGAAAATAGAAAAGGACAAAAGTTCAGCTGTGTCCGAACTCTTATCAAACTAATACCATCCAGTGACTCTAGTTTACATTATGCCATGAATAGAGGCAACTATGGGAACAAAATCAACTTTAGCAACACAATAAACGACCATAGCTTAGGGAAGACATTTTTTCTCTCTCTCAACGATTGCTGTACTGCTCTATTCGCGGTCGCCATAATCATAAGATGCCGTTGCGATGACATTTTAAACTACCGGAAAACATTCTAACTCGGCATAGATTGAAAGTTAGACATGGTTTCCCGTAGTTTTTAATGTAATTGCTACGTCATCAAATGACCTTGGCGACCGCGAATTCATCATTCTGAACCTTTCGCAAGTACCCTCTTCTTCTTCTCACCTTTACCCCCTTCCCCCTGTAATTCCCCCAGCATTTCACCACTAGCTCGGCCTCGGCGAAGCGGTACTGACCACCACCACCGGCTTGACGAGGTACTGCGCGAGGGGTACCACCTTGCCGTTGATCTGTTGGTGGGGGTGATGGGGGGCGGCGATGAAGTGCGTGGAGACGAGGGGCGCGAGGCCGTCGAGGCCTTTGGGCACGAGGACCTTTTGGAGGACGAGGCCTTGGTTGACGGGGTACGACATCGGGAGGACCGAGAGGGAGGTGGTTTGGACTTGTTGCGGTACCTGGAAAATGGAATAGTAGATTGTTTTATTAGGATCAAAAGTGACACTTTGTTTGACAAGCGAATTTTGCATTTGCGAGGCGGAGCGATTAGCGAAGCCGAGCGAAAGCAAAATTTGCGAGTCGAACAAATTCACTTTTGATCCGAATGAAACATGCTATTTTTTCTGCAACCGAAACAATTAACTCAAATAAACATGTGAAGTAACCACCAATGCCGTGCCATATGTATGCAATGCAACAAATATTGACAAATAATCCGTGTAGTGAGAACATTCTACCTGCATTAACAGCAGGTTAGGTTTTCTAGGATGTTCGAATTGTAGTTTCAATATAAATACAACCACAGAGTGACATATTTGTGTATGGACCAGGTGCTCTAATGGCAAATACCGCGCCAGTGCCAGCTATAGGAACAAGACGTGGAAAATGTTAGGTTAGTGAGCATATCAACAATGATAATAGTGATTACTGATTATTTATTCCTCTCCATACTACACTGTTTTTCTTGATAATCAAATGAAGCTAAACAATATCGTTGTTTGAGACAAAAAAACTATTGCTTGCCGTGATTATTCAAAAACAAGTTATCCATCCCGAGAATAACGAATGAAATACAGATCAAGCAAGTATTTGAATCTTGAAGGCTTCCCTTATCAAAACAAAAATACTTAACTGAGATGTTTATAATTCCAATACTAAACTATAATAAGGTGTATTTATAT
This sequence comes from Phaedon cochleariae, assembly GCA_918026855.4. NCBI lineage: Eukaryota > Metazoa > Arthropoda > Insecta > Coleoptera > Chrysomelidae > Phaedon > Phaedon cochleariae. Next base: position 59,321,641 of record OU896710.1, read on the forward strand.
CTCCAGCATGGGTATGAAATGCCAAATCTGCTGAAATCGGAAACAAATCAGGTATGCGTCTCAACCCAAATAACCAACCGTCACAATTTTGTTTATTCTTGATGACGTCCAGTATATCCTTTTTAGTTCCTAGGAGCTAAAGTTCAACTTTAGCTCCTAGGAACTAAAATTCAACTTTAGCTCTTAGGAACTAAATATGTTGCCTAGCAACATACCTATTTTTGTGTCAGTAATAGAAACGTCAATTTAAGAGCTAATTTTGGTATCAAAATGGACGACTTTTGTGTCGGTTGCAGAAAAAGGTTTTTTTTATTTGGGGAATTTGTTGATTATGAACTATTAGCGATGGTGCATCCCCTTTTTAGTCAAAAATAGACTGACTGGAAGTCAATCAATCAAATTGAGTTAGTTTTGGATGGCCATGAATTGAAAAATTGGAAAGACTATTTCATTATCACATACACAATACAGCGTTGATGTTTTCAACGATGTAACCATGGATAGCAAAGTCTGTCAGTTTGGCGTTTGGCATAAAATAAACATGGCTGTACTTGTCAGAAGGAATCACTCATTCATAATAAATGCTTTTTATGCTTCCTGAGCGTGAAATTGTCGAGCAAAATACCACTCTGTTCTGAATATCTTCCCATAATTCTCGAAAACGGTACACAGTATCGAGTTTTACCAAGAGCATCCTTTCGAAGTAAAATTTAATGGTGTTCAAGTTCACATTGAATTTGGAGTGAAAAATCTAACCTCAAAAAGTAATGTTTAAAAGTACTCGGTACGAACTATGTAACTAGCGCCCTCTATGAGTGTCAGATATAAAAACAAATTCACACGATGTGTCAGCTTTCAAAACACATCCATACAAAATTTCATTACAATGTTGCCAGTAGTTTCAACATAATTGTAAAAAATGTGTAAAAAAAATATTTTTTCAACACCTGTATCTTGAAAACGGATGGCGTTACCGTTACGACATTTTTTTACAAAGCAAACCCAACTCATTTTGCAATTTTCTACTTACCCTAGCAAGAAGGCTAGGTTTTTTTGAAACACCCTGTATGTAGGTATATTAGATTAACTTTATAATTTTAATCAATATTGGTCTAGGTTCACCAATAAAAGATGAATACACATTCTATTTGATTTGACATGCAATTCATTCAAATACTATATGTTTTCAATAATTTAGTAATTGAATAAATGAATGAATGCCCACTGACCTCCTTCAAGGTGGTGAGATGGTGCTTGACCATCGGCATGCCCGCTTTGGCCAGTATCGGAATGGCCACCTTGTCGATGACGGGCCCACTGGGCACGCCCACGCCCATGTCCACGCCCACACCCACGCCCACGCATACGCCCTCGTTGAACTCGCCAGCCGAGGCACTCTCGTGATGAGAAAGGCTCGAGCTGGGACTGGGGGACGCCATTTCGGGCAGCAGTTTCGAAAAGTCGACGTTGTCGTAACGGGAGGAGATCTCCTTTTTGAGGACGGCCAGGCGCTGTTGGGAGGTGATTTTCTCGCGGGCCAGGCGTTCCATTTCGTGTTCCAGTTCGCGTTCTTTCCTTTTCAATGTCTGGATGTACCTGAGGAAAAGGGGGATTGACTGTATTAACCCACTGTACTCATTTGAGTACACTGCAAATTATGATCTACTATCCACATCTATTGGAATTTTTCAACAAAATAATGTTGTGGTAGTATTCTGCAATATACAAGAAACTCTTAATTCTGAGATGTACTGACAAATGGCGTAAATACCGATCATATATCAATTAAAGAGATTGTGTAAACAAGTACTGACTCATCTCTTGTTTTCAAGAGTTACTTTTTGCACTGCGTCCGTTGGCACGGTGAATTAACTGACCGGGTAAATGTATTCCAGCTGCTTATACCATCCTGACTTATGGCAAAGGTTTCAAAACATTATAAGAAGGAATGGATGATGTTCTTTCTTCAAACCGTGAGCCTGAAATAATTATTATTTCATCTGAGGTAGACAGTCAACGAGATGAAGAAGAATTGGACGAAAACGATATTGGTATATCTAACTTCTCCATTGATATTGAACCGTGAAGTTTCGGTACCATTCGTTGATTCCAGTATGTCTAGAAATGAATTTCAAGAAAGAAAAAGGTACATTCACTTCTCTGGCAATACCCAACTGGACTGTGATGCAATTTTAAAATATTAAACACTTTCTTGTATTACACAAAATTTTGAGTTTTTTCCTATGCACCCTTCCCATCGTACTCATTTGAGTACACCAATTTTTTCCAAAACTCTGCCAGAAATATTTTCATTCAATATTTTTTCCAGTGTTTGTGTTACTAGGAGGGGCTAATTATTACAAAATACCTATGAATAACGAAAAACATATTCTTGTCATTGTCTGACAAAACATATGATCTGCTTCAAAATAGTTTGTGGTTATGTCTGATTGTCACTGCTTGTCTAGTATCCAAAAAACGTCAAAACAGCAGTGTCAAGTACATTTACTCAAGGCCAAGAAAGCCGACCACCAACTCACCGTAGAGCTGAATGAAGAATACTCAAGTTGGAAGTCTTCTTCTCGTCCTGAGACGCGGGCAGCTGTTTCTTGAGCACATCGAAGCACTCCTTGAGGTGCGCCCTGCGGTGCTTCTCGAGCTTGTTGTGCACCTCTCTGGTGCCAGCCCTGAACACCATCGGGGGTTGTTTCCGTTTGTTGCTGTCGCAGCCGGCTGACTCGTCGACCACTAGGGGGTTGCGGATGTCAAAGCTGTTGTGGAGGATGCGTCGGGGTAACTGTTGGGAGACGGTCGTAGTACTGGAGACTTGCATGTCTTGTTCGATTTTCTTCGCGAACTGCAAAGGAAATAGTCTCCGGATGTTTTACTTTGCCGAAATACAATCACGTCTAATATATGACATAATTCTGTGGGGAACCTCCCCCGTCTTCAAAAATCTCTTTTTAATCCAGAAAAAAAGTATTCGAACCATCTTCAATAAGCCAAGGTCTGTTCATACAACTTACCATTCTACCACTAGCTTGTCTGTATATACATCTTCGGATAGGTTACTAGATTTAGTGACATATCATCAAATCCAACCACTGGATAGGTTACCAGATATAGTAACATATTATCTTAGAATAGGTTACTAGATCTAGTGATATATCATCAAATCCAACCACTGGATATGTTACCAGATCTGAAAACATATCTTCCGATAGGTTACTAAATATAGTGACATATCATCAAATCCAACCACTGGATAGCAGGTTACCAGATCTAGTAACATATCTCAGAATAGGTTACTACACCATCAAACCCAACCACTGGATTGGTTACTAGATCTAGTAACATATCTCCTAACCAACCACTATATAGGTTACCAGATCGAGTAACATATCTCCTAACCCAACCAATGGATAGGTGACCAGATCTAGTACCATATTTTAAAATCGATTTACTCGAAAAAAATCTTAGATTTTCGTTCTATCTTCAACGGCTCAGAAAGTAGCGAACCGCTCGTCCGATCTTCGATCTTCAAATTCGTGTTCACCGTACCTGTACCCGTACCGTACCAACCGTACCCCATTCACCCTGTGTACCGAGTTTCAACCTCCTAGTTCGATTTTTCACTTTTAGCGAGGTTGGGTTTGATTTTACGATGGGTTAGCTTCCTACATCAAGTTTGATCTCTACGTTGAGTTAGCTCTCTACATTGGGTTAGCTCTCTACGTTGAGTAAGCTTTCTACATTGAGTAAGCTTTCTACGTTGGGTTATCTTCATGGGTTACATTCTAATGATTTCTTGTAATTTCCTGGAACTGCCTAATGATTTGATGATCATTTCTTAAATGACCTGACTCTCTAAGATCACCCTTTCACACCCTAGTAGTACTGATAGATTTTTCAATATTATGAACTTGATGATTTCTTGTGGTCTGCTGGGGCTACCTGTCACCATCATTTCTGGTTATTTATCACATTCAATGATTTCTTGTGATTACCCAATGAATTCCAAGGATATATCCAGTAGGATTTTCTGTTTTCTGGTACTACAGTACTACCTACACAACGATTTCTTGATATGGCCTTATGATTTTCAATCATAGTTTTGGACTTCTTAAAAGAACTACTTTTAGTTTATTTCGTGTTCGAGGTTATTTCTCAATACTTCCTCGATAATTTCTCAATAATTACTGGATAATTTCTTGATTTTCAAATATCTCAATAATTTTCTAAATGTCGACCAATAATTTTTCACATATTTCTCAATCATTTTTTAATGATGACGCAATTATTCTTCAATTTTCTAATAATTTTCGGTGATTTCTTAATGATTGTTGATGACGTCTAATAATGTCCTAATGATTTCTCAATAACATAAATAACTTCTCAATAATTATTTCTCAATTTTCAAATATCTCAATGATTTTCTGAATGGCTACCAATACCAATTACTTCTAGATTTTCAAAGAATTTTCGGTGATTTCTTAATGACTTTGTTAATAATGTCCAATGATTTCTCAATAACAATAATAATTTCTCAATAATTTCTTAATGATTTCTTGATAATTTCTCAACAGTTAGAGTAATGTTAGTGAACATTTCGATGAATTAAAACTTACCTGAGCTGGGGACGTAGAAGTGAAAGCGATAGGCCCCTGGATGATGGCCTGATGACCGATACTATTGCTGGAAGAGATGACGACGGTCTGCGGCGAAGCGGCATCTGTCTTGGGGTGGAGTTGGTCACTGGGCGTGGGCGGTGACCTAGTGTGGGCGGGGGGCGACCGTGTATGGGCGGGCGGGGCGGGTTTCATGGTGACCAGCGTTTCTGCGACGGTTTCGCGGCTTTGCTGGTGGTGCTGCTCCTGGAGTTCCAAGAATTTGGCTGCTTCGAGGAGCGTGCTCAGAGAACTCATCGTTTTTGGGGTGAGGGGGGGTGGGTTGCGGATGGGGGGGGCCTGAGAATCGAAAACGGTGGAGTGTAGCATTCCGTGCGGTCCTTTCTTTTTTTGAAGTGATAACTTCTATAGGCCCGTTGGGCACTTTCTGGGATGGGAGTGAACCGGAAAACTCACGTCACGGAAGCGCGCGTACCATAAGACTGGCTTAATACAGAGTGACGTCCTAGCTTTTGAGATACAGGGTGTCAATATCGAAAATATTAGATTTCATAGACTGAATCGGTATGAAAATTTCAAAATGTTACATACTGTGGTTATTCAGTAATGGATGTCCTGAATGGAGTACTCAGACATCAAAATTTGAAGTCTGGTCTCGTTTTTCCGTTTTTTTCTCTGGAACGAAGCGTTCTCATAGCATATTGAACGAAATTTGAAAATTTCTCTCACTTTCGAGTAAAAAATAAACAATAAAATTCCCGTAACGGTGCCACTGGTAGAGAGAATGATAATTTGTGTACATTATAAAATGCACCTTGATGCATAAAAGACGTGTACCAAATTTCACGAAGATGAATACATTATTGTCTGAGTTATTATCAAGAAACTGAATATTTTTCATAAATTGATCACCCTGTATCTCAAAAGTTGAGACTTAGGACATACATTCATATGAAGTTTTCTTCCTTTTCATTTACGAAGCAATATTCACAATTTTTTTCCTGAAATGTAGAGGGAGAAAAGGTATATCCTGGAGCTAAGCGACGTCCACTTTTTTTACAACCAAGGACTACTAGATTACATTCAGAGGCTGAAAATTCCAAAATCCATATTAGCGATGTTTTTAGATAAAGTCTGTGTACACCACTGAAATCGGCATCCTCTGAAATAGATCTGTACTAAGTTTCATGAGGAAATACTCAACACTAGATTCAACATTAACGAATAATCTACAGCGTGTCCCATTTCTAACGGCTTCCCCTAAATATAGGTACCTATCTCAACTATTAGTCGTGCGATTCGTACCAAATTTGGACCGGTATGAATAACCAACAACCATCAATATGATTAGTTTTTCAGAGACGAACATCCTGTTGGACTTTTATGAAATCATAATTGGATTATTTCGAGATTTTTTTACAAGAAAACTAACTTCACATTATACCTCCATATGCAAAAAATCACCTCATTCCAAATCAACAAGATTGGTTTCACTTGATTTTTTGGGATTTTCTCTCCTCGTTTCTATCAAATAAAAATATTAGTATTATTTCAAATGTGTTGGTGATAAGTTTCAAGTGAAAACAGTGTTCAAAACTGAAAATACAATGAGATCCATTCTAACTCAAACAAAACCGAAAAATGAAGAACAATCATCAACAAATTGTATTTATAGTATACCTTGTGTTTGTGGAGAGTATAATACAGGTTAAACGCAGAGACCTGTCTCAGTAAAGATGAAAGAACACAGTACAATATCAAGAAAAGACATATCGATGAATCAAAGCTAACTGAACATATATTTGCTGAAAATGGACAACATTATGGCAGAGTGGAATAATATTAAAATCATAGGAAAGGAAGATAACAACCAAAAGAGAAAAATCAAGGAATCCTCTTGCATTCTTCTTAACGGAGACAATAGCATTGCTTCCTAACAATCGATTGTAATTTCCTTAGGTTTTCTAATAGTTTTTCCAACGCAGTGATATTTTAAGACAAGTCGTCTACTACACTATGATTATTCCACCTCGTGATCCCAGAGACAGTATTTCTCAAAATTCCGCCAGTTTCTAGAGAAATTTCGAATAACAATAAAAAATATGACTCAAAACTCGATATTTCCGATTTCTGATGAAATTTCCTCTCCATCTGGCAACGTCCGACAAAAATCGAACTTGAACAAACACATAACACCTGTTTACCGAGAGAGAGTGTTTGCTTGCTTTGCGCGCAAAACGAAAATAGCTGTTCGCGCACCACGCATCGATGCGGAGTTGCCACGCCTACAGCTCGATACGGGGTTATACGATATAATCAGGTATGCACCCGTTATTCAATATTCTTTCGATCAATCGAATGTCCATTCGACTTTGTACGTTGTGCGCATATTTTCACGTGTCGGGAAAGTACCTAATGAAATTAACGATCACGAAATTGATTATCATTGTTCTACTATACGGAGTAAACCAGAAATGAGTACCTAAGTCAATTTCAACTACGAAAACTCATGAAAATTTGTATTCCTGATCCAAAAAAATATGACCCCGAAGTTTTGCGCAATATTAAAAAAACACCCTGTATTTTTCGTAAATTGATCATTTATAATTGATCAATTTGCATTTATAACTATCGCACTACTAAGATTTGAATGTTTTCAGAGCAATAATAAATAGATGTTTCTTCCTGATTAATTGATTAAAGAGTCTCGTCCTCTTACAGTTTTATTAGGAAGCTTGGCAACGGGGCGTTAATATACCATGCATGCATTGCCATGCGATATAATCGTAGCAATCGTAGCATACTTATTGATAGAGGACTCGATTTGAACAAAGTGTGGGAGGTAGATACATTAAAAGAGAGAGGTGTCAGAACATCGATATGTGGAAAATATTAATATGATGAACTATAATTTATTAAACAGAGACAGAGAAAAGAGCCGTTCACTGTTCACTAGGTGGTTAGATTTTCTTGTAAAAGACATTCATGAAGATTTCTTCGAAAGGTCAGCTTATGCCCATGGACAACCCATATTTTCCCTAGATATTCATTTAATTACTATATGAGCTCATACACACATATGTTTACTTAGGTCGAGACTTAGGTATACCAACTAAACATATATTTATTGTTGCTTATTTATTGAGCAGCACTGTACAAGAAAATCGTAGCTAGAACATTGGCGCATTCGTGGGGGGGGGGGCATTGGAATCATTGATTTGTTACCCTCGTCTCGACCCTCGTTGAGGAATGAAAATTATAATAGCTATTTATATATCAAGGGAGCAAAGGTATTCATTTCCTCCCGCGCATGAAATTTGAGGCGTAGCGGAGGGCATTAAAACACACATGGGAGGCAATGAAACTTTGCTCCCAGGATATACAGGGTGTATCTGAATAACACCGAAAAAATTCAAGGGTCGATTATTCCTTGTGATATTTTAGGAAATAAAGTTCATATGAACATGTGCCCTAACCTGCTTCGTTTTTGAGATACAGGGTATTAATATATTTCCATGAAAAATCGTATTTTTTATTCATTACTCAATTGTCTTTTCATCAACTTCAATAAAACGTGGTTTTGTTAATAGTAATATGGAGATTCTTCTGGTGCAGTTAGATTCCAAATAATATTTCCAGCGGCGCGACAGTGGGTAAATTGTGTTATTTAGAAACACCATAACACCCTGTATATGCGATTTTGTCCACGACTGTACATGTACTTCCTCCATCAAAACGGTAGCCATTTTTCATAAGTGATGATAAAACAGTTGTTGAAAATAAATTTATATTTTAAAAACAAAATAGTAGTCGTGGACAAAGTATAGTATTCTACTCGCATATAATGAGCTATTATATGCTCTTTCTGCTGTCGATTTTATGGGAGTTCCGTTATAAGTGGGTCACAGTGTAGGATAGGTATACACTATACAGGATGGGTGAGCCACCTCATACGAGAGTTGTCTTTCTATGAAAATCTACATTAAATTTTGATTAATCAAGTTTTTCTCAACAATCGTAAATCGTAAGTAATTGTGCAGATCGAGGTGAAGATAGATCTTTGTAAAATAAAATCATTACAGCGTGATGAAATGTGACCTCGCCTATCGTATAGGTATGAGATGCCCCTGTATATATAAATAGGTGTGATTTCTTTTTAGCACGTATACCAAATATATAGACATTCGAGTAAATTATTATGTAAATAATATGTACTTGTGTCTATAACCGAAAAATAAAAAGAAAGGTAACAGTTAATTCGGTTATTTAGGTAGGTTATATGCTTAGTAGGTATACTTCTTATAATTTCTATTGTTATTAAATTTATTGGTACCTACTTATGTCTTCTAGTTTCTAGTTCTGAACGAAAGTTATGAGTTGCCCAAATAGGTACTTAGTTTTTGCATCACGAAAGGAAGACAGTGTGGACAAAGAAAAATCGAAAACTATCAATTTTCAAGGAGTGGCAGACCGTTCGAGATCCGGCAACACCGCCGGTCACGTCGATACGCGTACAACGTGTCACTATCCCCGATCACGAAATAACGGCAAAGTTTATTATTGCTTTCCAGCCACGATTTCTAGCTTGTTTACCTTTCAGAAAAGACACAAACCTAAACCCCCAAAAGGCACGTTCTTCTTTCAAACAATCGCCAAACGCTATCACAATTCCAACAGATAAAAATAAACAAAAGAACGCAGCGAGAAGCGAGGTGTTTGCTGGTCCGACCAATAGCGTTAGCGCACATGCTAACGTCACGCGGCACCCGGGCAATGCCCCGCTTAGAATTAGAAAACACCCTAATGCAATTCCCTGAAACTTTTTAAAATGTCGATTTGTTACTGCTCCGTGAAAGTCCGAGTAGGCCTGAACGAAACAACAAACTATTGACGGGCGAATACTCACTTTGCTCGATACGCTACGACTTTTTCAATCGTAGAAGCCCTTGAACTTGACCAATTTGACGTTTAGCTCGCACTGGGCACTGCCCACTGGACACTATTTTTTTTTCGACTTGTACGCGATGAAATTCCCGGTAGTTTCGCGTGTAGAACCACCGTGATTATTTTTCTCTTTGGAGGTACGGTCGCGTAGTGTGTGCCTCCTCAGCAGCTAAAGTCGCAACACTTTCTAAGCCAACCGAGATCACGTGCGCTCGCTGCTTTATCGACCAATTGGGTGCGCGTACTAGTCACCAGACGCGTTGATTTTCTCAGGGTTACGCTAGTACTGGGCTCCGGGAGGAAAACAAAAAACAAGGTTCGCGACACCCCGGAATACGAGAGACTGCTGCGTGCATCTAACGCACCCAGGGCGATAATGGGCAATGGGCGAATTAATTTTATGGGCCTTTGTTTGTTGCGAGAAACAAGCGACGATTCGTTGTTTCGGACGAACGATGATTTTTGGGAGTGGGGGGAAAGGGACGGGAGAAATTGAACGCACCGCGTGCCCCGATCGTGGTGTGTGGTGCGCAGTAAAAGTGCGCGACCGGTGGGAAGCGCGGCGTTGCCGGCTCTGCGGGTTCTCCGGATTTTTTTACGACCACCTGCGGTGGATTTGTTGACATGGTGACGATGAGATAGTATCCTGTGAATTACCTAGATTACGATGTACCAGTTTTGTATTAGTTATCTATATCTTTCAAGCTTCGATTTGAAAATAAACTCGTAAACGTATATTATGTTTTATCATAGTGTAAATAGATTCGAAATAATAATCCCAGTGGCGTCACAGTCACAGTGTATTACCTTATCGATATATACATGTTGAAAATATCAATATACGCCACTGGATTTTCTTGTCCCTTGTGTTATTTTTGTATCTTTGCTCAGTTTTTAAGGAAACAATAAAAGTTCAGGTTGACTCCAAATTTGGAGTGACTGACAAATTATCAGTAGGTATTTCAAGATTTGTCTTACTAAAGTTTACATCGTATTTTTATATATTATAAAAAACATTTCCATCGCCATCTATATATTGAGCAGAGAAAGCGGAATTATATCGGATATGATCCCCCTCTTGTTACGGCACTACTGAAATTCATATACAGGGTGAGTCAATTGTGTGTGTCCTCCTTCTATATTAGCCAAACAGTTAGATATATAGAAAAAAATTCGAATTCAACAGTTATAGGGAGAAAACTATCACCTAAAATTATTTTCATATCTATAGAGGGTGTTCGAATTCCAAGATATCGGCTGATGATGGGTTTTTCTCAAATGGGACACCCTATATATTATTGCATTTTCAGGTTCTCCCTGAAGAGCTGATTTCATCAATGCATCACACTTGGGGTCTAGCGGGAATGATTACAGAGATATATATATATAGGGTGTTCAAAATCAAGATTTTTCAACTTTAGGATTTTTTTTGTGCCGAAACTATTTTTCATATTGGTAAAAACGGCTTACATGTCCCTATGCTAACCTTTTATTCACTATCTAATGACATTTTATTGAAACAAATACAGGGTGGTTCAAAATTCAAGAATTCTGTTCACTCTGTATCTGTCCCGATTAAATGTCAGTAGTAGTAGTAGTAAATCGAAAGCTGAGATAGAGACATGTAAGCTGTTTTGACCAATAATAATTCGTTTCGACACAAAAAAATCATAAAGTTGAAAAATCTAGATTTTTCACACCCTATATCTCTGTAATCATTCCCGCTAGACTCCAAGTGTGATGCATCGATGAAATCAGCTTGTCAGGGAGAAACTAAAAATACAATAATATACAGGTTGTTTCTTTAAAAAAACCCCTCATCAGCCAATATCTTGGAATTCGAAGACCCTATAGATATGAATATAAGTTTAGATGATAGTTCTCAGAAATTTTTCCTATATATCTGACGGTTTGGCCAATATCGAAGGAGAACACACTATTGACTTACCCTAGGTAACCTATTATTACTAGTTTCTGGTGATTATTATTGGAAAAAAACACCAAAATTGTTTGAGTAATATTTATTAGCTATTCATGAGAAACTCAGTACTCTTGTAGAAATTAATAGTTCAGATAACACAAAAATATTCTCTTTTCTAACATCTTGCACTTTTTTCCTGATCGCAATTCCACTGGTAGCCTTCATGAGATTGTACAAATCACAGCTCAACTACAAATTGAGAAAAAAAAAGGATTATTTTGGTCAATTTTCAATGATTTTCGGAATACCTTTGAAGACGAATCTATATCCTCAGCGCTGAAAACTTGACTGACTTCAGTACAATCAACAAAAGTTGCTTTCAAAGGTGTCACCAACAACATAGAGTGGCTTTTCTGAAACAAAAATCACAGTTGTACAGTGTGGTTTCAGAAAACGGAATACATTCATTAGTTCATTCCCGAATCGCATGAAATTTAATTATTATTCCACACAGGGCGAGTTTTACCTGTTTTGGTTTACTGGGAAAGTATTCTCTCAATTGCAAAACTATATTTCTTCTTCCAGCTGCTAGATTCCATCGAGACCAAGCAAAATTAAAACAATTACTCAACGTCGCCATATTGTAGTAGAGGTGTTTTTCCATCGACCAATTTTTCTCACAGCTACCTGAAAGTATGAAAAATGCAAGTCAAACATTTTTTGACAAACTGAAACCTCTATATGTCAAATTTCAATTTTATTTGTTTATATGGACCTTCAATGTAACAGAAAGCGTCAGGTTCAGGAAAAATGTCTATTCCAGCTTCTTTCATCATCTGAAAGAAAATAAATTTAGAGGACTAGAAAAATTGGCACAGAACCGGAATTGGTAATTTTGCACTTATTATGCGATGGTTTTTTCTCCGTATTTGTGTCTAGAAAACACGAATTTGATAATGAAAATGTGAACAAACCATTATTTATTGAGATATTCCACTATAAAGTTACAGCTTTCACCTTCTTTTCCGCATGTCTTTTGGATCGCATTCAGAACAATTTGCCCTTCTTTTTTTATATATTACAATGTACTTTAATGACACTTTTCTTTTATGTATGAAAGTCAACTAGAAATATGATTTTCTTGTGATTTATCAATAGTACCGTAGGTGAAAAGAAGGAAGAAATAATGGCGTGTGTACGTCATTCAAAAGGAATCTTTTGACATTTGACATCTTGTATTTGGATTGATTATTGATTAGTAATTAATAAATGGCCGTCATCTGGCATGATTGTTTACTAAATATGGAAAACTCGCCATAAAAACCATATTTCCTGTCGAATTTTCTATTTAAAAATGTGTCATTGTAGTACATCATGAGTATACAGGGTGTTTCGAAATTCGACTGACAACGCTTCACAGGTGGTAGCTCTCGTGATTTAATAAATAATGAGGCAGGAACATAAGGCTCTGACGTGCTTAGTTATCGAGATACAGGGTGTTAAAGTTGAGAAATAAAAATAGTTTTTTCGCAATATCTCAAAAACAGCTGATTTTTTTTCATTAAAATTCGATGAGCAAATTAAAATTGAGAATCTCCATTTCCAGACGTCGAATTCATATTTGACAATTGATCCAGTGGCGCCATTAAGGGGGTATGATTGCATGATTTTCCAAAAAAAACATGTGTTGCGATATGAATTTTGGAAATTTTATATGATTATATCAAAGACCATTCAATTTTGAATTAAAAATGCATACTTGATGGATCTCGATAGAACCCACCATTTTCGAGAAAAAACGAAAAATGTAAATAGTATTCCAATCACTTCATTCCCAATCGATCAATCAGATGAAGAAAATTCACCCAAAAAACCACAACAATATTGAAAAAACTATAGATAAGTATTTCGGAAACTAAGTAGACATCCTTAGTAGTCCTCAGTCCCACAGGTTATTTTCGGAGAATATCTCAGTCAGCGAACTATTTTTTACTTTTCAGGACTTCTGAGGATGGCAATTCAGTTGCCGAAATACGTATCAAGAGTTTTTTCAATACTGTTGTGGTTTTTTGGGTGAATTTTTCTCATTTGATTGATCGATTTGAAATGAAGTAATTGGAAGACTATTTACATTTTTCGTTTTTTCTCGGAAATGGTGGGTTCTATCGAGATCTATCAAGTATGCATTTTCAATTCAAAATTGAATGGTCTTTGATATAATCATATAAAATTTTCAAAATTCATATCGCAACACATGTTTTTTTGGAAAATCATGCAATCATACCCCCTCAATGGCGCCACTGGAAGAATTGTCAAATATGAATCCGACGTCTAGAAATTAAGATTCTGAAGTTTGATTCGCTCATCGAATTTGAATGCAAAAAAATCAGCTGTTTTTGAGATATTGGGGAAAAACTATTTTTATTTCTCAGTTTCAACACCCTGTATCTCGATAACTAAGCACGTTAGACCTTTATGTTCCTACCTCATTATTCATCAAATCACGAGAGATACCATCTGTGAAGTGTTGTCGGTCGAATTTCGAAACACCCTGTATAAAGCGTCCAATGACAAAATAAGAAGAGCAAGTAGCGGTAAAATGCATCTAAGACAGAAGAAGGCGACATTTCGAACTTTTTCTTGAAATATTTCGATAAATAGTGGTTTGTTCACATTTTTATTATCGAGTTCTTGTTTTTCAGACAAAAATACGTAGGTAACAAAAAACTTTTCGAAAAAAAAACTTATCATGAGATAAGTGCAAAATTACCCAGGAATTTGTGGTACCTTTTTGAGCCTGTAAAACTTGATATATTTCCCGACCATGTCTTGCAAAGCATTATTCGGACTGTTTTGCAGCTGGGATATGCAGATCAAGCCGTCCTTTATGTTGAATTCCAAAACTAAAATCGTTGCTGTGATATTTACGGTAACGGAATCACTAAAAATAGAAAATAAACTCGAAAATTTGATATTTTGCATAGCACAGACGTACTCAGCTTCTGGTCTCAGTTCCCAAGCTTGGTAAGGCAAATTCGCGTATCTCAGCGCTGCCAAACCGAAAATCCCGAAAGCTCCTGTACGGAAAGTCAAAATGCCCTTTTCTTCGTTGTGCTTCAAATCGTGCACGTTTTCTTTGCTCCAATTTTTCTCTTCTTCATCCCATTGCACCACCAAGGGCAGCTCCAAGAAAATCACGTGTTGGGGCCAGCTGCAATTTTGTTCCATCGAGAAATATTAAGGTTTATGATTAACATTTCAACAAACGCATATACAGGGTCACCTGATTCCAAATCCGAAGTGATTTTCAACCTATTTTGACTCCTAATATCATTTTCCGGAAATTGGGGTGGTTCCATGGCTGTTGGCGAGCAGCGTATATCACTGAAGATGACCCCACTTGGTCATAGAGTGCATTTTTGGTATATCTCTCGCTTCAGCAAATTTCAGAATCCTTACCCAACGATTACGTAAGATGTAGGGGTGTTTCCATTATTAGAAGTGGGTCACACTGTATGTTTGTATGTAACGCAAAATCTTCTAAATTTTGACCCACATCAAATTCAAGTGATACTTCTCATACATCGATTTTTTGAATAAAATGGTGAGTGATGTTCCACCACCATAATTTAAAAAATATTCCTTCGCCAAAATTTTAAATGTTTGTTTTTATTGCTTCGAATCACTTTACGATGCTTTTTTCCAAATCCAGAGACACGGCAGTGTCTAACAGTTACATCCAAAGAGATGTACTGATGTACCACCACCATTAAGAAATGTTCCTTCGCCAAAATTTGAAATTTTCGTTTTTAATTATTATTCGAATCACTTCACGATGCTTTTTTTTATACATCCAGAGTGACGGGTGGTTTTGACCTACTTCAAAACTATAATATAGAATTATTATGATTTGTTGTCATCGGGGTGCATTTGTCTTTAAATGTATGATAAATTAATATTCATCATACAGGACGTGGAAAGAAATTTTGAATCGAGAAAACCTAATCACGAATCAGCGATTGAAGGTCTTAAAAAATAACAAGTTTCCATCATTCGAAACAAATTTAAGAATTGTTCCTCCGCCAAAATTTCAAATTTTCGTTTTTATTATTAATTCGAATTACTTGACGATGTTTTTTTATATCCAGAGACACGGCAGTGTCTAACAGTAACATTCAGAGTCCAGTCCAGAGAGACGGGTGATCGAATTTAATTGAAATTTACGCATGCAAGGACTGATGACAATCTCATAATTCAATAGTTTACTTTCATTATCCTGATTAGGATCTTCAGGATAAGCGATTTTCACATCTAGAGAAACGGTATAGTGTCTCGCACCATGAATACTTCTATGGTATTGTCCCAAGTACTCGAATTGAATAAAGTTTCCGGAAAGGGAGCCAGATAAACGGCTACAACATCCAAGAAAGGCAACAAGCGCTCAAATTACCCACTTTCACTGCGGGGCGGTAGTTACAAAAAACATATTTCTTCTTTTTTTTTATTAATTTGACTATCGATTAAAGCGTGTTTTCGAAATATCAAGAAAGGAACGGTCTGAAATTTGTATTTCAATCATGATTCAAATAAAAAAAAACTTGTGATTCATTTCGCGACTTGAAACATGTATTAGAATCAACTAATTTATATTGTTTCAACCCTGATTGACAGTGTTTCAGTTGTAGTAGGTTAATGGAATAAAGAAGGGGTGAATCTTCATTTTAATATTTAAAAGAAAATGTTCGTACGTTAGAGTGACCATAATGAGCTTGTCGAGTTCTTCTTCTACTCTCTTCATTTCTTCCTCTATTTCCTCTGGAAGCTTCCTCACCCCTGGCTCAGTAGGGGGCGGAGGGGTAAAGTTTACTGAAAATGGAACGTGCTCAATTTTCTTCGGAAGATAAACTGAAAAAAAGAAGTTATCAAAATATCTCCTGTGGTACATACTAGATTGCATGTAGTAAAATGGTCATAGAATTGATGGAGTAGATCGAATCAATCCTGGAATTGATATTGATAGAACTGATAGGTAGAATTTCAGATTGATTTAAAATTTATACAAAAACTGCAAATATACTTCTTTATTTTTCCTATTTTATCTTTAAAAATGGTTTTCACATATGATAGATACTGTCTGTAGGTTAATCAAGGAGGTGGCATATTATTCATTATTCCAGATTTTTTGGGAGTTTCTCTCCTTGTTTCTAATAAATAAAAATATGAGTATTACCTATATCAATATACAAACTGAACATATCCTTACTGAAGATGGACAACATATGGCAGAGTCTAATATTATTAAAATCATTGGAAAATAAGATAACAACCAAAAGAGAAAAATCGAGGAATCCGCTAGCATTCTTCTGAACGGAGACAATAGCATTGCTACCTGTTTAAATGATATAGATAGAACATGGTATTCATTACTAAAATCTGAACATGGAAATAATTTATTCAAGATTCCTGTAACTCATTTGTTTGCCAACGTCACCAGTTGTCAAATTTGCGAGTAAAATATTTTCCATTTTTATGTTGAAAACGGGAACAGATTCGTTTCCGGAACTTCCAAATTCAAGTGAAAATCTGATATTTTCTCTATTCCGGGTGTTTATACAAATATATAGATATAATTGACATTTATCATCCCTAAATTTTCATATTTCAGTTTTCAATCTAGAGTGCCATGAATGAGTTAAAACAGTTGATTCTGATTCCGATTCACAGTATCGTTCAAAATTTACAATATCGTAATTATGATGTTAGCTCAATTTTTTCAAATAGAAAAGGGTATTTTGTTACGAACACGTTTTGATACCACATAATCGATATTCTCTATCGAAATAAGTAAAAATATACCAGGTGCCCCATTTAAAATAAGAAAATATGGGTCATTTCAGATCAAATCGGAAGTGACCAAGAACAATTGAATACATCGAATAATGCACTTTCACATCACATATGTTTATTTATAGAAACAAAAAATCTATAAGGGAGAGCCACCTTTGAGAAATAACCGGATTACCTACCTTTACTTATCTTTTCCAAACCTATTTTCAATACAAAGTCAATTTTTTTAAACGCAGTGACATTTTGGGCAAACCATCTCGTTTATCCTCATTACACGTATATTTGAATAATACTCAGCATAGTTTCATTTTATAGAAACGAGGCGAGAAAATACCAAAAAAATCTGGAATAATGTTCATTTGATAAAATGGAAAAACAAGTGTGTGAGTGAATGGATTTGAATGAATTGATAGAATTAACATGAAGAATTATTGGTAGAATAGAGGAAAAATTCAGGAGCAGATAGAAATAAAACAAATTCAAAAAAACCTCATCTGTTATTGTGATTTTTGTTCACTTACGACTCGTTATGGTCATGTCAATGGTGACGAAATCTTGCGGTTGAGGTGGCTGATACAGGGCGTTTAGATAGTAGACGCCTCCAAGAATGCTGTATTTTCTCAAGTTTAGGATATTTTCGGGTGTTGCGGTTAGCATGGACTTTCTTGTTCTCATATATGTTCTTTCTGGAATATTTACATCATACTGTATGCCGAGTAATTGTAAGAATCTACAGGGAGATATTTTTCCAAGGACAAGGAGTCAAAATCCCTCTATTTATAAAAAAGTTTAAAAACAGAACTTAGATCTCATTTCAATATTGAGCAATACCTGATGGTCAGGACAATTTGATTGAAAAATATTTGGCCTAGAATTGGATGTTATAATGAATTTGTATCCATACTAAAGACATTTGATCAATCAATCAATTTCAAAATTCACCAGCAGCGCACCACAAAACAGTTTGTGTAGCGAAAAAGGGGTTGACTCCTAAAAAATATCTCCCAGTATAGATTTTTTCAATCACTCGGCATCCTGTATGGTGTTTCAACTTTAATCTGAATATCTCGAAAACTGAAAGATCTATATAGAGATAAAATAAAAAAACTTGACCCTCATAACGCTCTGCAGGACGGTAACGAACCGTTTGCGGGCACAAATTTATTGAAAAAAAAAAAAATTATTTCGACTTGAAAAATAAGTCCTTGACATTCTGATACTGAATTTTGAAACACTCTGTATAAGTCTTGTTCACATAAAAAAAACAGTGCTGGGCAGTCTTCATAGACTATTAATAGTAGTGAAAACAAAGTAACTTGTGAAATGTATCATCGAGCTATCAGATTAATATTTTTCTATTCCTTTTTAGTTGGCTTGAATCTCTTAATTTTGACGGATGATTCCTAATCTTTGAACCCGAAAACCTCAGATACAGATTTTGAATAAAATCGGATGATAATAACAAAACGCATCCGCCATATTGGTTCCGCCATCATGAATTGAATTTTGACGAAATAATCATAATCTCCGACCCCAAAAACTCCCAGATAAATTTTTCAATAGAGTCGCATCATAAATACAAAACTCGACCGCCATATTGGATTCGCCAACTTGAATTTCCAAATTTTGACAAAGGAATCATAATCTCCGACCCCGAAAACTCCTAGTTACCAATTTTGAATAGAATCGAATCATAATTACGAAATACTGCGTGGGAGATACCCTTCAGATTTTTGCTATTCAGTGACTTTGTTGACGTGACGATGACGCGAAATCATTGTCATTTAGAACGACAATGGCTAGACGCGCCAAAAGAAGTTTTCACTTCAAAAATTTTCGTGAACGCCCTGTGTATACCTTCTACCGCCACCGCATACTCGCTGGCAGTGGGATCCAATTTTTTGTACGGCACCACCGGAATATCCTCGTCCGGAGCGAAATCTACGGGGTCCTCGGCGGGTACCACTGGTGCCAGGACCGGCTCTGCAATTTTTTCGTCGCCCACATTCACGTTGGACTCGCCTGTCACTTCGACGGCTTCTTCTGGCTGTATGGATCTCGATTTTTTGTCGCGATGGTCGTATTTGTACTTCAGCTTGACTCGCCATTCGTTTTTCACCATGTCTCGCAGCCCTTGGAATATACATCAGGGTGTAGCGATAATTCAGATTTTTTTCGGATTTAGTTGAATTTGATAGGCGATAGTGATCGCAAAAACAAGAATAAATGAAATATTTTCTGCCATTTTCATAGTGAAGCAATATCCGAATCTAGTCGATAACTGAATTTTCAGATTCAGCATCCTAAAAAACATATGGATCCGTTGAGAAAAATTATTCAGCAATTTCTTGTCCAAACTACCAAATGATTGGACTAATAAAAAATTGAAAATTTGATAATTTAGACAATAAAATGGGGCAAGACACAGACGTATGCACCATGATTAGGTATAATAAAATTGGTGTTTTTTTTATGAAAACATTGAAGAGTTTTTTTCTTTATTCAAGAAATGGGTCGGGTTATTAATTTCATAAGGGATATGAAAGTTAACATGTGAAATGATGAACTTGAATCGGTTCTTCTGTTGAAAATTCAGTTTGAGTTTTTTTTTCAGATTTTGTTGGATCACGATGTATACCTAATTCATAATGAGGTGGCAGATAACCATTCATTATATAGAAACGAAGACACAAATAATATAGTAGATATTATTTTCAGCCAATTTGTTCATAAAGAATCAGAGTTTATATTTCAGTTCTTTTGTTGCAAATTCACTGAGATTTTTTTTCTAAGATTTCGTTGGATCACGATGTATATACCTAATTCATAATGGAGTGGTAGATAAGGTAAGCAGAAGAAGCAGCAGGAGTCGCTGAAATGGTCGTATTTCAAGTACATCACCCTTATCGCCATATTCTCGCAGTCAATTGTTATCGGCAACAACATTTGCAAATTCACATCCGGGAATGAAACGTCTATTCTCGGCCTGAAATAATGAAAAAAAATTGCGAACATTCGAGAAAATATATACAGGGTGAGAATAAAATGAATACATATTATTTACGCTCAAAGTGGAATGAAATGTTAAATACATACAAGAAGCTCAAAGAAATTTTCACACAATGCTCATTAAATGAACAACAATGGTAGATTCCGGGAGAAAAACAACTACTACCGAAATCAGTGCACTGATGAGAGTCAAAGAGCTCGAAACCGGTCTGTAGGTGTCTAGGTTGGCCTGGCTAATTCGAAATCAATATAGGCATTCAGGAAAGAATCACTCGTATCAGTATTCGTTTATACGAGTCGATGCATACGTTTTTCTCTAGTTAATATGGGAACAATAAGAGAAACTGCTAAAATCAAGCAATAATTTGTGACACCCTGTACAAAAAAATTCTATACTTTGGAGGTCTTCTGGGATTGGGCAGTGGAACGGGCAACTGGACCCTCAACCAAATACTCAGATTCATATCGTCATCATGGAAATTGAAATCGGCAGTAGGTATATCGATCCTGTGCAGATTTTTTTCCACGTTTCTTAACAGCCTGTATGTCGCCACGTCCATGCTTTCTTTCTGCCGTTCACGAAACAATTGACGAACCTACCAGAAAAAAACATGTTGAGGTACGGTGCACCACAAGGGTCCCACTTACAATATATATGTATACCCATATAGCACTCGACGTTCTTGGGAGGTCCATTTTAGGTCCGATTTAGGTCTGAACGTTTGGGATCTACTCAAGACGTACTGAAAACGTCCATTTCTAGACGTACTGGGTACGTACGATTCGGAATTCGGATATACTGAGTACGTCCAACTCGAGGTCCAACTCTGGACGTTATCGACTTTTTATGGACGGGAATCGGGATTGAATGAATTGTATAATTATAATTGAAATCATTGCATATAATTGATACCCTCGATCTCTGATATCTATATATTCATCTATTCACCAGAGTCCTATAACAGCATTAGGGAAATTTAGGATAGATAGATAGACAGATAGATATTTTATTTTCTTCAAAGACAATTTACAATAATTGTATTAGGAATAGTCAAAATGAATCTTAACCCTAAATCCTATCCTAACTCAAATCTAAGTATTTTAATATACATATTTATATATACATGATTACTTAGAAATGTAAAATTAGGATTCAGAAATGAAGACATATGAAAAATAAAAATAAAAAAGAAGAGGAGATAGGCCTCTGTGACTGACACCTCGCATATACAAGGTGTTTCTTAAGTACGTGTAGAAAAATTCAGGAGCATGTTGCTGACGTCTAAATAGGAAGAAAAGTTCGTATAAACATAATAATATGTCCGAAAGTTATCCGTTTCTGAGATACAGAGTGTCAAAGTTGAATTCTTATTGGAAGAGTTCAAGAAAGCAATAAGTAAGAATCATATTTTGCCTACATTCCAATGTTGAATGAAGAAGAATATTGAATGAAAGAAGAAAAATGCACTGGTGTATCAAACTAAAATAAAATTTGATATTGTCATTGAAAAATACCCCTAGACACCAAATTTAATTCCGATATCACAATTATTTT
Organism: Phaedon cochleariae; assembly: GCA_918026855.4. Lineage (NCBI taxonomy): Eukaryota > Metazoa > Arthropoda > Insecta > Coleoptera > Chrysomelidae > Phaedon > Phaedon cochleariae. The sequence continues at coordinate 59,343,545 of OU896710.1, forward strand.
GAAATTTATTAACAAAAAACAAAAATAAGAATTCAACTTTGACACTCTGTATCTCAGAAACGAATAACTTTCGGACATATACTTATTCGAACTTTTATCCTTATTTTGACGTCAGCAACATGCTCCTGGATTTTCTACACGTACTAAAGAAACACCCTGTACACTCACATTCCTTGGCCAACATCAGCCACCTCTGCACCACGAGGAGGACCATAATATACAGAAGAAGCTCTGTATTTGGTCTCTAATTGAATAAATATGTTTGCAATATGTGATGTAAAAAAAATTGAAGAGAAATAAACAACTCTTATACAGTAAACTAAAGGTACTGGGATCGATCCCCGGTAGGAGCGCATTTTTTTTTAATTTTTCATTCAAAATAAGATCTTTTCTACTTTGTCTAGATCTCTTTCTCAACTATTTGAGTAGAAAAAGGCGAATTTACGTTGATTCAGGTATTCATGGTCCTAATCTGGACGTGCCCAGTACGAACGTTCTCAGTATAACGTTTTGGGGACGTACTGGTGCTATATGGGTACGATGGTAAAAACGTTAATTACCCATTTCCAGTTTTCTTTCGTTCTGTTATCTTGTTCTTCATCTGCATTATCAATCAGATATTCGAGGTCATTCAATAGCTGAAAATCATTTAATTATGAATTGATGATGAAGTGATGTGTTTTTGGGCTTATATAGTTTAGCGAAAATTTGCATAAGCACTCGTTATATTATATTAAATGAGAATTAATGTGTTGAATACCTTGAGGACGTCTTCAGTTCGTTCTGCTGCTTCATCAATAGTTGTGTGTTCAATATTTTTCTCCCACAGATGGAGGTATGTGTTCATTTTATCGCACAGAGATGGATTTGGCAATTTCCCGCACTCGATATAAAGTTGCCACTAAAACATTGCTTCCTATACCACACAGCATGTCCCTGAAAGATCTGTACAAAATGATACCAGAGACTCCTAGGCCATAGTGAGATGATACCAAAACGCTCCGTTTTTATAGTAGTTTGGTTCAATCATCTCAAGAGGTCTCAGGAATCTATATGGTATCATTTTGTACAGACCTTTCAGGGACACCCTGTGTAACTCAGTCTATTGTTGTAATATTCTTGAGAAACGACCGAAGGAGTGTCCATAAGTTGGATATGAATTATTTTTTTATGAAATCATATTAGAGGATGTTCGTCTCTGAAAAAGAGATCATATTGATGGTTATTCATGTTGGTCCAAATTTGGTACGAATCGCTGATATATAGAGGGGGGCCGTTTAAAGTGAGACACGCTGGTATACAGGGTCTTCAACTTCAACGCCTTGTACCAACTCAACGAGACGATTTTGGGTATAGGTAGTTGGCCTAATTCAACTTGTTTTGATCCCAGGAGTCCACAGCCGAGCCATGTCCCAACCTTTTACAGACACCCTGTATAGATCACCCTGTATAGGGACTCACGTCAGATTGTTCTCTCTCGTTTCTCGCTAATTCTTTATTGTAAATGATGACGTGTTCGATGTACTCCGTAGATTTGTCCAGTTGTTCTTCACGGATATGTTGTTCGGCAGTTTCTATCTTTTCCTTTTCTATCGCGGTTTTTTTCTCCTGTTCCAATCTGATTTTTTCTCTTTCAGCTTCCATCGCTGCTTCTTGTTCCGCTTCTATTCGCATTTTTTCAGCTAGTTCTGCTGTCAGGCGGGCTTTTTCCTTCTTCGAAAGTTTCTTTTTGGGACCCTGCGAGAAAAAAAATTCGTGATTTTCAGGGGGCTTTTGCGATCACTGCTGCCCGTTGCCTTTTTTTCTGATTTTTCTGTTTTTTCGGATTTCGGTGTCGGCGGTTCATCAGTTTCTTTTTTTTCTGAAACTAGAAACTATAGTTGTTGTCAGAGAAGTCAAGTTTAGGTCGCTGTTAAACGGTCCAATTCAAAATTTTCGTGAATAATTGTGACTGAAAAGTAAAATTGAAGCAATTCCAAAATATGCGTAGTGAGCTTAGTATAAAATTTGTTGTTGTTTTCTATTGAATAAACCGAGAAAGAATTGAAATTTTCATCACATAAAGAAAGCAAATTCTCAATGTATTTCTTTATATACAGGGTGTTAGTGAATAAGTGCGACAAACAACAGGGGGTGATTCCTTGTGATAGTTTAGAAAATAAAGATTTTATAAACATTTGTGCTAAGTTGCTTCGTTTTCGAGATACAGGGTATTAATATTTCCATGAAAAATCGTTTCTTCAATCATTACTCAAATATCTTTTCACCAATTCCAATGAAACTTGGTAATTTCGTTAAATGTAACATGAAGCTACTTTTTATGTGATTAAATTCAAAATAATATTTTCAGTGGCGTCACAGTGGGTTAATTTATCGATATTTACGGTTAATATCGCCACTGGATTTTCTGACTTCCATATTTTTATTAGATTGAAGAATTGAAATATCAACTTTCTTTTCCTCTGTCGTGTTTCTTTTTTATATTGCTTTTAGTATTTGAGGAAACAATAAAAATTCGATTTGACTCCAAATTTTAATGTAGGGGCTCTCGAAACATTCATTGAGACTACTCAATAACCTCAATAAGAATCACTTTCAAATTTTAGGAATTTTTCAGTCTCCAACCATAATGAATTTTGGCACCATGAAATCTTATACAGGGGCGTTAAAAATAAAAACAATTAATACTTCCAACTTCAACATCCTGTATATAAAAAACGAAGCAAGTTATATATCACAAGGAATCACCCCTTGCAGTTTGTCGCGGTTCTTCACTAACACCCTGTATTTATCCATTTCTCTCAATATCAAGAAGATATTATAGTACTGTCATTGAATGAAACATTATAGGAGGAACCCATGATATTATAGTTGATTTCTGACTTTTTTTTAAGTTGAAGACTTGGCAACATTGTGCTGAATGTTGAGAACTGACAAGACCACGCCCACAATTCGTGCGCCGTGTTGTCACGTTCATCGCTTCAACTGTCAAGGTGGCTCTTCAACGCCTTCGTACCATTTTTAGCTAACTAGAATTATTGGGTCTCTTTGAATTTTCATTAACAAAATTTCCAAGCGTGGAGTTAGGTGAGAAAAATCGTAATTTCTTCCTAAAGTACAGTATTTTATGCTTCTAAATTCATAAGAAAGTCGAAACAAACCAGATTTTTCTTCAGCTTTTGCTTGAGCTAATTTCGCCGCCTTCTGTTTCAGAATTTGAGCTAGAAAGGCTTCTTCATCATCGTCTTCGCCTTCTTCTTTTTCTTCCACCTTGTAAGGATCGAAAGTCACCTCGGACTTCTTATCTTTCTTGCCCTTCTTCTGCAATCACAGTACACCCCTGTCTTTTGGCACAGAATATCTGGCGTTCAGAAAGGTAACTCTACATGGTCACGGCAACAAAATTTTAGCTATCCAAATAATATTTGAAAACATATACAGTACGACAAATAAATGTGTTGAAAAAAATGTTTGTGGTAATATATCCATAGAAGTATGTTATGGACGGTTGTGAAAGAGAAAGTAGGTACCTAAAACAATGAATTATTTTGTTTTTTCGTAACGGAGGTAGGAGAGTTAACAGTCTGAATGTGCTTTTTTTTTTCTTGTGTAAAATACCTTCCCATGTTTTTCATCTGGCTTTTCGCTTGATGAAACCTTGACAAAAGAAGGCTTGGAAACTTCTTCAGAGATAGGTTCTTGGCTCTTCTCTCTCTTAGGCTTTTTAGCTTTTTTCTTCTTCTTATCTTTGTGATGGCGTTTGTTATCAGTTATGCTCTCTTCAGAAGATGCAGTCGAGTAAGAAATATCATCGACATCCATGGATGTTTGAGATTTCTGATGGAAATTGATTTTTTCAACGAAAAAACATTTTCATTTTGTCCGATAAAAAGGAGATATGCAAATTTTCCGATCTTGTGAGTTTGATAGATTTATTCAGATATTGGAAAAAATGTTTTTGATGAAGTTTTCGGAATTTTGACAGATCAACTTTTTTTCCTGTATCGTGATATTTTTACCAGTTTTAGAGCCCTATCAGATGTTCCTTTACTGAGTTTCCGTTTTTTAGACTTGGTATCACTGTTTAACGTAGAAGCAGTGCCAGTGCTCTGAGCTGTTGACATAAAAAACAAATGAAAGAAAAATTACTGAGCGAAGCAATTTGCCTGCTCAACCTGAACTTACTGATCATTCGAAATACTGAATTCACTAAAATCATGAAGTATTGTATGTATCAAATAACTAAATAGATGGTGTTACATCAATATATGAAAAATCGAATATGCTCACTATAGAGCTAGGGCACTATCTCACATTTTAGGGATTCATTTTCATCTTCCGGTTTTTCTGGAAATGACATTAACTCTCGATTTTCGAATGGAAAACCCTGTATTTTATTCCATAATCGGTTAGAGATTATTGTAACGAATTCAACAATAGCGGGTTTGAAAGGGTTATTTCAAACGATAACAAAAGATATATTCGCGTTCGAAGTTTCCATAAGCTCAATATATCAGTTTGACAGAGAAAGAAAATTCGATATTGCGCCGTCACACCCATTGAGCTTATAGAAATTTCGAACGTGAAATATTGTAACGGAGCGTTCAGTTGACACCCGTATAGTTTTTGTAAGGTATATACTGCTTTATGTTTTTCACAGGAATATGCATGGGTAGGTATATTCCCACTAGACAAATTTGATGCAAGGTAGTAGCAATTTACGGAACGGACGTACAGCAATATTGCAAATGTGAAGTTTATAAATGTAACGTTCCAGCAATGTTACAGCAACATGTAATATTGCTGCAACGCTACATTATCAAACTTCACTTTTGAAATATTGCTGAACGTCCGTTTTTGAGTGATTGCTTCAACATTGCATTAACCTATAGCTTCCATCTTTGCTTACTGGGTTAGCAAATACCTTCGTTTTTTCGGACCCTTTTTTTTGAGCTTTTGGGTTTTGCATTCAGCCGAACCATTCTGCTGCTGGAAAGCCATCACATGAGAAACATTTTATTCTATTAAATAATTCATTCAAATCCAACTGTGATAAATAACAGCCTTTTGGTTGCTATATGTGATTTAGAATATAATAAATATTGTTTTTCTGCAACCAATCCCTAAAATGTGAGATAGTACTCTCTAGTGAGCATATTCAATGTTCCGAATTTCACAAATATAGCTAGAAAATCAAAAAAGAAAAGGGGGGTATACAGAAAAAAATTGAAAAAAGTCTATCTGATGCCTATTTTGATTGTTTTTTAAATATGTAGGATTCATTTGCAATAACAAGTGACTTCTGATGTGAATAGAATTTGTATGATGATTCCAGTGGCGTTCAGAAGAGGCAAAAATATGAAATAAAATGTAATGTCACCCTCTGTTGCAATAAAATATCTATTACAGATTGACCAATAATCAGAATTAATTTTTTAGGTACCTCTAATGATCTTTTTATGAGTTTTTGTTTTTGAGAAAAAGATAGAAACTAACAATGAATACTTTTTCGAGATGAATATATCATTCTTCACCATATTTTAATAATGTAACACCGTCTATGGTTTTTATGCATGAGTGAAGTCGTGAAATTCGTTGTTAGTAAACATTATTTCGAATGTGCAGCAATCCCAATGAGCTGTTCAAAAACTTGCAGATTTTCTTAGATCAGAAACCTCGTAGCGTAGAATCAGAAACGGCCAATACATTCTTGGAGCTCCTGCCACTCTTTGGGGCCCCAATGGAGCTCCTCTCCCTTTTAGGGGCCCCAGTATCACTTTTCGACGTTGCCAAATCTTCCGACGGCAATTCTGTTTTCGATTGAGGTTCTTTTTTGCTGGGGGTTATTGAGGGTTCTTTTGCCAGTTTTTTCGGTTTCGATTTTTTTTCTTTCTTCTTGGGATCACTAGCTTCCTCTACAGCAGTTTCTGGGGCTTCAATTTGGGATGAATCAATTTGCGGTGGTTCTGGCTTTGGTTTTTTCTGCTTCGGTTCCTTTTTCTTGGGCTTATTCTTCTTATTCTCTGCAGCTTGTTTTTCTGTTGGTACCTCGTCATTTTCGATGCTATCGAAGTTTATTTTACTGTCTAGCACTGAAGTATCGGCCATTTCTCTTTCGCCATCTGGGGCCTTTGACTTTTTCTTGTCTTTTTTCTTGGCAGGTTTTTTTGTGTCGACTCGAGTCTCGGAAAATGAGACTTTAGAATCTCCTAGTCTTAGATCACTTTTTTTTTCTGGTTGTCCGGAAGTTATTGCTGATTTACTCGGTGGACTGCTCAAGGATTCTTGAAAAAAAGAAAATTACACTGACTCATCCATCTAATGAATAAAAAACTCTGTCGTGTATCATCATAAGCATCATTTTGTGATTGTTTTATGATAATTTTTGCTATTTGTTACTTTTTTCTTTCACACCTTTTTTGGCTGACTCATCCAATTTCTCGTCTGCTTTTGGAAATGTGACTTTAGAGGATAATTTGGGTATTCCAATTCCTTCTTTGCTTGCATTTTCAATGCTTTTGGAAGCAGTTTTATCTGCAGAAAAACCGTGTATGAGTAGTGATTCAGAAACATATACTTAGGTATAAGTTTTCTCCAGTTTATTATTATTCATTTATACTTGCCCATCGACTTCTTTGGTACTTGATCTCCATCTGGTATCTCTTCAATGCCAGGTTCAGCATTTTCTACCGCGGTTGCGGTTTTATCAGATTTTTTTTTCTTGCCCATTTAATTTTTTTTCAATAAAACTTTTATACTTTTGACATCCATCAATCGGTGTCAGTGTTATGAAAATGGCAGTAAAATATCTACTGCATGAATGAAAAAAATATCAGTGAGATAACACTATGGGGTAATCTCACTGATGATATTTATACAGGGTGAGTCATAACTATTGGGACATAGGTTAGGGGCGGATTGTTTGGATTAAACATTTAAAATATGGTGATAGGACCAATTACACCTTGATAAAACATTGCTGTGGAAAAAATACAGGCGTTAAAGGACCCCGCACTTTTAGTAGGTACGTAAAATGGTTCTCGGTGAAATTTTCTGAATTTTCAGTATGTTGCAGAAGTCGATGAACTGATTGAACCTGCAGAATCGTAAAGTTCTTTGATGAACAGATTCTGAGATACAGGGCGTTGAAGTTACAAATCGGTATTTTTCATTTAATTATTTTCTCGAAATTCAAAGATGCCAAGTACAATTATTTTCGCTCATATCATCAACGAACCTCCATATTACTCAATATAATTCAGATGGTTCAGATAATGTAATTGTTTACAGAGTGAAACAAATAAACATTTCAGTGATGTCTGAAAATTCGATGTAATAATGAAATATCGAAAAAATAATTCAGGCATGCAATATACTATTCTCATTCCATCATGAATCACAATTCATACAGGGTGATTTGAAAAATTGGTGACACCTAAGACCGATTAATTCATACACATCCTGTATATTCGAGTGAATTGTTAACCTCCCAAGATAGCTGATACCGTATGAACATGATTTCGTTGAGATATATAGGGTGATCATGAAGATTTTCGATGATGAAAATGACAAAAAATCGTGTTTTTTGAAATCACCCTGTTATTCATGATTAACTCGGTGAAATTCCCTAATTATTTTTTAATATATTCATCATTCTCTCCTCAACGCTGTCTTGAAAATTCAGTTTCCTGTCATGATGGGTGTCATAGTTATTAATTCAGGAACTTACCATTTGCATGAAGAGTTGAAGAGACACACAAATAGTGAAACGTGAGAATGTGGAGACGAAAATAAGTTTAGTATTCATATACAGGGTGAACATTAGAAATTCAATAACAATAGCAGATATATGAATTTAATAATATTAATATAATGTACAGATAGTTAGGCGAATTTCGTTGGTATACAAGCTCTGCCAAAATGAAAAACGAACAATACCTAGGAGATGGGAGAATGATTCGGTCTTTCACGCTTTCATTTCCAATAGGGTGAGTTGAATCCTGGAATCGACAGATTTTTTCACATTTGTTTTTCACTCAGAATCAGGCGTTTCCATTATTTTCATATTTGCTTGTTATCAGTAATTATTATAATATCATTAGATTCATATTCATATCACATTCCAATGATATAATTCAATACGTATGATGGTGTTATATAAATAATCCTATTATACTGGATGTTTCCGAAATAGCAGAGATAAATATGAGAAGGTGTTGTACGGGACATAATGACAAAAAAATACTGAACTTGTCACGCGGCTACTGATTGATTTCAGATTGGGTGTTGTAACTTAGAATATTCCCTTTGTGGAATCTATTGTTCATCAATTTATGAAGACTTGAAGAAACTTGTTCATTTACATTCGACAAGTGGCCGAGATTTTTCACAAATAGTGAAACGTAAGAATGTGGAGATCAAGTGTAACATAAATGATCTATGAAGGCCCATTTTGGCAGAGCTTGTATACCAACGAAATTCGCCTAACTATCTGTACATTATATTAATATTATCAAATTCATATATCTGCTATTGTTATTGAATTTCTAATGTTCACCCTGTATATTAATACTAAACTCATTTTCATCTCCACATTCTCACGTTTCACTATTTGTGAAAAATATCGGCCACTAGCGAATATAAGTGAACAGGTCTCTTCAACTCTTCATGCAAATGGTAAGTTCCTGAATCCATAACTATGACACCCGTCATGATGGGAAACTGAATTTTCAGGACGGCGTTGAGGAGAGAATGATGAATATATTAAAAAATAATTAGGGAATTTCACCGAGATAATCATGAATAACAGGGTGATTTCAAAAAACACGATTTTTTGTCATTTTCATCATCGAAAATCTTCATGATCACCCTATATATCTCAACGACATCATGTTCATACGGTATCAGCTATCTTGGGAGGTTAACAATTCACTCGAATATACAGGATGTGTATGAATTAATCGGTCTTAGGTGTCACCAATTTTTCAAATCACCCTGTATGAAATGTATGAATTGTGATTCATGATGGAATGAGAATAGTATATTGCATGCCTAAATTATTTTTTCGATATTTCATTATTACATCGAATTTTCAGACATCACTGAAATGTTTATATGTTTCACTCTGTAAACAATTACATTATCCGAACCATCTGAATTATGTTGAGTAATATGAAGGTTCGTTGATGATATGAGCGAAAAAAATTGTACTTGGCATCTTTGAATTTCGAGAAAATAATTAAATGAAAAATACCGATTTATAACTTCAACGCCCTGTATCTCAGAATCTGTTCATCAAAGAACTTTACGATTCCGCAGGTTCAATCAGTTCATCGAATTCTACAACATACTGAAAATTCAGAAAATTTCACCGAGAACCATTTTACGTACTAAAAGTGCGGGGTCCTTTGATTTTTTTTTTAGTTTTTTATTCATTAACTGTTTTCAAATCGGCACAGAGGCATAACTTTATACAGGGTCACAGGGAATGTCATTTTACGAGTTTTTTATGTATAATTCTACAGCTTATTGTTACAGATGGCGCCACGTGAATGAATCCTGATGTTAAAATCGACTGGGGACATTTTTTGACGAAACTTTCTAGTGATTTTGATTAGAAAATATGACAGAAACATCATTTCTACGTAATATTGGTATTCAAACACGATATATTCATCCGCAATCGAACAGTTCAAAGTCTTGGAAGGGGATTTCAAATACATCATTTTTTGTCAGTGAATAGGTAGATTTTGGTGCGAGTTTTTAGTCAGTACTCTTTCGATTGACGCCCTGTATCATTTTCCACAGCAATATCTTTATTAGGATCCTATCGCCATATTTTGGTCAAAACTATCCGCCCTTATTCTATGTCCCAATAAAACGAATAGTTATGACTCACCGAGTGACTCACCCTGTATATGTTTATGTTTTCAATGTTTTTCTGATGGAAAGTCTATGACATTATACATAACGGAATGTTTTTGTGATTTTACATCATTTCCAATGTACAGGGTGATTCGCCAATGGTCCTAGCTCAATTATTTTTGATTTTTGATCAATTTTTTCCCACTACATAAAAAAATACAAGGTGCCCGGATAAAACGATTTACAGGGTACTTGTTGATTTTTTTGAATGGAACTCCCTGAAGAGCTGATTTCATCAATATATCACACTTGGGGGTCTAGCGGGAATGACTATACAGAGATATAGGGTGTTCAAAATCGAGATTTTTCAACTTTTTTCGTGTCGAAACTATTTATAATTGGTCAAAACGACGGCTTTCAAATCTCTATCTCAACTAATGATTTACTATCTACTGACATTTAATAATTGGAACAAATACAGGGTGATCAGAATTCTGAACCTTGAACCACCAGAGGAATTTGTACCAACTAAATGTCAGTAAATAGTAAATCAAAAGTTAAGATATGACATGTGAGTCGTTTTGACCAATAATATATTCAGAATCATACAATTTTTGCACAAGAACTTACCATTCTCTCCAACACTGCTCTGCAAAATTATTGATCAAACACTTTATTCGTTTATCACAACAAACACGCTCCACAAATTTCTCTACAATAGAACAAAGCACAGAACCCGCATTCTTGAAAAGGATAACTCATCAACTTTTCAATTGACTCGGCCGTTAATACTTGATGGAAATCCATAATAGAAGATTTTCGCGAAATTCTCGATAAGTATTCTTAAAATATTTTTTTCTACAAACGTCATAAAATGACAAGGTTCGCGCATTGATAACAAATTGCGAAGTGACACTTTTTTCAGTTTCCTACGTTACCATGATACCTTGCACAAAACAATGCGTGAAGTAAAACAGTGCGCGAAGTACCTACTTCGCGCATTGTTATGTAAAATATATGAAATATTTATATTTCAGCTTTATGGTCCTCAATCGAGCAAACATCCACGAATTCATTTATTTCTGAATGTTCTACAATAACTTTGTTTCATCTCTTGGATCGCACGAAAGGAAATTCCTATTATGTTCGTGGAACATCGTGTGTATCTAGGGAGGATAGGGGGAGGCCTTTTAAGCCAGTTCAACACTATTTTTTATATCGAGCTAAGCATATTTTTACTTCAGAACTATATTTTTTGACGTTTGTAGAAAAAATGTTGTTTGCAACTCGAGCGCGAAATACTTTGGTCATCTCGACTATTTTTTTACTCGGCTACGCCTCGTTAAAAAAATCAGATCTCGATCACCAAAGTATCATTTCGCGCTCTAGATACAAAAATAACTATTTTTTGTGAGAATCATATCGTTTGTGAAGTTTTTTACACTCATGACAACTCCAACTACAATTTTAGAAAGGAAAGAATTCTTTTCTTTCACATAGAGTTCAGAAAACTACAGCCTCTTGCACCATATTTGGATTTTACTCTCTATAGCATCAAATTCATAGAACTTTGATTGAATAATTTATGAAGACTTTTTCGTTTTTTTTTCCAAGAGTGTTCCTATATTTGGGGTTAATGAAACTAAAATAAATAGTTCATTCTCATACATATATTGATCAGGCTTGATCTACATTTCACTAAGATTGACAACAATCTTTCCATTTACTCTTATATCTCTACACACTTTCTCACATTAAGCCATATTTCATCTAACTTAATTATAATATTCACTAAACATGATTAGGCGCAACCCCAAAAACAGGATATCACATTCTTACAGAAAATGTAACTAAAATATTTTTGCACATTCAAAAACGGCGCCCAATTTCTAGTTGTTTTAGAGGTTGTGTCTAAAGTAAAACTGTAAAAATAAAATAAAACAAGTTGCAGGTAAATCCAAGTGAACGCTCAGAATCTTTTGCTTCCTCTCCTCTAGCAGTTTTTCTAAAAAAAAATTATTTCATATCAATGGCGTTTCTTTTGAAACAGAGAGTGAAAAACTTGGAAGTCATTTCCACAAAATGTTCAATAAATTGAACGTAACCAAATTCAAAAACAGAAGAAATTTGAGGTCGAGTTAATCGTTAAAACTCATTCAATGTTCGTGAATGCGGTAGTTGAACGTTCTGCCTGTCTGACCAATGTATACCTTAGGACAAGATCCACTGTTCAGTTTATTTACTCCTGATTTTTCAAATTGAGATGTTTTTCTTCATTATTTTTGACTTTCACAACGTGTTATCAATTCTAAAAGCAGCTCTCAACTCTTGTTTATGAAAAAATAAAGTTAATTTTTCAGCTGATGATCTGAAATAGGTCAATTCTGATTATTGTTTCTGATCGTAGGTACTACCATCAGAATATCAGAAACAATAATCAGTAGTAATATTATGAGTAATTCAAAATTTTCGGGATATGTATACGTTGATAACTTGTTGAATAATCACAAAGACTGTAAGTATAACAGTTGAAATAATCCGACCGCGAAGAGGTAGGATTATTCTGTTGAAGTGACACGTTTTGTAATTATGCAGGAAGTTTGAGATGTATAACCTTGAATACTTTGAAATTCGAATTGTATTTGATGCGATTATTTCTTTAGTAGTAACAATATGAATTGGTTACTATGGAAATGGGAATAATTCTAAATTTCTGATTGGTGGAGTTACTCTATGTAAATCTACATATATTCGAAATTACACAAGGTTGTACAGGTTATACAAACAGAACTGTGGATCTTGTTCAGAGGCATATATTGGTCAGACATGTAAAATTTTTAACCACCGCATCAAAGAACATCAAGTGCGTTCTTTGAAATATAAAACAAGCACATATGCTAACTATATATTGATAGAATTTCGGAATTTTACATGCAGAAACTTGATCATGTTGCATCATGACAAATCATCCAAAGATTTTTCTTTTTTTTCAAATAATTATATTCAGAAATGATAAAACAATAGGAACGGTGGCTAGGGGAATACAAAACACTTGAGATGTTCGTAGCAATCGTTGTCCGGAGATATATGTGTGGCATATATTGAGAAAGTAGATATTTTTCAATTTAGTTCAATCCATTGAAATTTGTATGGAAATAACATTGGGAATTATGTTCATAGTACCGTTACATAATACATAAGTTTGATATATTTTTAACGTATTTTCATAAAAATTTCGACTTTTAGTGACAGTGATATATGGCATCTCCACCAGTTTGCAATAAACACTTCGTTTCGAACCGCGAATACGGCAAAAAAGCAAAATTTCTTTTTTGTGACTCTATAAAAACACTGGAATACAATAGCAGATAGCAGTTGTGTAAAAAAATTGTCATCAAGGAATACGCATGATTTTTTGTTTAATCGAAATTATATTCCTTCTTCCTTATAATAACATTGGATATCATTCATTAATCTCAAATTTGCTTGTGACTCTAAATAATTTCATTTAAATGAGGCTAAATATGAAGTCACAGGAAAACGGGTTAGTGGCCATCACTAATATTATGACGTCATAGTATTAGGCCGCACAGCCATAGACTAGCGCGACAGAATGACAAGATTCAGATTGAAAAAAAAAGAAGAAGAAGAGGTAGGAGAAGAAAACAGTTTTAAACGCCAGAAATTTGAAAATGGAAAATGATGTTTATACCAAATACTGTTTAGTGCCGCAAAGCCTTTCATCAACAAAAGTATCACCAGGAAAAATATTCCTTTCATTGCCAGTGGGATCGAGTGATAAAAATAAAGAAATGAAAATAAATAGAAATGATTTATCCGAGAAAACCAGAGGATTTGTTTGTGAAGACCATTTCAAAGTGAGTATACGTTCAAGTATGTCCTAGTGAAACCCATTATATATCAATGATTATGTTCCTCATGTTATTAGGAGAATATAATATAATATGTGATTTCGTTTTCAGCTTGAAGAAGATATGGAAAACTATTTGAGATATAAATTGATAGGTGGTAATATATATTTGAAACAACATGCAAAAAGAAGTCCTGTTTGATCATTCTTATTGTAGATATTTGCTTATTATTCAGTTATTATCATTCAGAATATTGAGATCATATAATTGAGATAGATTATAGAAACTACAAGCTCAGATAATCATAACCTCACTTTCTCTTCTTATATTATTTTCAATCTTTCGGACATGAATGTTTGACATGACAAATAAAAACAGCCACATCCAGTCGGAAATCATCGCTGCAGTTCGGCTGTTGGTCGGAAAGTTGCAAATATTATGATTTTCAATCAGAAATTATTAAATATTCGGTGCTTAATAATGTTTTTCGGATGTATAATTCGAAATCTATACATATGAGTAATGGAACAAAAATATATTCTAGTGTAAAATTTTCACACCCTATTGTTCAACACACATTTTGAGCGATTGATACGTTGAAAAAAAGATCAATTTTAAAATTACATTTCAATTTTATGCAACCTTTGAACGTATGAAAAACTGAAATTTGACTAGCACGCAGGATTCCTCTTTCCACCAGCTTTCCAATGAGGGGTCACAAGCCATAGGGTTATATTTGAAAAAATCATGTTGAGGGTGGTTTCAGCTACCCCTGGAGGGATATATTCTCGATATTGCTTGCAAAAGGTAGGTAAATACTTCGTTAACGTATGTCGGGAAATTTTAGAAAAAATATTCACCTCTCCGCTACTGTATAGAATTGAAACAATATAATGGGACCTAAAGCAGTTCCTTGGGGGACACCAGATTAATTATAAAACTTCAATTGTTTGATTGAAAATGTTCATTACCTTTGGAAGAATCACTGCATTTAGTCGTATTTGAGGAAACCCTTGTCTTGGCCCTGCGGCGCGTTTCGGTTCCACTGTCCGCCATCGGGGTTGTTCTGGCTGCCACCCTGGCCCTGACCCTGGCCCTGGCCCCCGCCGCCCCCTTGGCTCATCCAGTTCAGGAAGCCAGGGTTGTTGCCTCTGCCGCTGCCGTTTTGGCTGTTCTCTGCATTGAAATTTTACAATTGAAGGGCTTGATGTAAAAGCAATGACAAAAGCTTTGAGATACAGGATGTATAAGCTTTCATGGTGCCAAAATTCAGTATGCCGGATGAATTCAAAAAAGACAACATGAATAACATGAAACACAGGGTAATCATTCATAACCGCCTCTGTATACAACAGAGATTGTTCATTTACCTAGCATCAAGCATTGTATCCTCATCCCCGTTCTGTGATATCAATATTATATAAATATGCACTCTTCCTTTCGTTCATTTCCTAAATTGTACTAATTCTATGAATTTCAATAATCCTATATTTTCGGTCTGTATATGCATAGTGAATACTTTAAGATTTATCCGGCCGTCCGAAGATCGCTTGGTGACTATTTGGTATGGAAGTCTTAGGTGGAAAAATGAAAATTTTTATTTGGCCTATTAAAAATCTGACAAAAATTCACATAGACTAATTCGATGTCGAAATCAACGAATCTGTGGTGGAAATTGGGAAATTTCGAAAAATAGAGACGTAATAGTCTACCGGAGTGCGAAAACAAAGCGAAAAGCTGACTTTGAGTACCGATATCTCAAAAATTAACTGTCCTACTGGGCTGATTATGATCCCATTCGATTCAGCAGGTCATTTTCTACTGGAAAAGCGATAATTCGCGTGAATTTCTGCCGTTTTCTGGCACTTTCGGCCGTCCGAAGATGGCTCGGTGACTATATCGTACTGAAGTCTTAGGTGGGAAAATGAAAATTTTCATTTGACCTATTATAAATTTGAAGGAATCAACATAGACACATAGACTATTTCGATGTCGAAATTAACGAATCTGTGGTGGAAATCGGGAAATTTTGGAAAATACAGACGTAGTAGCCTACCGGAGTGTTCCTATTGGCAATAAAAGCGAAGAGCTGACTTTGAGCGCCGATATCTCGAAATCTATCTGTCCTATGGAGCTGATTATAGTCTCATTCGATTCAGCGTGTCATTTTTCATTGGAATAGCGATAATTCGCGTGGATTTTCGCCGTTTTCTGGCACTTTCGGCCGTCCGAAGATCGCTCGGTGACTATATCGTATGGAAGTCTCAGGTGGGAAAATGAAAATTTTTATTTGGCCAATCAAAAATCTGGAAAAATTCACATAGACTGATTCGATATCGAAATGAACGAATCTGTGGTGGAAATCGGGAAATTTTGAAAAATAGAGACGTAGTAGTCTACCGGAGTGCTCCTATTGGCAAAAAAAGCGAAAAGCTGACTTTGAGCGCCAATATCTCAAAAAGCGCCGATATCTCAAAAACTGTCTCATTCGATTCAGCAGGTCATTTTCTACTGGAAAAGCGATAATTCGCGTGAATTTCTGCCGTTTTCTGGCACTTTCGGCCGTCCGAAGATCGCTCGGTGACTATATCGTACTGAAGTGTTAGGTGGGAAAATGAAAATTTTTATTTGGCCTATTAAAAATCTGGAAAAATTCACATAGACTGATTCGATATCGAAATGAACGAATCTGTGGTGGAAATCGGGAAATTTTGAAAAATGGAGACGTAGTAGCCTACCGGAGTGCTCCTATTGGCAAAAAAAGCAAAAAGCTGACTTTGAGCGCCAATATCTCAAAAACTATCTGTCCTACGGGGCTGATTATGGTCTCATTCGATTCAGCATGTCATTTTCTACTGGAAAAGCGAAGATTCTCGTGAATTTCTGCCGTTTTCTGGCACACTGGATATTGAAATGAACAAATCAGTGGTGGAAATCGGGAAATTTCGAAAAATAGAGACGTATTAGTCTACCGGAGTGCTCCTATTGGCAAAGAGAGCGAAAAGCTGATTTTGAGTACCGATATCTCAAAAATTATCTGTCCTACTGGGCTGATTATGGTCATAGTATACTAATTTGGACGTGGCCATGCCTAGTTCTCTTTTTTTTATGTTCTGATTCCCACGAAAAGGGATATCCTGTAATGTCCAGAGAACATCGTGAGAACCAAGGGAAATAAGGTAGGAATTGGTGTTCTTCTTAAATTTCTGGAGGTTATATGCCTCGGGGAACACCTCCCTTGGCAATATGTTCCAGAGCCTCGCTGTTCGTTGGATGAATGAGTCTTTGGAAAGAGATGTTCTGCAGGTCTCCAAAGTGACCACAAAGGGGTGCGACGCCTCAACTCGACGGGTTAATTTCGCGGGGACTGCCAATGCAGGAACAATTGTTGATAAAATAGAGCCACATCGCCAACTTTTCTACGGTGTCCCAGAAAAGTGAGTGAGTTTGTGAGCGAGGCACCCACGAGACGAATTGCCCTTTTTTGGACAGGATCCAACAGTTTCAGGGTATGATTGGGTGCTGCACTCCAAATATGGGAACAGTATTCCAGGACAGGTCGGATCTGTGCCTTATAGATCATGAGCAGCTGAGTGGAAGTGACATTGCTCCTGGCCCAAAACAGAAAAGTTTTTGGGATGCACTTTTAGCAAATGATCTCACGTGATTATCCCAAGAAAGGTTATTGCTGATAGTAATCCCAAGCATCGAAATGGATGTCTTCAATGGTATGGTTACTCCTGACAAGCTTATGTTGGGCACAGTGAGATCGGCTTTTCTATAGAAAAAGGCATGCTTGTGTTTTGTTTGCATTGAAATCTACCAAGTTATTGGATCCCCCTTCGAGAATTGTTGCCAAGTCCATATTTATGTTGTCAACATTTCTTCCTCGTTCGTTTCTGATTTGCCTGGCTGGTATTGGAGCCCTGGAAGAGAAGGCGGTATGGAGGGTACTATCAACCGCGAAGCTGTGTACTGGACATGAAGTTGCTTCCAACAAATCGTTGATATGGAGTAGAAATAGTGTTGGTGCTAGAATTGATCCTTGCGGAACACCAGCGTTTATGATAAGACACTATCCGCAATGCATACCCAGACGCCAATTTTTTACTCAAAAGTTTCACGTGATAACAACACTTACGGTTAGCATTGTTGGGCCCGTTGCCGAAGCCCTGGTTGAAGTTCTGCTCGGGCTGCGTCTGCAGATTCCCGATCAGGCCCCAGCCGGCCTGGTTGAGCGCGGCCGCCACCAGGGCCGGATTCATCGGCAGGGCGCCCAGCGCGTTCAGGCCCAAGCCTAGAGGATTGCAGTTGGCCTGGTTGTTGCCCTGCTGGCCCTGACCTGTGATACCTAAGTGGGATAAATGTGCGGATGGAGACGTTCTTTTTCGACATCGGTGGGAGAGATTCGGTCCGTGGTTGGGTTAGAGGTTAGTTGTTTTTTTGTTGAAAGCAAAAGCGGGGATGTTAGGTGGAATGCACTTAGGAAGTTGAAGGTCCTTGGACCATTCAGAAATGGACTGCTAATCGCTTATATCAACTACTTGCTGACCCAGCAGCGATTTTACTAAATATACTGTACGCTAGCACATACCACGCCCACCGTTATATCTCATCTTCAAAGTACTTTACTTAGGCAAAACTCAGAGACTATTTATCCTCAACGAACTAACCTATCCCTGATTGCAATATTTTTGAGGAAGGAAAACCGAATGGAGTGTAGAAACACATTGATTAATAATATATTTCAAAAGTTGAGTTCTTCAACAAAATTGAATAAAATGAGACTGTTTATCCTAAACGCACTAACCTATTTGACTTCAAATATTTTATGAAGAAGGAAAACCAGAATGAAGTAAAAAAACATTGGTGAAAAAAAAAAGTAGCACAAAAAAGTTCAAGTTCACAGCGATTCGAACCATGGACCTTCAGACTGAAAGTCGACAGCGCTAACCAGTAGACCATTTGGGTGTATGAATTTACTGCGTACAAGAGATTGACAACGAGAGAGCTTCAGTCGAATTCGTGTCAAAATCATAAAAAGTGTATTCTTGCGTTGGAGCACAGTATATTTAGTGCGATGTGCTGACTCCGAGTATATCGGTAATGTTTGGAGATATGACGTATTATGGTGGGCGTGGTTTGTGCTAGCGTGCAGTATATTTAGTAAAATCGCGACCCAGCAATAGTTATTTATTGTACAAGGGAAAAAAGTAGCAGATCTTAGCTCCAGTTGTCTCCCGACGCATAGCGGAGGGAGACAAAAAACCGTGAGCTAAAATCTAATATTTTTCCCGTGTATAATATACTATCATTTTCTATGAAAGAAGAAAGGGCGAATCAATATTGAGAAGATATTACATTATTTTGCGTGGAAAATACGATAGTATTGAACAGGGAGGGCAATATATTTGCATCTCTCAGAAAGTCCAAGATCGTTACAGCACATGTAAGCAGTTAAATGAGGCGGAAATTTTGAAATCGTATGGCTGCAATCACTCAACTTTACTTCAGGAAAAAATGAATGTTGATTTTGTGAATGAGAGCACTGAAAACTGCGCTAGCTAATGATCCAATTATCGAATGATTATTGCAAATTTCTTGTCAAGATGTAAGAAAATCATTGAGAACATGTCAAAGATTCACTAATACACGCTAAATAGAGAGCACTCAAAGATCTCTTTAAGGTCTGTTGTCAATTGTCTATTGAAGTTAATCCACTGCGTCTTAGCAGTCCATTTGAATATTAGGGAAAGGATTAATGCCCTTTAGTAATGATAATTCTCTTTTTTTAAACCATTAAAGCGGACGGGAGGAAACCCCTATTGTGTTCGTGGAAAATAGGGAACATAGGGAGAGGAAAAAGGTATTTATAAAAATATTTCAAATTTTATAGGAACTTAATTATTTCAAAATCTATCTAAATTCGAGAGATTTCCTGGATTTTCCCGAACATCCTGTATTTATTTTTTTGATCTGTCTCTCATGAATATTTATTCACAACCCAAAATCACTTTTTCTACTCACCCTGTAATGATTTTAATGTTTTATTGTAGTTTTTCTTGTCACTATCACCTATTTCACTCCATGAAGCATGGAAATTTTGCAAGATATCGAAATATTTGCCAAAAGAAGTTGATTTTTCGACCTATCCTTATTTATTAATTTTGTGAACTGTTGATGACAAACTAAAAAACATGATTGCTATATTAACCTACAAAAATTGCAGTTGTGGATAGGACAGGATAAAAAGGATAACATAACGTCAAATCATCTTGAAATGCAGAGAAGTAAGAGCTATATACTAATCAAAAATATTTTACTACTATGCTATGAACAAAGTATGAAGACGCAATTATTTTCTCTACTTCAACACAATCAATACTCCGAAAAAAAAAACATGAAACAGCAGTACGAAAAAATCGATGATGCCACACCACCCCAGTCACTTTTTCTTTCACATATTATATCCACCCCTTCTTGCACCACCTGAAAACATTCATAATTTTCCATGATTGGCGTTTCTGAACATTTTTTCACTGCAATTACCTGCTGCTGGTTTCGCACTCTGAGGATTCGTTCGATTCAAGAAGGAGGCTGGGGTTAGGAGGTTGACTAAGGGGTGGAAAAGGATGAGGTTAAATTCGCATGCCACCATCACCTAATGATTGGGTATTGAGAAAACACACTGAACATTTGTTTTGATCATCATCATCATCAATCCGTGGTAGAAGTCTATTAAACATAGTTTTCCATCACCAGCTCTAGACTACCATTACTGTATGGTTCAAAGACATAGAAAGAGACAAGAGATAACAGATTCATAACCTTATATCACAAACAGCTAGATAAGTAGCTAGAATTAGAGTTCCTAAATGTACTTGACACTGCTGCTTTGACGTTTTTTGTATATCAGAGTATGGACACTATGACAAGCACTGACTATCAGACATAACCACAAATAAATTGATGGAAAAAGCGAGAACTGACAGTACACGATGGTGTGCTCAACAGAAAGCTCAAACTCGTCTTGTTCTGCGCATGACGTCAGCTGGGATGTAACTGTCATTGATATTATTTGTTTTCGTGATTGATGTCTCGAACTTTAGATATTTATATAAGTACTTAAATTGAATGAAATAATTTCGAAATCCCCACTTATTTCGTTTCTGGTTATGGAAATTCCAACTAACATACAAAACGCACAGATATTGAATTTTTCTGCTTTTCCAAGAATGGAGACCAAATGAAACGATGGGAGCTTGCTGCCGACAGAATATAAACTCAAATAATGGTACCTACCTTATATTCCTTATATCCTCATTCCAAAGTATTCATACCTATCATATTATCATCACATTCATATTACATCACGTATTTCTTCAAAACATTTCCATGCAAAATGTTCCCAAACAAGTGCGAAAGTACGGTTCTTGAATTACACACTTCCAAAAAATCACGAATATTTTGAACAAGATGCCATTCCTACAGAACATCTTCTGAATATCAAGTCATAAATAACTGAAAATGAATTCAAAACTCTTCATATCTCACAAAATATAAATTGCAGCAAGGATTTGAATTACAAAACGGCAAAAATTGATACTCCTGTTGTCGATGTCGGAGCAGAAGCAACGTCAACGTCGTTAACTGCTGAATTTTAATCTGTCAGAATCGACACAGTAGTGGATCATTCAGATGGGATTGGCAATGCATGATAATTCGTATGTATTTGCTATTCGTGATTGCGAATTACCTCAAGATCACAATTTCCAGAATCAATGAAATAGTAAAATCGAAGGAATAGGTACCTGTTTATATAAATTGAATTATTTCTAAACAGATCGAGAAACTTATAGAAATTTCAATAAACATGATTGAATTCATTGCGCACGCCCATGGCAACGGTATCTGTCTGTGACTAGCAGCTGATATTGGTATCCCAGATGACGTCACATAATATGCGCGTAGGCACACCATCTTCTCCTTCCACTATGGACGTAAATAACATAAATTCCAAAGGTTTGACAAATTGAGAGAATTAGGAGAACGATGCAAGTTTTTGCATTTTCCAACTGTGAGAACACGGGAAATCAATTCACTCTATTCGAATTTACATCGGATAACATAATTCTACAAAAATGGAAGAATATGATGAGGCCGGCGTGGAAAATAGGTTCAGGCCACAAAATTTGCGAGGTATTCACATTTGTTGGTAGGATATAGAACATTTTTCAACGCATTTTTATCAGGTACACTTCAGAATGGAAGACTCAATGTTGAAGAATAGGATCCTATTGAGAGAAAGAGCCGAACCCACAATTTATAAACTGAGCGAGTATTGAAAAGAACCTTATTCCAATATATACCTACATATAAGAGACTTATTTCAAAGGAATAGATGTATTTCGTTGGTATATATGTACATTTCAACTTGATATCGACCTCCATTGAGGTCCTTCAGCCTTATCATTCAATATTTCGAGAAGAAATAATTTTCTAATCAATTTATCGTACCCTTTTACCCACTCGAGGAGACGCTTTGCACTCTCATACTACAATTAAAGACAGAGAAAGATATATGGATGTACTCTTCCCAGGACTTGTGGAGGAAGGAAGATGCGAGGATCCTTTATCCAAGCGAAAAACATATTCTTATCCTTATCTGGCAACACATGTGATTTGCTTCAAAATCGTTTGTGGTTATGTTTGATTGTCACTGCTTGTCTAGTGTCCGTACTCTAATAGGTCGCGTGCAAGAACTGTCAGATGACCGACCCTGGAGGCAAAACATATTTGTTTACAAGTGATCGAAATAGTTTTCCACAATTATTTTGGCATATGAATCGTATTTTTCTGCTATTCATCAATTCGCTAATGCCATCACATTGTGCTGTTGTAAAATGCACAAAAACTGCAGCAGAAGGTGAAGAAATTCGGATGGTACATTATGATTCAAAAGTAAGTACCTACTATAGTCACTCACATAGTTTTCATTTTTGAAATTTGGTTATTTCTCTGATTTCTCATCGGAATTCCTTCTGCAATAGGATCAGCTAATAGAAATATACCTGAAATTTCTAGAATATAATGCAAGAAGATTGGATTCATGCAATCAATCAGTAGCAGGACTGGTCTGACATGCTGACGATCGTGTGTGTTGTAGACATTTTCAATCTATTAGCAGCATTAGCTTGTATTGCAGAAGTGGCAGAAGGCAGAAGGAATTTTAATAAGGAATGACAACATTTCATAATGCTAACTATGTGAGATTACTATTTACCTGAAAAATCATATTCCTTAGTCTCTTGCTGCATTTTTTGTGCATCGTACAACAGCACAATGCGAAGGCATGCTTGAATTAATGAATAACGCAAGAAACACGATTCGTATGCCAAAATATTGTGAAAAACTATTTCAACCTTTTGATTCCTCTGTAACCAAATAAAAAAGTGAGGTTGTGTTTCAATAATTCACAGAAGAATGAGGTTGTGTTTGAATATTTTGCCTCCAGGGTCGGTCTTCGTGCACGCGACCTATATACAATGTCAAAACAGCAGTGTCAAGTACATTTAGCAACTCTAGCTAGGATCACAGACTGTTGATGAACATTCCCGAACATTCCCGAAACTTGATAGATCAGTGGAAATTCAGAATACATTAACCTAACCTTGAATAATATTCAAGAATTGTGTTTTAAACTTGTTATGACGGCGATATGTTTTCCTCAGTTCTACGGCACTATGATGATTGAAAAACATTGCTGGTGGTGGATGGAACCTTATATCTTTCAGTGTATTTTCTCATCCCTACAAACACCTATACCATAAAAACCTCAAGACAAACATCAACACTCACCTAAAGCCTGCAAGTTCGGCATGTCAATGTTCCCCCTAGGGCCCCCTTGGTTGCCCCATCCGCCCTGATTGGGCCCAGTACCGTTGTACCTACAGAAAATTCAACTTTCAAAAAAACAGAAACAGAAGGCATACTACACCTCACGCGGGTGATTACAGAGATAATGTTTTTATCGATACATACATGTTTAATTGTATGAAAGTATTTTATTGTCAGGGCAAATAATCAAGAATCAAGGGAGTGAAACAATTATTTCTACGAAAAGGGATATCCTGTAATGTTCAGAGTTCATCGTGAGAACCAAGGAATATAAAGTAGGAATTGGTGTTCTTCTCGGGGAACACCTCCCTTGGCACTGTGTTTTAGAGCCTCGCTGTTCGTTGGATGAACGAGACTTTGGAAAGAGATGTTCTGCAGGTCTCCAAAGTGACCACGAAGGGGTGCGAAGCCTCAACTCGACGGGTTAATCTCGCGGGGACTGCCAATGGAGGAACAATTCTTGATATTTCAGAAGAGCATCGTCCATGAAAATATCTATAAAATAGAGCCAGATAGCCAGATCGCCATCTTTTCTGCGGTGTTCCAGAGAAGTGAGTGAGTTTATGAGCGAGACATCACCCACGAGACGAATTGCCCTTTTTTGGACAGAATCCAACAGTTTCAGGGTATGTTTGGGTGATGTGTTTAAGGACAGGTCTAGCTGACTGGAAATAAAATAGCTCCTGGCCCGAAACAGAAAACCAAATTTTTGGGATGCACTTTTAGCAATTGATCTCACGTGATTTTCCCAAAAAAAAAAGTAAATTACTGTTGCACAATAGTCAAAGTCAGGTTTAATAATAGAATTGTAAATTGTTACTCTAGCAAACATGGACAATGCTTTTGCAATTCTAAGTACATTTTTTCAGAAATCTTTCTAATGACATATTCTCCATGACTACTGAATGCTGCCATATACAGTGTGTCCCACTTACCATGCTCACCATGGGTATCTTTTTAACTGTGAGAGATACGAGGTCGGTTAAATGACACCAAATGTGGAGTTTGTCAAGGCCAACTATAATGTGAAAAAATATTTTGATAAAATCTATTCGTTTTTGTTTTATACGCAAAAAACAGATTTTGATCATTTTCATGTCTCCTCCGTAACTTCTTTATTTATGAAAATATTCGAATAGGAATTTCACATTCTCATGGCAATTTTTCAAAGTGATTTCGAAAAAATATGAAATTTATACCAACTCTTCTATAATTTGAGATATCAGCACCAACTTTAGTTTTTCAAATGTAGGTCATAGCTCACTATGACTTAGTCACAAATAACTTTTTTTTCTCTTACAGATGATATGTCGCAGTAATAGTTTTGTGTTGATAACAACGGAGTTATCGTCATTTATACAAAAACAAAAAATTATTCGGAAGCCCTCATCTTAAATTTATTAATTTTAACAGGAAATTCATGATCTCCGACCTCAAAAACCCCCACTTACCAATTTTGAATGGAATCGGACCAAATCTTGTCCGCCATCTTGGAGCAGCCATTTTTTTTATTTTCAACAAAAATTCCATAACTCCGATCAAATTTGGCAGGTGTTCATAATTTCGGTGACAATACATTATGGAATTTTTGTTGAAATCAAAAAATTTGGATTGGATTTGGTCCGATTCCATTCAAAATTGGAAAGAGGGGGTTTTTGGGGTCGGAGATCATGATTTCTTCGTTAAAATTCATAAATTCAAGAGGGCGGCTTCCGAATGATTTTTTGTTTTTGTATAAATGACGATAACTCCGTTGTTATCAACTCGAAACTATTACTGCGACATATCATCTGTAAGAGAAAAAAAAGTTATTTGTAACTAAGTCATAGTGAGCTATGACCTACATTTGAAAAACTAAAGTTGGTGCTGATATCTCAAATTCTAGAAGAGTTGGTATAAATTTCATATTCTTTTCGAAATCACTTTGAAAAACTGCCATGAGAATGTGAAATTCCTATTTGAATATTTTCATAAATAAAGAAGTTACGGAGGAGATATGAAAATGATCAAAATCTGTTTTTTGCGTATAAAACAAAAACGAATAGATTTTATCAAAATATTTTTTCACATTATAGTTGGCCTTGACAAACTCCACATTTGGTGTCATTTAACCGACCTCGTATCTTTCACTGTTAAAAAGATACCCATGGTGAGCATGGTAAGTGGGACACACTGTATAATGTGAGACGAAACCATTAAAAAAAAAGGCCAGGCGAATAATCACCAGTGCCTCTCTAAATAACCCCCCCAACCCCTCGCATACCTCTGGTTGTACATGCCGGGCGGCCCCCCATCCGGCCCCCCCGGTCCTCCGCCCGAGCCGCCCCCTCTGCTGGGCCCGTGCGGCCCGCCCCCACCGCCGCCCCTCTCGCCCCTGAAACCGCCGCCACCGCCGCCGCCTCGCGTGTCCGATTTGGGGGCGGCGTTCGACACGTGCACGGAAACGCCTGTGGAGTGCACATGCGTCAGAAAAATAAAAATAGAAAATGAGATAAATGTATACCGGGTGGTTTGGTTTGTTCAGGACCGAACTCGGTTCAGGAGTGACAGTTGGTGTAAGCATAGGTAAATAATCGAGAACGTACTTCCCGGACTAGGCCGTTACCATCGAGATTAGAAGGCCAACAGACTCTGACGTAAACAGCTCGTGACGTCACCTAAGAGAGGCCAGTGTTTTATCGCTTGTAGGGATGTGTTGTCGACTAACGACTAACTAATTCATGTTCGGTGGTTCACGTATGTTCTTGAAGCGGTCCCGAATTCTTTTCTTGCTTATTGTTTATTCATCAAAATAATTGGCGAAAAAGTTACTGTTTTGTGAAATATTTCGTGATTGACAGGCGAAATAACAATGTCTTTCAAGTGTTGTGTTCCTTTTGTCGGGGGAATTATGTGGGTGGTCCAAAAGTTCATGCTCTTAGTTTCCCGTTGGACGAGGAACTATCGAAAAAGTGGGTATATGCAATTCACCGCGTGGATTTTACTCCATCTAAGTACAGTCGTAAACAGGGCTCAATATATAATGATGAATTAATAATAGAAGACAATTACTCTCTCATAAAAAGTATGAGTAGAGTAGAGGAAAAAGAGAAAAGCTTTGATTGTGCAGTTAGTTTTGTATTCGTATATTATATTCAACAAAATCGTCTCTGAATTCTGGGAAATTTTCTTGAATGTTCATAGTAAACGGGCATTTTCAACTCAATACATTCTCAAATTTCTTTCTGAAAACGGCCATTTGTGTTTTATTCTGGTTTTTACTTTGAAACTTCGTTTTTCCATAATAAAATCGAATGGGATGCGAAGAAGGCTCAGTTGACGACTGGCATCCTTTTTTAACCGGAAGCCCTTCAAAAAACAGCGAAATTGGCTCAATAGTGATCTAAAACTAAAATTGAAATACGCGGTCGCCTTATAGCGCCATAAGCGCTTGTCGTTTCAAGCCGCTGGTTAGGCCTCACTAAGGTGACGTCACCACGGAGCATGCAGGCCTTATTGTCTGGATGGTAACGACTAGGCCGGGAATTTTCACATCGTTGTTGTCACTGTAACTATGAAAATCTTGGTAGATATGGTTTTGATAAATGCAGCGAAATATCGGCTGACAGCTTTTTGACATGAAATTAGTTGACGTTTTGATTTTTGAAAGTTTGGTTGCAGTTATCGCAATAAACTATCGAAAGCAGCTGCGATAGTGAGTTTGAAAATGTCCATACGAAATTTCCAATGTAACACTTAGTTTTGCGAATTTGGTCCATTCAAACAATACCACCCTGTACTTCAATGCAAACAGAGATTATCACTTCTCATAGAAGTACCCTCGTATCTTTTTTAATTATTAAAGTAGGTTACTGAAAATCGGAGCGGGAAAGATATCGATAATATACTCAGTGAAGTTGGGGGTTCATCTTAAATGATATACATTGCTTACCAGTTACTGAAATTTCCGAAAAATTCTAATAGAAGGCAAGCTAGGTTAAACAATTTCGGTGCCGTTTTTTGAGGATAAATTTACAGATCTGCAAAATCCAATTTTATTTCACCGGTGAGCAGTGTATAAGCTCAAAAACTACACACGATACGGGGGTGCTTCAAAGAGACGTGAAGCATAATGATCCACTCAAAATATTGATGAAGTTTGCAAATTAATAGTAATCACCACAGCCATACAACTAGACAAGCAGATCATTTTTCTGTCAAGAAAATTAAATCAGATATTGGTAAAAAATCCATCTATCACAATGGAATGATACAATACAATTCACTACCAAATAACTTGAAGCTGATTAATAAGATTGAAAAATTTAAAAAGGAATTCAAGGAACATCCACTCCTCATTTTTATAGTTTTCTTGTACAACTACTACAGTTTTCACTAGGCTCGTTACTAAAAGGACGTTTATAACACTTGTTACATAATATACTATTTTTATCAGATTCATAATCAGCATCCTCAAAAACCCCCCAACTCATATTTTCAAGATCCCAAGAGCTAAAATAAAATATTTCAAAATTCTGCTTTCCATGACTACACCCTTAAATCTCAGTTATCAAGGATGCGATTTTCTTGAAATTTTCGAAAAAATTGCATCATTATTAACTGTTATTTTGAAAATATGAATTGGGGGGTTTTTGGGGATGCTGATTCTGAATCTGATGAAAACAGTTATTTGAAATTAGTCTCGATATACTTTTTCCGAATACTGGCCTTTCTTGTACCCCTGAACATTGCACGCCAATGGTGAAGAAATTGTTTCATCAATCAATGAGCGATTTGGTATACTTGCTACCCACAAATTCTCAAAACCCTATCTAGATCAATTCAAAAGTTACAATGCTGGCCGTTTTTTGTGCACTTCTCTGTATGTCTTTATTATACAGGGTGACACAAACATTTTTTGAAAGCAACAACTAGTGTCGGTAAACTTCATCGATATTTTTAGTGAATCAATAATTGTTTCGCCGGCGAGTGTAGTAGGTTTCACCTTTGATTATGTGGTCTTCTCCGCAAAGCGATTGAGCAATTTCGGGGTCTAAGAACGTGACGAAACTGAACGCCCTGAAGGGTTTCGGTATGAAAACGTCCGTGACCTCTCCGAATTTCCCAAAGTATTCTCTGAGATCATCAGAGCTGATGTCTTCTGTACACCTACCAATGAACACTTTGCAAGGTACTTGTTGAATCAAACCCTCCTGGAAAGCAATTTACCTTGTGATTTTTTTTTTCGAGGGAAAACAGCACTGTATTATCCTTGATACTGATTTCAGCCCATTGGGTTTTTGGAACATTCTGAAATAGGCGAGTGGATTTTTTTTTTATTTCTTAAATAGAATCTTTTCTCAATTACCTTTCAATTCCATATTTTTTTGGATGTTTCCGGTGGATTTTAAGGTGCTATAGAATCATCAATATTGTCACGATTATTTTCAAAGGGCTAGAAATTTACCGCAAATAAATACTGACGTATTAGAAAAACTATTTATTCAATAACTTCTCGAATAATTCATACTCTCAATCACTTATATATTGCTAATTTTCTCAAATAGCCATTAAAAACCCATTGTCTTGAAAATGTTCCACTTATATGTTATGTCTTATTATAGAGAACGCAACTCAGGATTATTCTGAGAAGTTGGTGTCTTGGATAATTAGTTGTGTTCTATCGACCTAAAATATTCTCAGCGTTGCGACGTTGCCGCTTACATTGAAAAGTAGCAACAACTTTGATTTTTTTAATGGAAAACCCTGTACATCATTTCATTTTCAGATTCTCCCTAAAGGTCTAATTCCATCGATCTATCACACTTGGGGTCAGGTTAGGTTAGGTTAGGTTAGGTTAGAGGGAATGATATCAAAGATATAGGGTGTGAAAAATCGAAATATTTCAACATTAAGAATTTTTTGTGTCGAAACTATTCATAATTGATCAAAACGGTTTCCATGTCCCTATCTTAACTTTTCATGTACTATCAATCGATATTTAATTGAAATAGACACAGGGTGGTCAAAAATCTTAATTCTGAACCACCCTGTATCTATTTCAGTTAAACATCAATTGATAGTACATCAAAAGTTGAGATAAGAACATGGAAACCGTTTTGACCAAATATCAAAGAATTAATCTTAGTTGAAAAATCTCGATTTTTCACACCCTATAACTCTGTATTTATTACTGCTAGACCCCAAGTGTAATAGGTCAATACAATCAGCTCTTCAGGGAGAATCTGAAAATGGAATAATATACAGGGTGTCCCCTTTAATTGCAAAAATTGCAAAAATTCCTGAAAATTGCAAAAATTGCAAAAATTCCAGAAAATTGCAAAAATTGCAAAAATTCCTGAAAATTGCGAAAATTTCTGAAAATTGCAGAAATTGCATAAATTGCAAAAATTCCTGGAAATTGCAAAATTGGAATAATTCCTGAAAATTGTAAAAATTTCAAAAATTCCTGAAAATTGTAAAAATTCCCAAATTCCTGAAAATTGCAAAAATCGCAAAAATGCTTGAAAATTGCAAAAATCGCAAAAATGCCTAAAAATCGCAATAATTGCAAAAATTCCTGAAAATTGCAAAAATTGCAAAAATTCCTGGAAATTGCAGAAATAGCAAAAATTGCAAAAATTCCTGAAAATTGCAAAAATTGCAAAAACTCCTGAAATTGCGAAAATCGCAAAAATTCCTGGAAATAGTGAAAATTGCAAAAACTCCTGGAAATTGCAAAACTTGAAAAAATTCCTGAAAATTGCAAAATTTCCTGCAAGTTGCAGAAATTCCTGAAAATTGCAAAAATTGCAAAAATTCCTGAAAATTGCAAAAATTCCTGAAAATTGCAAAAATTGCAAAAATTCCTGAAAATTGCAGAAATTGCAAAAATTCCTAAAAATTGCAAAAATTTCTGAAAATTGCAAAAATTCCTGAAAATTGCAAAAATTGCAAAAATTCCTGAAAATTGCAAAAATTGCAGAAATTGCAAAAATCGCAAAAATGCCTGAAAATTGCAAAAATTTCTGATAATTGCAAAAATTGCAAAAATTCCTGAAAATTGCAAAAATTGCAGAAATTGCAAAAATTCCTGAAAATCGCAAAAATTCCTGAAAATCGGAAAAATTGCAAAAATTGCAAAAATTTCTGGAAATTAGAAGAAATTGCAAAAATCCCAAAAATTCCTGAAAATTGCAAAAATCGCAAAAATCGCAAAAATCGCAAAAATGCCTAAAAATTGCAAAAACTCCTGAAAATTGCGAAAATCGCAAAAATTCTGAAAATCGCAAAAATTGTAAAAATTCCTGAAAATTGCAAAATTTCCTGAAAGTTGCAAAAATTGCTGAAAATTGCAAGAATTGCAGAAATTGCAAAAACTGCAAAAATTCCTGAAAATTGCAAAAATTGCAAAAATCCCAAAAATTCCTGAGAATTGCGAAAATCGCAAAAATGCCTGAAAATTGCAAAATGCCTGAAAATTGCAAAAATCGCAAAAATGCCTAAAAATCGCAAAAATTGCAAAAATTCCTGAAAATTGCAAAAATTCATGAAAATTGCAGAAATAGCAAAAATTGCAAAAATTCCTGAAAATTAGAAGAAATTGCAAAAATCCCAAAAATTCCTGAAAATTGCAAAAATCGCAAAAATGCCTGAAAATTGCAAAAATTGCAAAAACTGAAAATTGCGAAAATCGCAAAAATGTCTGAAAATTACAAGAAATTGCAAAAATCCCGAAAATTCCTGAAAATTGCAAAAATCGCAAAAATGCCTGAAAATTACAAAAATTGCAAAAACTCCTGAAAATTGCGAAAATCGCAAAAATTCCTGAAAATTGTGAAAATTGCAAAAACTCCTGAAAATTGCAAAAATTGAAAAAATTCCTGAAAATTGCAACATTTCCTGCAAGTTGCAGAAATTCCTGAAAATTGCAAAAATTGCAAAAATTCCTGAAAATTGCAAAAATTGCAAAAATTCCTGAAAATTGCAAAAATTGCAAAAATTGCAAAAATTGCAAAAATTGCAGAAATTGCAAAAATTCCTGAAAATCGCAAAAATTCTTGAAAATTGTAAAAATTGCAAAAATTCCTGAAAATTGCAAAATTTCCTGAAAGTTGCAAAAATTCCTGAAAATCGGAAAAATTGCAAAAATTGCAAACATTTCTGGAAATTAGAAGAAATTGCAAAAATCCCAAAAATTCCTGAAAATTGCAAAAAT
This sequence comes from Phaedon cochleariae, assembly GCA_918026855.4. Classification (NCBI taxonomy): domain Eukaryota; kingdom Metazoa; phylum Arthropoda; class Insecta; order Coleoptera; family Chrysomelidae; genus Phaedon; species Phaedon cochleariae. Next base: position 59,375,375 of record OU896710.1, read on the forward strand.
CACAAAAATGCCTAAAAATTGCAAAAACTCCTGAAAATTGCGAAAATCGCAAAAATTCCTGAAAATCGCAAAAATTCCTGAAAATCGCAAAAATTGTAAAAATTCCTGAAAATTGCAATATTTCCTGAAAGTTGCAAAAATTCCTGAAAATTGCAAAAATTGCTGAAAATTGCAAGAATTGCAGAAATTGCAAAAACTGCAAAAATTGCTGAAAATTGCAAGAATTGCAGAAATTGCAAAAACTGCAAAAATTCCTGAAAATTGCAAAAATTGCAGAAATTGCAAAAATCGCAAAAATGCCTGAAAATTGCAAAAATTCCTGAAAATTGCAAAAATTCCTGATAATTGCAAAAATTGCAAAAATTCCTGAAAATTGCAAAAATTGCAGAAATTGCAAAAATTCCTGAAAATCGCAAATATTCCTGAAAATTGTAAAAATTGCAAAAATTCCTGAAATTTGCAAAAATTGTAAAAATTCCTGAAAATTGCAAAATTTCCTGAAAGTTGCAAAAATTCCTGAAAATTGTAAAAATTGCAGAAATTGCAAAAATCGCAAAAATGCCTGAAAATTACAAAATATGCAAAAATTCCTGAAAATTGCAAAAATTGCAAAAATCGCAAAAATTCCTGAAAATTGCAAAAATTGCAAAAATGCCTGAAAATTGCAAAAATTGCAAAAATTCCTGAAAATTGCAGAAATTGCATGAATTGCAAATATTCCTGAAAATTGCAAAAATTGCAAAAATTTCTGAAAATTGCAAAAATTGTAAAAATTCCTGAAAATCGGAAAAATTGCAAAAATTGCAAAAATGTCTGAAAATTGCAGAAATTGCAAAAATTCCTGAAAATTGCAAGAATTGCAAAAATTCCTGAAAATGAGAAAAATTTCTGAAAATTGCGAAAATTCCTGGAAATAGCAAAATCGCAAAAATGCATGAAAATTGCAAAAATTGCAAAAATTCCTGAAAATTGCAAAAATTGCAAAAATTCCTGAAAATTGCAAAAATTGCAAAAATTTCTGAAAGATCGAAAAATTTGCAAAAATCGCAAAAATGCCTGAGAATTGCAAAAATTGCAAAAACTCCTGAAAATTGCGAAAATCACAAAAATTCCTGAAAATTTCAAAATTTCCTGAAAGTTGCAAAAATTCCTGAAAATCGGAAAAATTGCAAAAATTGCAAAAATTTCTGGAAATTGCAAGAATCCCTGAAATTTGCAAAAATTGCAAAAATCGCAAAAATGCCTGAAAATTGCAAAAATTGCAAAAATTCCTGAAAATTGCAAAAATCGCAAAAATTCCTGAAAATTGCAAAAATTTCTGAAAATTGCAGAAATTGCAAAAATTCCTGAAAATTGCAAAAATTGCAAAAATTCCTGAAAATTGCAAAAATCGCAAAAATTCCTGAAAATTGCCGAAATTGCAGAAATAGCAAAAATTGCAAAAATTCCTGAACATAAGAAAAATTCCTGAAAATTGCAAAAATTCCTGAAAATCGTAAAAATTGAAAAAATTCCTGAAAATTGCAAAAATCGCAAAAATGTCTGAAAATTGCAAAACTTACAAAAAGTCCTGAAAACTGCGAAAACGCAAAAATTCCTGAAAATTGTAAAAATTCCTGAAAATTGCAAAATTTCCTGAAAGTTGCGAAAATTCCTGAAAATCGGAAAAATTGCAAAAATTCCTGAAAATTGCAGAAATAGCAAAAATTCCTGAAAATAAGAAAAATTTCTGAAAATCAGAAAAAATTGCAAAAATTCCTGAAAATCGCAGAAATAGCAAAAATTGAAAAAAATTCCTGAAAATTAGAAAAAATTGCAAAAATCGCAAAAATTCCTGAAAAGTGCAAAAATCGCAAAAATGCCTAAAAATTGCAAAAATTGCAAAAACTCCTGAAAGTTGCGAAAATTCCTGAAAATCAGAAAATTTGCAAAAATTGCCAAAATTTCTGGAAATTGCAAAAATTTAAAAAAATCGCAAAAATGCCTGAAAATTGCAAAAATTCCTGAAAATGGCAAAATTCGCAAAAATTCCTGAAAATTGCTGAAATTGCAGAAATAGCAAAAATTGCAAAAATTCCTGAAAATAAGAAAAATTTCTGAAAATTGCAAAAATTCTTGAAAATTGTAAAAATTGCAAAAATCGCAAAAATTCCTGAAAATTGCAAAAATCGCAAAAATGCCTGAAAATTGCAAAAATTGCAAAAATTCCTGAAAATTGCAAAAATTCCTGAAAATTGCAAAAATTGCAGAAATTGCAAAAATTCCTGAAAATTGTAAAAATTTCAAAAATTCCTGAAAATTGTAAAAATTCCTGAAAAATGCAAAAATTGCAAAAATTCCGGAAAATTGTAAAAATTCCTAAATTCCTGAAAATTGCAAAAATCGCAAAAATGCCTGAAAATTGCAAAAATTGCAAAAATTCCTGAAAATTGCAAAAATTGCAAAAATTCCTGAAAATTGCAAAAATTTCTGAAAATTGCAGAAATTGCAAAAATTCCTGAAAATTGCGAAAATTGCAAAAATTCCTGAAAATTGCAAAAATCGCAAAAATTCCTGAAAATTGCCGAAATTGCAGAAATAGCAAAAATTGCAAAAATTCCTGAACATAAGAAAAATTCCTGAAAATTGCAAAAATTCCTGAAAATCGTAAAAATTGAAAAAATTCCTGAAAATTGCAAAAATCGCAAAAATGTCTGAAAATTGCAAAACTTACAAAAAGTCCTGAAAACTGCGAAAACGCAAAAATTCCTGAAAATTGTAAAAATTCCTGAAAATTGCAAAATTTCCTGAAAGTTGCGAAAATTCCTGAAAATCGGAAAAATTGCAAAAATTCCTGAAAATTGCAGAAATAGCAAAAATTCCTGAAAATAAGAAAAATTTCTGAAAATCAGAAAAAATTGCAAAAATTCCTGAAAATCGCAGAAATAGCAAAAATTGAAAAAAATTCCTGAAAATTAGAAAAAATTGCAAAAATCGCAAAAATTCCTGAAAAGTGCAAAAATCGCAAAAATGCCTAAAAATTGCAAAAATTGCAAAAACTCCTGAAAGTTGCGAAAATTCCTGAAAATCAGAAAATTTGCAAAAATTGCCAAAATTTCTGGAAATTGCAAAAATTTAAAAAAATCGCAAAAATGCCTGAAAATTGCAAAAATTCCTGAAAATGGCAAAATTCGCAAAAATTCCTGAAAATTGCTGAAATTGCAGAAATAGCAAAAATTGCAAAAATTCCTGAAAATAAGAAAAATTTCTGAAAATTGCAAAAATTCTTGAAAATTGTAAAAATTGCAAAAATCGCAAAAATTCCTGAAAATTGCAAAAATCGCAAAAATGCCTGAAAATTGCAAAAATTGCAAAAATTCCTGAAAATTGCAAAAATTTCTGAAAATTGCAAAAATTGCAGAAATCGGAAAAATTCCTGAAAATTGTAAAAATTTCAAAAATTCCTGAAAATTGTAAAAATTCCTGAAAAATGCAAAAATTGCAAAAATTCCGGAAAATTGTAAAAATTCCTAAATTCCTGAAAATTGCAAAAATCGCAAAAATGCCTGAAACTTGCAAAAATCGCAAAAATGACTGAAAATTGCAAAAATTCCTGAAAATTGCAGAAACAGCAAAAATTAAAAAAATTCCTGAAAATAAGAAAAAATTGCAAAAATTACTGAAAATTGTACAAATTCCTGAAAATTTCAAAATTTCCTGAAAGATGCAAAAATTCCTGAAAATCGGAAAAATTGCAAAAATCGCAAAAATTCCTGAAAATTGCAAAAATCGCAAAAATGCCTGAAAATTGCAAAAATTGCAAAAACTCCTGAAAATTGCAAAAATCGCAAAAATTCCTGGAAATTGTAAAAACTTATGGTGTGGGGAGGGATTTCAATGAATGGAAAGACACCCCTTCATGTTTTTCCGGTGAGGCAGTCGATGAATGCCTAAATTTACATTGACATTTTAGAGCAGTTTGTCTTACCTTATGCAGAGTTAGTGGGCAATAATTTTATATTGATGCAGGATAATGCCCGACCACACACCGCAGCAATAGTGCGAAACTTCTTAAAAGCGACTGGTATTACCACATTACAATGGCCTGCGGGAAGCCCCGATATGAATCCTATAGAACATTTGTGGGATGAATTATGGAGAAGGGTACGTTCTCGCGAGAGGTCTCTGGAAAGTCTCGCAGAAATGGCAGATGCATTAGTGGAAGAATGGGATCGTATACCAATGGAAACGATAAGCAACTCAATTTCCAGTATGCCTCGTAGATTAGAAGTTCTTAGAGTTGCTAGAGGAGGCAATACAATATAATGTTGTGTTTAATAAAAATGTTTATCAGAATTATTGGTATGTATCAGTTTATTTCATTAGAAAATTGTTTCTCGATAAATTCAGAAAGTTGGTAATCTGCAAGGATTCAGCAAAAAAAGGTCTAATTCGGAAAATTTCAGAGATAAATCAATGATTAAAAAAAAACAAAATGCTCGCAAAAGAAGCCTCTTTCGTATAGGGTGTAAGCACTTTCAATGCCATTACTCAATTAACACACAGGGTGAGTCAAAAATTAAGAATAAATCATGGTTCGAGTTATTCCACCACCATCAAGGAGGCTTTGAAAAAATGTTCACCTCTTTATTTTTTTTTTTCAAAGACAAATGCATTACCTACCAACAAATAAAAAAAAATCGGCCTATTATTATTTTTTTTTTTTAAGGAGATAGGTCAAATATCAAGTGCGTCACTTTTTTTGGAACTGAGTGTATAATCTGAACTCTTTGTAATCAGAGGAACAGCATATTTATTTCTTTGTATGATTTGTTTAGTATAAAAAAATATTCCACATAACCAATAGGATAAATACAGTATTAAAAGATATACAGGACTGTTTTTTTTTTTTCAAGAAAAAATCATCTAGTCAGTATACATTTGAAGATACTGATGATATATACCGAGTAGCTGGGAGAACAGTGCCACAACTGAGAGGTTCAAGACCAAATGTAAATTTTTCATGGCTGTCATTACCACTTAAAAATAATCAAAAATATTCAATTAATATTTTAAATTCTAATGTCAGTAAGTAGGTATGTTAAATGACATGTTGAATCAAAAAATGAAGAACTATACAGAGTGATTTATTAGGAATGGACAGTTGACGTCATTTCAGGAGACATCAAACAAACTGAATTGTGATATGTGTGTGAAATGTGATATTTCAGGTATTTCAATCTGTCAAAATATTATACATTTCTTCTTGAACCACTCAAAAGATGAGCTGTTCTCTTAGACATTATTCATGAATTAATATTTAATTCCTTCTTACTGTTCTTCTTTTGGAAAATTGAATATTTTTGTCTGAAATTTTAGTATAATGTTGCAAGCATTCAAAACAATTTTTTCACAAAATTTTAGTATCTATCATAAAAATAGTAAAAATGTTGCATGTTCCTAGTTTGAATTTGAATTTTCATTAGAGATATACTTGAATCAATTCAAGTGTGTTACATGATAAATCATTGTAATTATTTAGTATTTCAAAATTTTCCATAGCATTAGCATTCTTATTTCATATCATATCCACATGACAAGACTCATCAACATTTGAACAGTCCCAGTGAATGCACACTAATACTCAGCTGATTTCTTCCAAACAAACCATTCTGGTCACATTTTTCAAAATGACTCAGTTTCATACCAACTCAAGGGTTTTCACTATCAAATATTCAAGAACAGGCATATCAATAACCCTAGAAAGATACTGAACCATTGCCAAATTTTCATTTCATATTATTATGATTGAAAAATAAAACTCTATAGCACACCTTATGTATAGTTTGGTCATTTACAAGCAAAAAAATACCTGGAACTTCTGTTGAAAGTCTAAGCAAAAAAAGAATGATTAGTGCAGAATTTTCATTCATTAGCAAATCAAATGGTAACTTCAAAACTCCAAGCAAATAAGGATCACTGTAGCAACAAGCAGTTTATACCTAGTTGAATTTTTCACATGAACAAAAATTTACAAAAAATTGGTTAAAAATTGGAAGTCTGCTGTTAGAGTTCCAGTTAGATTTTCAGAGTAAAACCTAATCTAACCTGATTCAATTCCAAAGACAATTTCACAACAAAAATTTACAATTAATGATGGTAATTCAGCATACAACTTTCAAATCAATCAACAGCTATCTGTGCTTGGAGCAGCATTGACCCAAAAGGGTTCAAAAAAATCTCATTCATTATTCAGGAATACTGTGATCAATTCATCCAAAATAGGCAAGAACTACTAAACTCTGGTTAAACCCAGAACAGCCTTGTTTAATTTTTCTGACTAAAAAACAGATATGCCTATGGGATCTAGGAATCAGTATTCTTGCCAAAACTGTTGAATCAAATCAGCATTCAATGAACAACAGTGTTTCCACCCTCATTTGATCGAGAGTACTTACTTTCGAGTTTGGAACTTTCACATCACACCACCTTCCATCAATCATATGCCTCTGCGCTAAAACTCTCATCTGAGACTCATACGATCCAAACCTGATAAATCCGAATCCCTTGGATTGACCTGTCTTTGGGTCCTTTTTCACCTGGGCCATCAAAACCTCTCCAAAGGTCTCAAAATACTCCCTGAGGTTTTGCTCTGTGGTCTTCCATGGTAGGCCAAGAACTATCAAATCTGTACAACGTAATCTTGTCTCCATACGTTTTGTTTTTGCAGTTGAATTTTCCAAATTATCATCACTCTTTCTCTTATTTTCTAAAACAAACATCAGCAAACTTCACACATAAAAAAAACAGAGCCAAAATCGTTTCTTGATTCGTAAGCTCCACTAATATTAATGATAGAAGCTAAAAAAGAAATGTACCTCCATTTTGGTCATAACGTGCCCTACCTTTGGGAAAGGAACAGTAAAATATTTGCGACCCCCATCCACTGTCCGAAGGGGGATGTAGCCTCCCCTCGGTCAAGCGGACCCCCCTGAACGTTTTGCTCTCGGGGGCCTTAAATTTGAGCCCCGACGCCCCTGGAAACTGAGCTGATAAAGTACTTAGCAGTAAAGTACCATCATCTTCCGTGGGCAGTTCTATCGGCTCTTCCCCTTCGTCCTCAGCTACTTGCAAGTACTCAATCGACATCTTTCAACCTTCCACAAGTTCTCACAAAAACAGTAAAAACACCCAAGATTATTCAATCTCACCCGTGACCCGTCGAAACTCGAAAATGTAAAACTAAAATGGCGTATTTTGATTTTGTTGTGAAAACAAGGAAGGCGAAGGAGAAGGGAGAAGGAGATCAATGGATAAGTTACGAAATGCGCTTGCGTCGAACCTTACGTCGAACATAGAACAGCTGAGTGTAAGAATTCAGATGAACATGATTTCCTCCATCGGCGAATTTGTAGACCAATCAGTGTGCTTCATTTCATGGCGGAAAACTCGAATTCAGCTCAGCAGAACAGATATCCGGAGTGTAGGAACAAAATTTAGGCAAGAGGAGAATCAGGCTGATTTTATGCCCTAACAAGCGTCTAGCTAGACCAGCGAATCTTTCAAACATCGAGGTCAAGTGACGTCACCCAAGACACATATTATTTCTTCTTTTCGCTGGTCTAGCTAGACACTTGCTTCCCACCGTGACTCTGTATATATTTAAATACTGCAGCTCACTAGATTTTTTCTTCATATTTAGCAGACAATGATATTTAATAACCCTGCCTTTTAAATGTTCTGTCAGTGAGTTTGTGCATTGTGTCTGTGGTTCTGTGTCTGTGGTTCTGTGTCTGTGCTCTGTGCTTACTGAAAAAAAAATTGACAGATCATTGAAAGAAATTCCAAACTGACATTTGTTTAGGTTGGGTTTGGGACTTGGGTGATGCTGTTATTTCTGATTCTGATGATAGTGACAACCTTTGTGTAAATATTTAGTTTTCAAATTATTTATCAATGGTCGTGGTTGAATAGACATTACATAGTATTTACTCACAAGTTTGAGGATGAATCTCCTTCTGTGAGTGAACAAGCCTAGTGAAGTTCTAGTCAAATCGGGATATATTTTTTGCAACAAATCATCAAACCGGTACTCGATGAACTTTTGCTCTAAAATCCCTATTTATGTCTATATTCATTGAACTTAGGAATCTCGATGTGATTTAATTCCCATTCGAATAGCCAAAATGTTTGTGTGAAAACAGAGAATATCAGGAATTTTCTCCTCAAGAGACTACCCAAAGATGAATAGAACTATTTACATTGCAGTGTTTATCGTTTTGAATGTATTGGGTAAGTGACAAACCATGTTATGCATATCCATTGATAATTATTTACTTATCAGTTCCTGAACCTAATCCCCTCCTTTATGCATTAGCTAGAACAATATCCTTCAACTACCTCTGTATATAGACCAAGAAATCAATCAGGCAGGGTGAATTTATGTTGACACCCAAGTACCAATAATTTCTATCAGTTTCATAAGAATCTCATAGGAATCTAATAGATGACAATAATTAAATAGGATAGGTATTTTCAATAGGTTCTTTGATATATACATTTCTTTATTTTTAATCACCTATTGTTATTGTACTTATATTTTGTTTTCTCTTATCAGAAATTTATTTATGTCAGGCTTCTGGTTTTTAATTTTCAAGTTTATTCTGTAGGTAGAATTCCTTTGAATGTTTACATTAACTTGGTTTTAAGATCTCTTTATGGCTTTCCACATCATCTGGGCATAAACAGCAGCCTTTGACTTCAAAGATCTAAAGAAATTTTACTAGAATTGATGGATGGGTTTCTAAACTTGTGGTTAATTGTTCAAAATCTATTTCCGCACATTCTGTACCTCACAATGAATGTATTTTTTCATCATAATAATTATGATAAGTGACTGATGCTGATTACTATCATTTATTAACTGTTTTAAGATTGTTCTATTGAAAATTGGGGTTTGTACCTATTCACAACTTTCAAGCACCATTAATTTATTCTCAGTGTTGAGTGTTTCAAGGACACGGTAGGGATTCCCTATTGTTTGGTCCAAGAGATGAAGTGAGTGAAACAACTTTTTTGATGAAAAATTCTAGGAACTCTCTCTTGGCTGTGATCAATGTGTCCCCCTTCCCAAGTTCATTCATTTCTTATCGCCAAATCGTTGAGATCCATTAATTCACCTACCTATTGGGACCTATAATTGAAGAGCAATAACCCCCATTCATTTCATATGATTTCCCATAAGTCTACTGGTTGCTGCTAGTGACGCAATATTGGAGGGTGCACTTCTGCAAACTGAATTCATCCCACCATCCACGAGGGAAGCAAAGATAAACACAATCAAAAATTAAACACCCCAATGTGCCTCTGGTGTTTGTTCGGATAAAAGTTTGAACCATCTTCACCAATAGAAATTACTTATTTTGGGTGACAACGGGTGGTCTGTCAAATGAAGGAGGAAGGGTGGTTTTATCATCAACAGAGCGTTTTATTCGAGGTTTTATTTGTGTTTATGGCACATAATGTCTAGCGATTGGAAGGGTAACTCTAAAGTTCCGAAATGAAAAAAATAGTTCTCATTGGCCACGTTTATACCGTGTCTTGTTAAGCTGACTAATCATTTTATTTTCTAATTTTGACATGTAATGTGACACTTTTCAAAACTGACGGAAGTTTTGAAACGTCTTACTTTACGTAACCAGTTGCGTAAAGTAAAATTTTACATAACTGGTGATGTAATGTTCATTTCATTCATTCATTTCACACAACAAGAGTCGGCAGAACTCATGTAAAACTGGTCATTATTTTTGTTCATGCGAAATGTTTCGTCAAAATTAGAAAAAATATTGTACGTGACACGTTAGGAAACGCCATTTTGTGTAACTCTGTGATGTTGCGGGATCTCGCTTCGCTCGTCCCGCAAAATCCCATCGTTACAAAAAACAACGCGTTTCCTAACTGATTACGTAAATATCTATTTCAACTAAATACTCTTGCTCAGTTTGGTATAAACTGTATACTTGGTAAAGTTGCCAGCTTGGCCTGGTACCGAAATTTGTTGCATAGTATGATGACCAAGACGGTGTGAACATTTTGGTCTACTTTTGTATAGCCTTGAATTGACTTGAGTGCAAGTGGCAGTTATTTCATGATTTCTCATAATAATATTCCAGCTAATTTCTCATTCTTCTAAGAGGTTTTATTCTTAATTTACGAATTCAAGTAGAGTTCCACAATCTAACCTCAAATAATCAAATCAAAACAAAGTTGATAACGTTAGTCAACTGAAGATACATGGTGTAAACATGAGTTTTAACTAAGGCATTGGGTCTGAATTTAGTTAGATCTCCTTGGTAAGCATACCAATGGGCGTGTACACCTAAGTAGAACTTTTAACTCAAACCATGTTTATAATGATCTTTTTATACATAAATAATGATTGACGACATAATTCGATCGAAAAATTAACTGGAAAGTTTCATTTTTGGACATAAATAATAGTACCTTCTGAAAGCGGACCCTCTTATGACGTAGAAACCTCATCTCGCCATAGTCAAAAGAAAATACCAAACGCCCGACGGAGACTGAGGCAACTGATAGATTAATTCTTTCAACTGTGATCTCGCGCTAATTCACTCTGTCAGAAATCATTTATCATTCTTCTCTGTCTGGAATAAACTTGTTTCAGTATTAGGGTTCTGACGTCACATCATCGCCTCGTTTTCAGAGGTCCGAAAAATCGGGGATTTCAATAATTTTTTATAAAACGTAGGGAGCTCACAGCAAGAAACGGTTTGCGGTGGTGAGCTAGTTTAGGTGAGTTCTATCGAATTATGAAATACAAATTTTATGTGATATAAGCCCATTATCCATACGGTATAAACGTCGCCATTGTTTTAGTTCTTTATTTCTAACACTTGTCCTCGATTGGAATCGCGTTTTTCCCTCGGTTTTCTCGAAGTTTTTTTTGACCCTGCCAATCAATTTTTCAAACTGAGATGCTCAGAATAGAAAGATAAGGGTGGAATGATTAATGATTCGTTTTTTTCACAGTGTAGGCGAATGCGTTTATGTATTTTCGTAATCCCATACTGTTATCTTAATTTAACGGTATTCAGATGACAATTGGAAAGTTAATGTTAACAGCCTCAGCCCGTTAAGATTGTTTAACGGTGGTCGTTATGATATAATTGTGATATTGTTAAGCTATTCCATGACAAGACGATGTTGGGATTATTCTCATTAATACTGGGTACTACTGTAACCAAAGAACTATAAAATAACTTTCATTACTACTTTTTCTGTTGAACTTGTCAAGAGATCCTGCGAAAAAATGAGTAGTGCCGATAGTGAGTTACCCTATTTATAAATGGATATTATGGTTCTTGGTGGTTATTTTCCGACTTCGAGCCAGAGATATCCGGACGAATTCCTCTTCGCTATTTTTGAACTGTCATTTCGTGTTGATTTATTTTTGTTTCTTCCAACCACATTCGATCGTAGGAAAAAATGAAGACATTCACCTTTTATCGGAAGACTACAAAAAGATTTAAAAAAGTTGTTACAAATCGTCTAATGACTAACAAATGTTTTCTGTTTTTTGTTAGGAGGGTGTTTCTTCTGAATTGTTGATTTATTTCCATTAGACATTGTCCTAGACATGGTCTTGGGGCTAATGAAGTCGTTAAGTTTTAAAATAAGTTTTTAATGATATTTGGAGGGAAATAAACTAGTATTATTTGAGGCAACTGAAGAACATTCATAATCAAGTACATACATCATACTTTCATGACTAAAAATACACAGGCGATTTGTGATATCATGGATATAGGGGCAAATAAATATTGAAGTTATAGATCAATATGAAAAAATGGATGTATGGAATGTTTATATTGGATATGTTTTCTGCTCGGTTTTCTTCAAACGTATTTTCATAGAATCCAATAGTGATGGACAAGCAGCTGTTCACAAAACACCTCGCAAAACACCAACCCGTTCAATAAAAACTATTCCACAAATTATAATTAATATTAGTTTTATATTTATATTAGATATATTTTTCACGAGATTTTAGTACATCCTCCTAGGAGCTAAAGTTCAACTTTAGCTCCTAGGAACTAAAGTTCAACTTTAACTCCTAGGAACTAAAAGTGTTGCCTGGCAACCTATGTTTGTGTCAGTAGTAGAAACGTCAATTCAAGAGCTAATTTTGGTATTAAAATGGACGTCTTAAAGTCGGTCGCAGAAAAACATGTTTTCTACTCTGTTAGGGAGTTTCTTCTAATGATTTATTTTCTTTGAGCATCGTTTTAGACGAGGTTTCAGAGCTAAAGAAGTTTGCGTTCTGTTTTAGAAAAGGTTTTGGATAATATTTGGTAGAATGTTTTGAAAATTCGTAATATTTGGGGCAATCATATTTTCATAGACACACATTAAAATAGAATAGAATTTATTGGTGTCTGAAAATTTCTTTCACCACACACGTCAAATAGTTCGAAACTCAGTTCGGAACACGACCTTAGATATAAATATCTTGTTATAAAAAAATTTCAACAATAAAAAATATGTGAACATAACATAAAAGAAACACGTATACATAATTACACAACAATAATTTATGGTTTATGATACTAGCTGACTTTTTGAATGATTCTGGCACTTTATCATATGAATTCAGGTTGATTGAGTTTTTTGATGAGATATTAAGACGAAATCTAGGATTAATGCGCTGTAAGGATTGTGCATTCATCTATGATAGGGACTATTAATAGTTATTGGAGTCTAAATTATGTTGTATTTTTCTAGTTTCATACAAATACATATAGCTACGTGTTTATGGAATATTTATAGTCGACATTATATTTCCAGAAAACTTCTTTTCATATAACCTAATAAGTATTGAAAAGTAGTTGTTGATAAGGCACCAGTTCGGGAATCCCCCAGGAATATCCCATTCGAAGGACAGACGATCACACTGACCCTGTTCACGAATCACATGTCCCCGAGCACGTGTCCATACAGTTCGTTCAAATATAACCCGTTCACGAATAGCATCTGTTCACGAATAACCTTCGTTCATAAATTCCCCCGTTCACGAATAACCTCTGCTCACGAATACACTGTTCACGAATTAAAACCGTTCACGAATAACCTCCGTTTACGAATAACCTCTGTTCACGAATAACCTCTGTTCACGAATAACCCCCGTTTAAGTATAACCTCTATTCATGAATAACCTCTGTTGACGAATAACCTGTTCAAGAATAACATCTGTTCACGAATTACCTCTGTTCACGAATAACCTGTTCACGAATACCCTGTTCACGAATAAACTGTTCACGAATACCCTGTTCACGAATAAACTGTTCACGAATAACCTGTTCGCGAATAAACTCTTCACGAATTACATCCGTTCACGAATAATCTCCGTTCACGAATAACCTTCGTTCACGAATAAACTCTGTTCACGAATAATATCCGTTCACGAATAGCCCTCTCACAGACACCCGTTTCCCCAGCAGCCGCACCACGGTACTTTTCCGCTGAGCGGTACGTTCGGCATCATCGACATTTTCCTCGCATTTTCCGCCGTTTCGCAACTACTTTGGCTGTTGGTCCTTTCTCTGTCATCGGAGAATTCGTCGAAATACAGGCTGGAACCGAAGCCCAAGCGATGTTCGAGCATGTTCGATCTGTCTGTGCACACGCTGTACGATCGCTCGCGGAAGCTTCGACCTTGGTCCGCTAGGGTGCTCTGTCTACGCAGGCGCGCTCTGTCGGTCGTTCTTTTGTGCTTCCGGTGTTTTTTTCCGCCTACCGTGACTGAAAAATTGATTTATTATTTTTATTCATTTTTCTCATACACAGCGTATATTTGAATGCTAAAAATCGGTACAGATATGTTCGAAGTAGTCCTCAATACTAATTTGTCATTAATTATTTCCAAAAATACAATGCAGTATATTTTCTGATCACGTATTCAGAAGAAAAATAATTTTTTTGGGCACCCTGTGTTTTATGACGATGCAAATCGGTAAAGGTATGTAACAAGTGATCGTGATTCAGAATCCATCATTAATTTTTGAGAAGAAAAATCCCTAATAGAACTTTCTGAAATATAGTTCAATAAAGTTGGTCGCAGGTGGCCATGATAACAGTTCAAGAATAAAATCATTCTTTTGTTGGATGGACATTTCAAATACATATCCAACAAAAAAAAGTGATTTGAAAAAGGATTTCACAGGGGTGGTAAGCCATTAAGGTGGAAACACTGTGTAGGTCAAACTAGGTGATCCATTACAACTAGGTTCGAAGAACATCTTGCACGTCAACAAAAACTGTATTCGATATGTACTGACTTACTAAACTAAACTAAACTAATCATCCAAAGTATGGCGGATTAGAGAAATCAAGCGTGCATGTTTTTTTCTGAACTATACAGGGAGTGTGGAAGTATAAGAATGTACTTACCATCTTCTTTGAGTTGGACGTGTTTTCTCTCTGGACTGGCCGACGAGCTTTTCGTAGTTTTTTTCTCGTTCCCCGACTCTTTTTTGTCACTTCCGGAGTCTTTTTTCTCGAGCTGACCGATTTTTTTGTCGTTGCTCGTTTTGCTGTCAGAGCTGCTAGTTGTTTTCGGTTCCAGGACGAACTTTCTCGATTCTGTACTGGGCGTTTCGGGTGGTGCGATCTTGTCCCTTAACAGATTCAGATTCATCTACAGGAGGTAATCATAGAAGTATGCTTTTCGTTTATGCAATGTTTGGTTATGGGGTTGTTTTCAAGTTGAAAAAAGATGCGAAGTTATGCCATTCTGTCCTAAATATTTTGCCCCGTATTTTGCGAAAGAATTTCCATTTTATTTATTTTCGAAAATTTCAAGAAGTTCCACCTGAAAAAGTGGTTTTCTGTTCTAATTGCATGCCATACTTATACCAAATTTACTTAGCATATTTGTTGAAATCTCGATTTTTTTATGGAACAATTTCACTATTCTCTTTTTTTTATTACTTTGGCTTCTTTTTACGGGACGTTTACAATGCTGTGAATTTAAAATTTTAATTGAACCTGTTTCAGTGAAAAATTTTATTTCATTATTTCGAAGTACTAACCCTAACTAAGTTAACTTTTTTAAATAATTATTGAAATTCACAATATTTCGTAACATAAAAAACGCGGGAAAACGCATGATGTAATCATCCGAGAACACCATATAAGATTCGACGTACGTATCGATTCTCCACTTCTGATAGACAAGTGCAAAAATATTTCTGATTGTCATTTCAATCCGAATATGCAATCAATTTTCTGGATTTGATACTTACTGCAGATAACAGAGAACACAACACACAACTGAAGAATCAGATCATGAAGATTATCTTTGAATATTCGTATCTTGACAAGATGAAACAAGGATTTGACGATGAAGGTGACAGTCGATAAAGTTAGGTTAACAATGTAGTTTATCTTCTTCTTCTTTTTTTGTATTCCTAGGAACTTAGGCATTACACTGTTGCCCGTGCCACAAAATAATTGGGGATTATATAAAATCTCGATTATTATTAGGAATACCTGGATATTTTAATTGGTACTGAAGCATTTTGCAAGTATATAAGTATTCAATAAGTGATTATTAGGGACTAGGTCGAACTATTGTCTTCTGTGAATGTGAATACTATTGTGATTTTTCATATTGAATCTCATAAAGTTACAAATCTGGCAGCGTCGGAATATGTGGTCCTACTTTTTTTGACAAAGCCAGAATTCGGTGCATGCCGACATCGAACCTGGCGTTTTTCGAAGTCGCCGAATTTAATTATTAAAAAAGTATATATCACATCCATCAAAAAATAAATCAAGGTCCAAATTGAACTTCGACAATGAAAATGTTGAGCTGACAAACGAATTCGAAAATGTGAAAAATAATATTTTTTCAAATTGTCCTCTCTCTAATGCAATGAATGATGTTTTACCTGGAATTCCATAGCGGGTGTTTTCTTTCGTCGGGCGTTTTGGGGATGGACGAATCAGAATTGAAAAAGGGTTTTTTGCTGCGGTCCTTTTTGCCCTTGAAATGGATGCAGACCTTTTTGCGGATGCTTAACTTGTCCGATTTCGCTTCTTCTTTCGGTTTCTCAGAATCGGAGTTCTGCGTTTTGGTGGTTTTGAATTTCAGATTTTCTTCGTTTTCTGTGAAGGCTTGATCCGGCGAAATTATGTCTATCAGGTTGGTTCTGGAACCGCAATTTTTCTCCAGTCTACCTGAAAAAATTGGGAAAATTATCACTTGTAATACCACTAGAGGTCAAATTATTTCCGGAATTTTCGAAATATTCATGAGCTGGAAAAAATTCCCGGAAAGTAATTTGACCTCGTGTGGTATTCGGTAAGAAAATTTCACACCAGATTGTGTTTGGAAATTAAATAATTTTAGAATGTATTTGTTCATTTGATTTGCATACAGGTTCATGGATAAATTTAGTTTGGGTCGCAGTTTCGGCACCATTAATAGATTCCTGATTTCTACCTATTATATTTGCATGAGAATACTGGTTTAAATTGTAACATATTATATTCTCAAATTTTATATTGACTTCGGGATACTACAAGTGATAAGAAATTATAATTTTGTCAATTAATTTTTCATAGGTATAGGTACATAATAGTAGTAGTAGAGAAAGGTGAGGCGTTAGCCTAGCAAGTAGGCCCCATATTCCTTCTCCTAATTCTCCTTTTCGAACCTCTGTGAATTTCTGATGAAGGTCAGTATGTCCGTCCACCTTAGTAATTTGATCTTCCTGTTGAAGCGTATCAGCTCCAGAGATTTCGATGATGAAAATAGTGATTTTGATGTGGCACAAAATCACTATTTTAGGACGTCAAAATATTATTCTGTCATTAAAACGTCATAAAAAAAATCCGATTTGATGCGCTGGTGGGTACTCACGAGAAAAAAATGTTCACTAAAATACATACGTTGCTATGGTAATCTGTCATAAAAACCCAATTTAACTGAAAAATCACTGGTGTGAAATTTTCAAATTAAAACAACGCCAAACCACTAGATTGTACCTACTTGCATCCAGTTTTTGGTGTGTTTCCCTGAAGAAATTATCGCTGCCATACTTCATGCCGAACTGTTCGGAATCAACGTAGTTATTCTTGAAATTTCCGAAGAAGAATGGATTAGCTTCTGGATCGTGATTTCCCGAGTGAACTCCTATCGCCGGAGCACTATTCGGAATGATAGGAGAGTCCAGAAGATGTTTGGGAGGGGGAATGACGCACAGGTTTTGATTAGAAACTGACAGTTCCTCCAGAGGTTTCGCGTTCAAACTTTCCAGGCTCCTAAAAATAGCTCTATAGAATAAAACGCACAAAAATTACTCTCAGAAAGTTCAAACTTGCGCATTCGAATAGAGTATCGAGAGACCTTTCAAATGAGGGGTCACATGATCTACTTATCTTGTCGGAATTTCAAAGTTGAGAGTTTCCCATGAAAGTCGCCTTAATTGCATTAAATCGAAAATGGTCGTGATCTTCGAATAGAGTATCGAGAGACCTTTCAAATGAGGGGTCACATGACCTACTTATCTTGCCTGAATTTGAAAGTTGACAGTCTCCCATGGCAATCTCCCCAATTGCATTAAATCGAAAATGGTCGTAATCGTCGAATAGGGTATCGAGAGACCTTTCAAATGAGGGGTCACATGATCTACTTTACCATTAGAAATTTGTAAGTTGAGAAGTTCATCCATGGTAGTCACTTCGAATGCATAAAATCAACGACGTTTGTGACTTTCGAATAGAGTATAGAAATACCTTCAAAATGAGAGGTCACATGAAGCACTTGAATAATTGAAATTTGAAAGTTGCTATTTTCTCCCGTGGCACCTATGATCAAAGTGAATATGACTGTTAAATGAAGCTTTAAAAGATTTTTGAAATGAGGGGTCACATGACCCACTTTGGTAATCGAATTTTGAAAGTTGAATTTGTCTCTCATGGCAACTGTGATTCAAAATGAGCATGACCGTTGGATGAAGTATTGAAAAGCTTTTGAAATTAGGTTTCACTCGACCTTTACTAGTTGGAACAATTAAATTGAGAAATAGTTCATGGTAGTCCCTTCGAATGCCTGAAATCAATAATAATTGTGACCTTCGAATAGGGTGTCGAAAGAGCTTCAAAACGAGGGGTCACATGACCCACTTTGATAATCAAAATTTGAAAGTTGATATTGTTTCTTATGGTATGGTTTCAGTTTGTGTACCTCTGAATATTCCTGTATTTGTCGATTCCGATCAACGGCATCGGATTGGGCATGAGGACAACGTTGAGTTCGCTCTTGAACGGTTTTTCTGTCGGATCTTCTCCATTTTCCTTCATCGAAGGGTCCTGCAATATTTCTGTTTTCGTATTGATCCCCTCAGAAAGGCCGTTGAATTCGGCATGCTCGTTCGACCCTCTCTGCAAATTTGATATCCTCAGAATTTCCTATCAACATTTTGCAATCATGAAGTCGGTCGCAATTTCTCAACGTCGAAAATCAAATGTCAATTATCTATCCATTCATATATTTGATTTCAGACAATTTTTATCTATTTTTTAATTTTTAGTAGGTACTTTTGATAGATATTTCTTCAGTTTTCTCAACATGCCGCAATCAGAAATTTTCCTGATTCAGAGCATAATTGAAATTTCTCAGTTTTTGGCACCTGTGTATTACAGTAATTGCATAACTTCGTAATTCCATTTATATTATTTTTACAAACTTGTGAATTTTAGGAAACAGATCAGCATGGGAAATCCAAAAATTGAATTAAAAAGGAATGTCCCATATTACCCTGTTAATTATTTGGAAAACAAGTGGTAACCCCCTCGTACTGTTCAGATTATTGTGTTCTCAAACAGCAAAAAACTGCAATTCTATATCTACAACGACAATTGTGATATCTCGCCAAAGTATCGAAAATTAGACAAACTGTACAATATGGTAGTTTTAAACCATTCGGAATTTTTTTATGAAGAATCTTTGAAAAGTCTGAATCTGATTTATTTGATTGCACACCTACTTGCGAAATCGATTCAATATCATTGAGCAATTGTTCCAAATTCCCCCCGCTCGACACCGTACTACGACTGGCAGAATTTCCGAAATCCCGATTATCCAATTTAACGATCAAATCGCTGGAAGACTTCTCCATAGCCTGCACCTCAATCTCTGGCTCCAAACGCTTCGACACCAACACCATATTCTGGTAAAAACAGTTCGCGTCCGTTCTCACTATCTTCCTGCTCTGGAAATCCTCTGGAAGGTTCCCTGAGGCACTCCCGAATCCGTTCCTGTACAGCTCTTCTGGATACAGGGTGTCCTGGGCTCGCTCCCCTGGATACATAATGTCCTGGGTCGGCTCCTCTGGATAAGCTTCTTCGGGAAAGAGTTGGCCCTGGATCTGGTGGTTGAAGCTGTTGTCGTCGAAGCTTTTGGAGGTCTGGATGGGGGAGAAGAAGTGTGTGGGGGATTTTTCCAAGGCTGGTAGGGTGTGAGATCTGGAGATTTGGTAGTCCGGGTAGCTCTGGTCCGGTTGCAGGACCGTCTCTTGGTAGGCCAAGGAGGTTCTGTTGGATGGCAGCTCGGAGTTTTCGGCGCTAGTTTCTTCCGTAACTACGGAGAGGAGGTCGAAGTGCTCGTGGATGTTCTTCATGTTGGTGCGTTGGACGTTCTTCATGTTTTGGGCCGTTTCCACTTCCTCGCTGGCTTCGCTGAAAGAGCTGCAGCTCTCCTGGAAAATATGTCTTTGTTTAATCTTTGGAAGAAGTCCATGGTAACTCGAAGTGGAGTGGTGTAGTGCATAGATGAAATCCCAAAGTCATCTCCACAACATTTTGAAAAATTCATTTTTCTACGTGTATGAGCCTACTGCATTGCTTGAACCGCTGATTTCGAAATTCTAAAGGGAGAGTTCTTCATCAAATCTGATATCAAATTCTTTCTTAATGAGTCTGAATTAGTGTCTATGAATTTTTTGGGATTTTTAGGACAATCAGGAAAAATTTAATTTTCTACGTATATGAGCCTACTGCATTGCTTGAACCGCTGATTTCGAAAATCTAAAGGGATAGTTCTTTATCAAATCTGATATCAAATTCTTTCTTAATGAGTCTGAATTAGTGTCTATGAATTTTTTGGGATTTTTAGGGCAATCAGGAAAAATTTATTTTTCTACGTATATGAGCCTACTGCATTGCTTGAACCGCTGATTTTGAAAACCTAAAGGGAGACTTCTTTATCAAATCTAATATCAAATTCTTTCTTAATGAGTCTGAATTAGTGTCTATGAATTTTTTGGGATTTTTGGGACAATCAGGAAAAATTTAATTTTCTACGTATATGAGCCTACTGCATTGCTTGAACCGCTGATTTCGAAAATCTAAAGGGATAGTTCTTTATCAAATCTGATATCAAATTCTTTCTTAATGAGTCTGAATTAGTGTCTATGAATTTTTTGGGATTTTTAGGGCAATCAGGAAAAATTTATTTTTCTACGTATATGAGCCAACTGCATTGCTTGAACCGCTGATTTTGAAAATCTAAAGGGATAGTTCTTTATCAAATCTGATATCAAATTCTTTCTTAATGAGTCTGAATTAGTGTCTATGAATTTTTTGGGATTTTTAGGACAATCAGGAAAAATTTAATTTTCTACGTATATGAGCCTACTGCATTGCTTGAACCGCTGATTTCGAAAATCTAAAGGGAGAGTTCTTTATCAAATCTGATATCAAATTCTTCCTTAATGAGTCTGAATTAGTGTCTATGAATTTTTTGGGATTTTAGGGCAATCAGGAAAAAAATAGTTTTCTACTTCTACGTATATGAGCCAACTGCATTGCTTGAACCGCTGATTTCGAAAATCGAAAGGGAGTGTTCTTTATCAAATCTGATATCAAATTCTTTCTTAATGAGTCTGAATTAGTGTCTATGAATTTTTTGGGATTTTTAGGGCAATCAGGAAAAAAATATTTTTCTACGTATATGAGCCAACTGCATTGCTTGAACCGCTGATTTTGAAAGTCTAAAGGGAGTGTTCTTTATCATATCTGATATCGAATTCTTTCTTAATGAGTATAAATTAGTGTCTATGAATTTTTTGGAAATTTTAGGACAATCAGGAAAAAAATATTTTTCTACGTATATGAGCCTACTGCATTGCTTGAACCGCTGATTTCGAAAATCTAAAGGGATAGTTCTTTATCAAATCTGATATCAAATTCTTTCTTAATGAGTATGAATTAGTGTCTATGAATTTTTTGGGATTTTTAGGACAATCAGGAAAAATTTAACTTTCTACGTATATGAGCCTACTGCATTGCTTGAACCGCTGATTTCGAAAATCTAAAGGGATAGTTCTTTATCAAATCTGATATCAAATTCTTTCTTAATGAGTCTGAATTGGTGTCTATGAATTTTTTGGGATTTTTAGGGCAATCAGGAAAAATTTATTTTTCTACGTATATGAGCCTACTGCATTGCTTGAACCGCTGATTTCGAAAATCTAAAGGGATAGTTCTTTATCAAATCTGATATCAAATTCTTCCTTAATGAGTCTGAATTAGTGTCTATGAATTTTTTGGGATTTTTAGGGCAATCAGGAAAAAAATAGTTTTCTACGTATATGAGCCAACTGCATTGCTTGAACCGCTGATTTTGAAAGTCTAAAGGGAGTGTTCTTTATCAAATCTGATATCGAATTCTTTCTTAATGAGTATGAATTAGTGTCTATGATTTTTTTGGGATTTTTAGGGCAATCAGGAAAAAAATATTTTTCTACGTATATGAGCCAACTGCATTGCTTGAACCGCTGATTTTGAAAATCTAAAGGGAGTGTTCTTTATCAAATCTGATATCAAATTCTTTCTTAATGAGTATGAATTAGTGTCTATGAATTTTTTGGGATTTTTAGGGCAATCAGGAAAAAAATATTTTTCTACTTCTACGTATATGAGCCAACTGCATTGCTTGAACCGCTGATTTCGAAAATCGAAAGGGAGTGTTCTTTATCAAATCTGATATCAAATTCTTTCTTAATGAGTCTGAATTAGTGTCTATGAATTTTTTGGGATTTTAGGGCAATCAGGAAAAAAATAGTTTTCTACTTCTACGTATATGAGCCAACTGCATTGCTTGAACCGCTGATTTTGAAAATCTGAAGGGAGAGTTCTTTATCAAATCTGATATCAAATTCTTTCTTAATGAGTCTGAATTAGTGTCTATGAATTTTTTGGGATTTTTAGGGCAATCAGGAAAAAAATATTTTTCTACGTATATGAGCCTACTGCATTGCTTGAACCGCTGATTTTGAAAATCTAAAGGGAGAGTTCTTTATCATATCTGATATCGAATTCTTTCTTAATGAGTATAAATTAGTGTCTATGAATTTTTTGGGATTTTTAGGGCAATCAGGAAAAAAATATTTTTCTACGTATATGAGCCTACTGCATTGCTTGAACCGCTGATTTTGAAAATCTAAAGGGATAGTTCTTTATCAAATCTGATATCAAATTCTTTCTTAATGAGTCTGAATTAGTGTCTATGAATTTTTTGGGATTTTTAGGGCAATCAGGAAAAAAATATTTTTCTACGTATATGAGCCAACTGCATTGCTTGAACCGCTGATTTTGAAAATCTAAAGGGAGAGTTCTTTATCAAATCTGATATCAAATTCGTTCTTAATGAGTGTGAATTAGTGTCTATGAATTTTTTGGGACTTTTAGGACAATCAGGAAAAATTTAATTTTCTACGTATATGAGCCTACTGCATTGCTTGAATCGCTGATTTCGAAAATCTAAAGGGATAGTTCTTTATCAAATCTGATATCAAATTCTTTCTTAATGAGTCTGATTTAGTGTCTATGAATTTTTTGGGATTTTTAGGGCAATCAGGAAAAAAATATTTTTCTACGTATATGAGCCAACTGCATTGCTTGAACCGCTGATTTAGAAAATCTAAAGGGAGAGTTCTTTATCAAATCTGATATCAAATTCTTACTTCATGAGTCTGAATTAGTGTCTATGAATTTTTCGAGATTTTCAGGGCAATCAGAAAAAAAAATCGAATTGTATGAAGCCTACTTCATTACGTGAACCGCTGATTTTGAAAATCTGAAGGAAGAGTCTTCTACCGAATATGAATCTTTCTTTATGGGTCTGAATTAATTTCTATGAATTTTTGGGGATCCATACGACAATCAGGAAGAAATATTTTTCGACCTTATGTATGAGCCTGATGGAATTTCCCGAGTCAGTGGTGGAATCAAAATGTCACTAAATCTATTTTTATTAGCAATGTGTAGTCCCAAATTTTCAACTTCGGAATTATTGTATCTGAAATGAAAAAAAAATTCTCTAATATCGATTATGTTATCATCTAATATGTTTTCTCATTCAGTGTTGTTGTTATTACTTACTGAGTCACTGGATGTGGAACATGTTGTGGATGAGGAGGAGAAACCGATTTTTTTGTCTTTGACAAGTTTTTCCAGTTTGTCGTATTCATCTCGGAGGTACCAGAGGCCTTTTTTCAACATTTCGTTTTCTCTTTTCAATTTTTTGATGTCGGATTGTCCTAGAAGATACATAAAACGTGTTAATTCCATTTCATTCAATATCATTCAATTCAGATAATGATCGAGAAAAAGCTACCTAGACTTTGGGTTCAGTTATTCAAAATCTGCCTGAATTCCAAAACAAAAAAACAAAGTAAAGCAGTCAAGACGATGCAACCCATGCAGTAGTATAGGTAAATTTGGCGAAAACAGTGTTAATTAATTTTTTTATGAACGGAATGCAATTTGGCTTAGATATTCAGAATACATTTGAGAATGATTTTTTTTTGGGAATTCCAAATGAAATGGGTAATTTTCTGGAATAATGGATACTTTCAACATTGTATTTTTATCCTAGTAACCCCAATTTTCTTTGAAGAGCAAACATTTTCAGTGCAAACATGGTCGAATGCAAAGCGAACGATTGGAATGCCCAAATAATAAAATTAACATTATACAGGGTGAGAAAACATTTTTCTACTTCAATTTCATCAATTTTTGGTTGACCTAGGGAGATCTTCCTGTAGAAATTATAACGATAAAACTTCGTATCCAAGTATTTGATGTTTGCTTCCATTGAATGGCTACTTCACCGTTTTTTTCAACTCCTTAGATTTTGATACAGGGTGAATTGAAAAAGCAACCTTACTTTTTCGAATAAAAAATTCCAAATAGGTAGTCGTTTTTGACATTTTGACCTCTTCAACAAAAAATAGTAAGCCTTGAGAATCTGAATACTTCCGATTTATCCACATTTTCCAGGAAAAAGGATTCGATGATGACGTTATTACTTCAAGTAAAAAGAAATAAGCATTTTGGCTCCAAATGTACCGTACTCGATGCTATTTTAAAACCACTCTTCTACCGTTTTTCCTCGCGTTTTTCCTTCTCTTATGATGAAGCTGAGACGTCAAATTCAGCTCACCCTGTATATATTCTCACGAATATTTTTATTTTACTCACGGCTTTCTACTTCTGCATTGATATTGATGGTTTTCAAACGCAAATCTTCGTTCTCGTAGATCATACCACGTGACGACTTTCTGTCCAACCTGTAAAAAATATACGAGGACCATGTGAAAATGAAGGTTGTTTTTTTGTCGATAGCCACTACACACTCGAAGCAGAGATGCACAATTCAATTTTTTCAAATTCGGTTTGGATAAATAAAGTTCATCGAGACGAGGATATTGAAATGACGATGAAATTTAAAAACCATGCGATATTGTTGAAAATTTCATAAATTTATTTTCAACCAATTAGAAGGCTCTTCTTGGTTCACGTTGCTTATAGCAACGGGAGATTATCATAAATAATATCAAGATGTTCTGAAATGAGTTAAAAATGAAAGACAGGATTATAAGAAGATAATCAGAACAGAGTGGTATTTTGTTAGATTATTTCACGTTCAGGAAGCATAAAAAGCATTTATTATAAATGAGTGATTCCTTCTGACAAGTACAGCTTTAATTATTTTATGCCAAACTGACAGACTTTGCTTCGCTATCCATGATTACAATGTTGAAACCATCAACGATGATAGACCAATCAGAATTGAAAGTTAGCTAATGTTTTCGGTTATAATTGCACTAGTGCATCGAAATTACCGATAATTTTGCAAGATAGTGATCATAATGATAAGTTGAAAATAATGCCAAACCCTGCAGTTGGATGATTTATGGAATATGAGTGATGATTTTTTCGAAATGAGAAGATACTATGAATTTCAAACTGCACACTTTTCCAGTACTTTTGTGGATTTATTTCAGGAAAAATGTTATGAATATAGCAGAATAAAACTCGGAAAACTGCAAAAACTCTTTTACCTCGAGAATCTGAAACCGCTGTAAGAAAACATCGAAACAGTTATTATTGGTGAATTAACTGAGTGATCAAAACCTATTATCATTTATAGCATATCTTTCATAAGTAGTTTTACATAAAAAATCTTTTTCTACAAGCGTGCGTGATTCACCCTATACCCACACGCAATTCAGTTTGGGACACCCTAGTGCGGGAAAAACATTTATATCGCAGTATTTAGTAAGTTTGTACAAAATCAGCCATCAAATTGCACTATTTATTGTGAAAATGAAGAAATATTGAAAAATAATAATTGATTGCTATACAGTGTGCCCCACTTACCATGCTCACCATGGATATCTTTTTAACGGTGAGAGATACGAGGTCGGTTAAATGACACCAAATGTGGAGTTTGTCAAGGCCAACTATAATGTGCAAAAATATTTTGATAAAATCTATTCGTTTTTGTTTTATAGGCAAAAAACACATTTTGATCATTTTCATGTCTCCTCCGTTACTTCTTTATTTATGAAAATATTCGAATAGGAATTTCACATTCTCATGGCAGTTTTTCAAAGTGATTTCGAAAAAAATATGAAATTTATACCAACTCTTCTAGAATTTGAGATATCAGCACCAACTTTAGTTTTTCAAATGTAGGTCATAGCTCACTATGACTTAGTTACAAATAACTTTTTTTTCTCTTACAGATGATATGTCGCAGTAATAGTTTTGTGTTGATAACAACGGAGTTATCGTCATTTGTACAAAAACAAAAAATTATTTGGAAGCCGCCATCTTGAATTTATAAATTTTAACAATAATATCATGATCTCCGACCTCAAAAACCACTTACCAATTTTGAATGGAATCGGACCAAATCTTGTCCGCCATCTTGGATCAGCCATTTTTTTTTTAATTCAACAAAAATTCCATAAATCCGATTAACTTCAAATTTGGCAGGTGTTCATAATGTCGGTGACAATACATTATGGAATTTTTGTTGAAATTAAAAAAAATGGCTGCTCCAAGATGGCGGACAAGATTTGGTCCGATTCCATTCAAAATTGATAAGTGAGGGTTTTTGAGGTCGGAGATCATGATTTTTTTGTTAAAATTTATAAATTCAAGATGGCGGCTTCCAAATATTTTTTTGTTTTTGTATAAATGACGATAACTCCGTTGTTATCAACACCAAACTATTACTGCGACATATCATCTGTAAGAAAAAAAAAAGTTATTTGTAACTAAGTCATAGTGAGCTATGACCTACATTCGAAAAACTAAAGTTGGTGCTGATATCTCAAATTCTAGAAGAGTTGGTATAAATTTCATATTCTTTTCGGAATCACTTTGAAAAACTGCCATGAGAATGTGATATTCCTATTTGAATATTTTCATAAATAAAGAAGTTACAAAGGAGACATGATAATGATCAAAATCTGTTTTTTGCGTATAAAACAAAAACGAATAGATTTTATGAAAATATTTTTTCACATTATAGTTGGCCTTGACAAACTCCACATTTGGTGTCATTTAACCGACCTCGTATCTCTCACCGTTAAGAAGATACCCATGGTGAACATGGTAAGTGGGACACACTGTATAGCCTTTAATTTTTTTTATGTTCTGGAACACTCACTGAAAGGGATATCCTGTAATGTTCAGAGAACATACTGTCTGTAGGTTAATCGTGAGAACCAAGGGAAATAAGTTAGGAATTGGTGTTCTTCTTAAATTTCTGAAGGTTATATGCCTCGGGGAACATCTCCCTTGGCAATGTGTTCCAGAGCCTCGCTGTTCGTTGGATGAACGAGCCTTTGGAAAGAGATGTTCTGCAGGTCTCCAACGTGACCACGAAGGGGTGCGAAGCCTCAACTCGACGGGTTAATCTCGCGGGGACTGCCAAGCGAGGAACAATCGTTGATATTTCAGAAGAGCACCGTCCATGAAAATATCTATAAAATAGAGCCAGATCGCCAACTATGCTACGGTGTTCCAAAGAAGTGAGCGAG
This sequence comes from Phaedon cochleariae, assembly GCA_918026855.4. Classification (NCBI taxonomy): domain Eukaryota; kingdom Metazoa; phylum Arthropoda; class Insecta; order Coleoptera; family Chrysomelidae; genus Phaedon; species Phaedon cochleariae. The sequence continues at coordinate 59,402,779 of OU896710.1, forward strand.
TTTGTGAGCGAGGCATCACCCACGAGACGAATTGCCCTTTTTTGGACAGAATCCAACAGTTTCAGGGTATGTTTGGGTGCTGCACTCCAAATATGGGAACAGTATTCCAGGACAGGTCGGATCTGTGCCTTGCAGATCATAAGCAGCTGACTGGAAGTGAAATAGCTCCTGGTCCGAAACAGAAAACCAAGTTTTTGGGATGCACTTTTAGCAATTGATCTCACGTGATTTTCCCAAGAAAAGTTATTGCTGACAGTAATACCAAGCTCGAAATGGATGTCTTCAAAGGTATGGTGATCTGATGTGGGAAACAATTGTTGTCATGTCAATCAAAATACGAAATAATTAGTGTAATTCTCAGAGTGACAGACAGAGCGTTACTGTCATTTTCGATTCAGTGGAATTGCGATGAAAAACTTCCAGCTACAGATGCAATACAGATGAGTTATTGGATTGCCAACGAAGTCTTAACAAAGGTATGAGAAGCACTACACGGGATTTATTGAATGGTGCAATAGAAATAAAAGTGAAAACACCAAATAAAGTATTTTTGGCTCATTCCCTAGAAATGTCTGAAACCTAGAGGCCAAACACCATGGGCATGCTGGCTTCCGCAATAAGCTTAACTACATAATGCTTCAAACGGTACACACAATAGATATAAATCACTAATTATCAGAAGATAGAGAATATATCACTATTGTTAGTTGTTCCTATTTGCAGGAATAATGAATTGAACAAATCAATCAATTTCCTACGCTTGTAGAAGAAATATTGTTCCTAACTCATGCAGAAAGTGTTTTCCCCACATGTTAGGAAAATCACTATTCTGGTGAGTATCTATTCCAGAATAAAGGAATTTTAATTGTCAAGAATTTATTTCTGAAGTCTGGGCTTGAAAATTGGCATCTTTGTTCTTTTATTTTTGTCATGTATTTGAAGATGTGAAGAATATTGGTACTAAAAATGCTGTGATTTTTTGGCAACTAAATCATCTGCGTATTATTTAGTAAATTTTACTTACCTCCTATTTGGTTTGACGTTTGTATCTTTTCGCCTGGTCCTTAGCATATTCATGGGTCGAGACATTTTTCTTTGATTTTCAAAAAAATCTTAATCGTTTGGAAATCAGTCTTTTACGTAGAGTGGCAGTAATATATCGATTGTTTGAAGATTTCTTTTCTCATAAACATTTTCTGAACATTCAGCTTGTCTTTCTTTCGATTCGTTTATTTACATTCAGGTAAACCAGTGTGAATGTATTGGGGGTCAATCTGAAAATAGAAAATGATACATTCTTTCTATTCTGGCTGTTAATTTTTCAATTTTTCACTATAGTTTAATTTCATTTTATTGATCAAAACGTCCCTTGGGGAATGATAAAAATAAATACCATATATTTTATAGGTCAAGAACAATGAAATTAAACCTTGAGTTATATCCCACAAGTCGTCCAACAATTTTAGAAAGAAAATAATAATAATTATTCTGGAATTTTCTTTGGTAAGTAGTAAAGATAGTCCTTCCTTTCTAAAAAAAATCACTCCTATACAGGGTGTTTCATTACTAATTGGAAATATTTCAACCATAGAATCCCGAACTCAAAATATGAAGATTTAACCCAAATCACCTAGATAAAATATGTCTCCTGTCTGAGTTACAGGGTGTTTTATTCAAAAATTTTCAAATGTTTTTTGCCCAGTTCTTCAAAACTATCTGACGTATCACTTTCATATTTGGAGGGAAGTCTAGGTAATATACACCCAACTGAATTATGTGAAATGAACTTTTCTAGCTAATACCAGAGGCGTACGACAGGGGCAATTAACTGGTTGATCCCTCCCAAATTCTACGCCACTGGCGGAATTGCAATTCTATCACAAATTTTCGATTCTCCAACAATTTTGACGTAGATATTGTACTCTTTCTCCATGGCGATAAAGTCATTATTTTTCGAGATATTTCAAGTTGAACATAAATCTGCACAATCATTTTGATTTCAGGGGTTCAAACATGAACGATTGAAATTTGTTATTTTCATACAGTGTGTCCCACTTACCATGCTCACCATGGGTATCTTTTTAACGGTGAGAGATACGAGGTCGGTTAAATGACACCAAATGTGGAGTTTGTCAAGGCCAACTATAATGTGAAAAATATTTCGATAAAATCTATTCGTTTTTGTTTTATACGCAAAAAACAGATTTTGATCATTTTCATGTCTCCTCCGTAACTTCTTTATTTATGAAAATACTCAAATAGGAATTTCACATTCACATCACTTTGAAAAACTGTCATGAGAATGTGAAATTCCTATTTGAATATTTTCATAAATAAAGAAGTTACGGAGGAGACATGAAAATGATCAAAATCTGTTTTTTGCATTCAAAACAAAAACGAATAGATTTTATCAAAATATTTTTTCACATTATAGTTGGCCTTGACAAACTCCACATTTGGTGTCATTTAACCGACCTCGTATCTCTCACCGTTGAAAAGATACCCATGGTGAGCATGGTAAGTGGGACACACTGTAGACCCTTAATCGCAGATTCGTGATTAGGTTTTCTCGAATCTGAATTTGTCCACGTCCTGTATGATGAATATCAATTTGTAATACATCCAGAAACTGAAAATACTATTTTATCGCAACTTTTGATAAGATTCAACGTGGTGATATTGATTTTTCTATGCGACATTTCGATCATTTGTTTTATAAATTCGATCCTGATTAGGTACTAATGTGTCGAAGAAGATTTTATATTTTTGCTCTGCCGAAACTGATTTTTGAAATAACAAATTTTCTGTGGGAAAAAGAGAATGCGAAGTTGGATTTTTGCTGACGCTGTTATCACGACGAACAGAGTACAGCACATACAGGATGTTGTTACAATCTATATAGTATTGAATTTCACTTACCAATAGAATGATTTTTTTTTAAATGAAACTCACGGGCGCTATCAGTTGTTTTGCTGACAATAAATCCGATGAATGTTGCAGAAAAACTGTTTTGATCCGATGCACAATATTTATAAACGGTAGTTACATTATGACTAATATATTTAAAGGATAAAACAGCTTGAGTAAATATCAACGGAACACAACATGGAGGTTTTACAATCCATCATTTCCTCAGATGAAACACAAAAAATTATAGAACAGGCCCCTTTTATCAACTTATAGGTTAACTTTTCAAATTGAAATGTCACATTGTCGCGTTCAACATTTGCTTCATGGCTATTATATGTTGGTCAATCAAGTTCGGGCGAAATGGAAGTGGTTTTCCTCCTTCGAAATGTTTATATCTTTGAAATCTCGTTTCTAAATATATCGAAAATTATTTTAGGATCGCGTGGAAATCACGGTATCGCGATTTTCAACTTTATATCTACAGGGCATTGGGTCACGTGCGACGGTCCGTCGAAGTTTTCCCATCATTCTTTTATGGGCCAACAAAAATTTTCGCTGGTTTGGCAGTGATTGACTGCTGGAAAATTGGTTAATGCCGTGCAAAATTCGAATGTATTTTAATAATTTCTCGTATTTGCCGTTTTATGTTACTCCTTTGGCAATGACGCAATTTTTTTAGTTTTACAACTGGGAAAGTGTCAGTGGGTTTATCTCGGGGTTTATGAATATATTCGCGCGTTGAATTGAGAGTGAGTCCTCAGCAAATTATACAGGGTGTTTCTTAAGTACGTGTAGAAAATTCAGGAGCATGTTGCTGATGTCAAAATAAGAAGAAAAGTTCGTATAAATATATGTCCGAAAGTTATTCGTTTCTGAGATACAGAGTGTCAAAGTTGAATTCTTATTTTTGTTTTTTGTTAATAAATTTCAAAATAATTGTGATATTGGAATAAAATTTGGTATCTAGGGGTATTTTTCAATGACAATATAAAATTTTATGTTAGTTTGTCTCTTTCGTGGGGGTGGTGCCACCTACATGTCTTTTGAGTCTTTTGAAATGTCATAACTTTTTTGTGCGTACCTGTATCACGTTTTATATTAGAAAAATAGATTTCTGAAACACTTTTGGGTAAAAAATATATTCTTGGTAGAGGTCGATGCGAGCTACTGTTTTCGAGTTATTGGGATTTGAAATAATGGATGCATTTGAATTATTTTCATGGAGCTCGTAAGTCGCCTCTAAGTAGTAAATATCAGAAAAGATCCGCCAGTGCATTTTTCTTCTTTCGTTCAATATTCTAGTAGGCCAATGATGATTCTTACTTCTTTGTATCTACTTTTTGGCCACTTTGAACAATTACTTTAATCAATTCCCTCAACTAACAGTTTGAGTATTAATTTGGTCTCAATTACTGTTATTATTATTAGTATTGAATTGTAAACACACCCAATTCCTATTTCAAAATGAATTTAAGAAAAAATAAGTTTTCCTCCGATTGGCAGCAAATATTAATTTTGCTGACACATATCAATCAGCAAAGTATTACTTTTTCTGCCTAGGCAGCAAAGTGATTACTTTGCTGATTGATATGTATCAGCAAAATTAAAAATCCATAAATCGTTTATAATTTCCTTCATATTTCATCCGATGCTTCTCCGGCAACAAATTCAACTCTATATTTTTTGCCACCTCCCTTATTAATGGAGGTGTAAGTATACTTCCAGGTCGCTATCACTGTCCATTATACAGGGTGTTTCGAAATTCGACCGACAACGCTTGACAGGTGATAGCCCTCGTGATTTCATAATCACTGAGATATGCGGACATACGGTCTTTAAGTGTTCAGTTCTCGAGATATAGGGCGTTGAAGTTGAGAAATTAAAATAGTTTTTTCTCGATATCTCATGAAAAATTGAATTAAATGCATTCAAATTCGGTATATGGTTTGATCTTCCAATGGTTAATTTTTTGACCAGAAAGACATTCCGAGAATTTTATCCAGAGGTGCGCTACAGAGGGTTGTGATAACTTTCCCGCACATATTTTCTACGCCACTGATGAAATTTCAATTATTTCTAATTTCTCGAATTGATTGTTCAATTATGTTGAAAAAGTGCATCACCTTCAACTAAGCTAAAATGAACAGTTATCGAGATATTTGACCCAAAATAGAAGTTTGCATAGTAATTTTTCATCTTCCTCAGTATTAGAAAATTACGAACATTTTTGTTCTCTCTTTATGCGTGGAATAACTATTTCTGTTCAGCTATAGCATGAGATCTGAATAGTATCTAATCTACTCAACACCAGAAAAATATTTTTGCAATTTTCTACTACTGAAAATGATGAAATATTACTATGCAATCTTCTATTTTGGGTCGAATATCTCGAAAACTGTTTATTTCAGCTCAGTTGAAGGTGATGCATTTTCTGAACAAAATTGAACAATGAATTCGAGGAATTGGAAATAATCGAAATTCAATCAGTGGCGTAGAAAATATGGAAGGAAAAAATGCCACAACCCCCTGTAGGGCACCACTGGACAAAATGTCCGGAATGGCTTCCAGGTCAAAAAATGGCCCATTCAAAGATGAAACCATATACCGAAGTTGAATGCATTATATTCAATTATTCTTGAGATATTGCGAAACAACTATTTTCATTTCTCAACTTCAACGCCCTGTATCTCGAGAACTGAACACTTGAAGACCGAATGTTCCTATCTCAATGATTATGAAATCACGAGGGCTATCACCTGTCAAACGTTGTCGGTCGAATTTCGAAACACCCTGTATAATAATTTGAATATACCAATATTGTTTCGCACAACTGTCAGAAATTTCATGACTTGTCAAACCAACAACTGCGATTTCTATAATATTTTATTTTAATTGAACACTATACAGGAAGAATAAAGAGATTGTGGGAATTGTATTAATTCGCAGATACAATATTCTCCCATATCATTATGAACAATCGGAGAAAAAATCATATGTTCAACTCGGCAGCACAGTAGATTGACTGCCTTTGCTGGATTCCTAGCCTCGCTACGCTCGGCTATGAATTCAGCCACGGCAGTCAATCTACTACTTTGCTGCCTAGTTAAACAAATAACTATTCTTTACTTTATAAATCAATTATAAATTCCAACTTCTTGTCATTCCAAATTACTTGCATTGATTATTTCAAATCCCAATAACTCGAAAACAGTTGCTTGCAGCGACCTTCACCAGGAATATATTTTTCACACAAAAGTGTTCTAGAAATCTATTTTTCTACTAGAAAACGTGATACAGGTACGCACAAAAGAGTTATGACTTTTCAAAAGACTCCTCCACGAAAGAGACAAACTAACAAAAAATTTGATATTGTCATCGAAAAATACCCCGAGATACCAAACTTCATTCGAATACCACCATCATTATGAAATTTATTGACAAAAAACAAAAATGAGCATTCAACTTTGACACTCTGTATCTCAGAAACGAATAACTTTCGGACATATATTTATACGAACTTTTCTCTTTATGTTGACGTCAGCAAGATGCTCCTGAATTTTCTACACGTACTTGAGAAACACCCTGTATAGTGTGAGCTCCTCGTGACATACCCTGTATATGTCTTCCTCTTATATTCTTGTCTGCAGGAACGCTGTACAGGGTGATTGACTATGGATTTCTCGACTTCAACAGCTGATATCTCGAAAACGAAAAAAGATATTTGAAATTTGGAAAAAGGTACTTGAATGAGATGTCATTTCCTTCTAGAAAATGTGTTCTCTGCTTGATTTTATCATTTCATATACAGGGTTCGTGAAAACAATTTTTTTTTTCAAATGGAACCCCCTGTATATTATCGCATATTTCGAAAGAACTATCTTTCCTGATTTCGAAGATATATACTTTTCATATATTCTATCGAGGGCTTGACGAAATATCAGCAAAATTAAATATTAATATTTGGTCCAAGTTAGCTATGGTTGAAATAGAATGAAGTGAATTGACATTTGGTCAACATCGTTTGATATTAACCAATAGCTGAAATTGAAGACAGTACTACCATCGAACACAAAAAAATCAGCTTCCTTTGTAGAAAAACAGGACATGAAAGTCGCTTATAAAACAAATAACGCATTGGAAAGATTTATCTAAAATAAATCAAGAAAAAACTTCTAAATTCGAGAAATTAGGAGTATACAAAATGTACTGTGGGTATTGTACTAAGGTATATGTTGGTCAGACAGGTAGAACGTTCAACAACTGCATTCAAGAACACCAAATGACCAATGACAAATTCAACATATGCTAACCAACAATTTCATATCACAAGGAAATGATAGTCTTGATGACATTTTAGAAATTTTCCATGTAGATCTCAAAAAATCACCGATTTCATTAGTTTTTTTCTTAGTACGTAGGTAATATTTCGTCAGTAATTGTTTTTATCGTTTGATTCAAGTTGAAGACAATAACGTGGAACTTCTTGTATGTTAGTTTTTTTATTTTTGTTTCAGTTCTTTCGACAGTGTCAAATGATTATGAAGAAGACTACGAGGATGAAGAAGTCGATGATGATTTTCCCAACATAAATTCCACTTCCAATGGTAGCTATTTTTATGATTTCTTTTAATTTTCCATTTCGATGTTGTCAATAACATAATTTTTCTAATTTCGACATATAATTTGACACTTTTCAAAACTGACGGAAGTTTTGAAACGTCTTACTTTACGTAACCAGTTGCGTAAAGTAAAATTTTACATAACTGGTGATGTAATGTTCATTTCAACACCAGTTTTTGTGTGAAGAGTCGGCAGAACTCATGTAAAACTGGTCATTATTTTTGTTCATGCTTCGCTCGTCCCGCAAAATCCCATTGTTACACAAAACAACGCGTTTCCTAACTGATTACGTAAATATCTATTTAAGGCAATTTGAATGCATGTCCATTAAATAAATAGAAAATCAAATTTGTTTTATAAAATGGCCTTTAAATTATTTTTCTTTTGAAATTTGAAATAGATATACCTGTATTCCCAATAAGAGGTTGGCAAGAAGATTTTTTTTGTAATATTCATTTATTTTTAGGATCTTTGGTTTTCATCAGTGAATTGTACAACCTAACTAGAGATCCAGGAAAACTGGTTAAAATGGTGTGTGAAGTGAAAAATTTGGACACCAACAATACCAATAGCAAAGTCTCTTTCAAGTGGAGGCATAACAATACACCAATCTCTGATGATAGATTCAAAATAAGAAATAAGGTTGGTGAAAAAAAGTGTTTTTTCTGTGACGGGAAAAAAGTTTGGCATTTCATCTCTGTTGGCAGGTTATAAAATGTCACTTTTCATAAATTACTTTTTTCCCGTGGGAAAAAAGTGAGTACTTCTTTCCCGGATATATATCACATATATACTCTGTTAATGGCTTTTGTTTGTGCTATAGTTCCGAAAAATGAGTCAATAATACCGTCTCCAAGAAAGAACTGCAAGTCCTTTTATCTTCCATTCGACTTCGCGGTTTCGTATATTACTAAACAACTACTGAATTCGCAATTTTTTGAAATCAAATCACAGAATTGAACTGACAGAAGTGACATCAGATATTTGATTACTTCAAAAGAATGATAAAGATGCCTATAAAACGCAGGTGTCCCTACTGTTAAAAACTTGAAATTTTATGTCCATAATTTTCAGATTTCGAAATAATGTGATATCTTCTCAATATTGAGTCGTCCTTCCTTCTGTCACAGAAAAAAATAGTGTATTATACACGGGAAAAATATTAGATTTTAGCTCACGGTTTTTTGTCTCCCTCCGCTATGCGTCGGGAGCTAAAATCTACTACTTTTTTCCCTTGTATAATAAATAACTATTTTTTAATGTGGTGTAATATCAACACTTTGTTTTTCAGGGGAAAGATAACGTATTCACTTCAACCTTGCGAATATCAAAATTGGAATATTTCGACAGAGGGTTCGTGGAATGTAGTGCTAGCAATGGATTAGAAAAAATAAAATCGGAGAGTTTTCTAGAAGTCAATCAAGAAGCACACAAATACGGTAAAAAATAATTTAAATAACAAACACAATCAACAAGCGAATGAATGTGTGAAAAACTATTTGTATATGGGCTTGAATGAATTTTCATTCAAATATGGCAACTCTATTATACAGGGTGTATCTGAAAAAAAACCGAAAAAATTCAAGAGGTAACTCCTAACTTGCTCCATTTTTGAGATACAGGATGTTGACGTTGGAAGTATCAATAAGTATTTATAACCCCCTCGTTTAAGCTTTCATGGTGCCCAAATTCAGTATGGTTGGAGACTGGGAAAGCCTCAAAACTTCAAAATGATTCTAATTGGGGTTTTTGAGTGATCTCAATGGAAGTCTTGAAAACACCTACATTGAAATTTGGAGTCAAATCGATTTTTTATTGTTTTCTCAAAAACTAAGCTAGATACAAAAATCACACAGAGGATAAAAAAGTTGTTACTTCAATAGTTCAATCTAATAAAAATATGAAACTCAGAAAAACCGGTGGTATACCATCACATTCACCATACATATCGATAAATTCACCCAATGTAACGCCACTGGAAATATTATTTAGAATCTAATTGCCCCAGAAAAAGCTCCATATTACTATTAACAAAAACACAACTTTTTATTGAAATCGGTGGAAAGACAATTGAGTAATGAATAAAAGAACGATTTTTCATGGAAATATTAATACCCTGTATATCGAAAACGAGGCAAGTTAGGAAACATGTTTATATAAACTTTATTTTCTAAAATATCAGAAGGAATCACCCCTTGAATCGGTGTTATTTAAATACACCCTGTATTTATTTTATTTATCGAAAATATACCTTACAATCAAAGAGAAAAAAAAGCCCAAGAAAGATTCTTTCCATAAAAATGAGAGTAGTTGTCATATACTCATGTTCTAAAACGCTTCGTTTTCAAGAAACAGGGTAAATTTATTTTTTCATTAGATGAACTGAGAAGTAAACCATTTGAAAATATAACTCTTTTTGTTTAAACAGAGACAACAAAAAACAAAAAAGTTGAAAAAAATGTACTGTTTTATTTTTCGTGCACAAAACTGACCCGCTTGTCCCGTGGACATACCACTGGAATTGCTATATGAGATGAGATCCAAAATATACCTCATGAAGCTTTCATCGCATTCGGCAAAATCGTCTTTTACATACCTATTAATATTATTTTTTAAACCCTGTATCGTAAATTCATTACCCTGTTTTTTATGTTTCAGCCCCCATCGATATGCATCCTTTCAAGTCAGATCATTCAGATTCGGGCAGGTAATATTATCATACATATCTGAAGAATATTTCATTGCATGAGGAAGTATTCCCAACAACATACAATCTCCAGAAGTTTAAAAAAAATCCAATACCTACCTCCTGTCCCTATCCTCCCTAGGAACGCACGATGTTCTTTGAACATTATAGGGATTTCCTTTCGTGTTCTTCAAGCGATAAAAAAAATATAAATTTTACCTCCAAGGTCGGTCATCGTGCACGCGACCTATACGAGTCGATGCATATATTTCGGGAGGATGTAATTCAATTTCCTGCGTGGTATTAGCCAGGAAAGTAGTTGTTTTTCTCCCGAAATCTACCATTGTTGCTCATTTTATGAACATTGTGTGGAAATGAATTTGAGCTTTTCGTATTTATTTATAATTATGTTTTTTTTCTAGTCACCTTGAGATGTCAACTTTTACGCCTAACGGCATTGCAAAGTCCAGCGAAAACGATTACCCATCGACTATGGATGCCAAATCCAAAACTTTTTCGGCTCCCATCCAGTTCGATTTGGATTCCAGCGGTAAACTGACCGACAACGTGCCGATAATCTATAACAGTTCGGAGCCGTTTTGCCAATTGTACAGGGGGCACAAGTGCAGGAAGTATCTGTCCGATCAGTACGTGTTCGTTCAACCCCCGCACACACAAAAGGGCATTGAAGATAAATTGGAGGCTTCCTTTTTGGTCATTTCTCAGTCCAAGTGAGTGTTAGTAGGATAATGGGGGAGACCACTGATTTTTTCGAATGACATCATCGTGAGCTCTGTACCAAAAAATTTTAATTTTTCATTCATACTAGGACGATAAAATAAATAAATTTATTTCTGACAGTGACATTATAAGCTTATATCGTCATAGTTACGATATCTATTATGAGGGTCATAACTCCCTTGGGATGTTATAGATGCTATAATTCCCTCTAACTAAAATTGAATAAGAAATGCATAGCAACAACCACGCAGTAACGTAGCAATAAAGAATCTCCTATTCGCGGTAGTCAAGATCATCATCTGACGTTCTGATGACATTGAAACTATACGGAAAAACATGTCTAACTTCCAATCGGGAAGGTATCTAATGAATGAAATCAGTCAGAAATAAAATTATCTATGTATCACGGGAATTACTGAGCCTCAATAACCTCAGGCAATTGCTGTCCCTCGGGCCAGAGGCCCTCGGGACGCAAACTTTGCCATCGGTAATTAAGGCCCTCATAATTCCCTTAATACATAAATAACTATTAAATATGTTCATTTCAAAACACACCTTTTCTGTGAAATGGGGAAGTTTCGTATATTGAGGTTCTTATTCCACAGTGAAGTTTGTAAAAAATCAATATATAAGTACGATTTATTTCTTTTTTTTCGTCAAATCAGATCAAATTTCACTTCAGAAAAATATAAATAAAAGAGGAAGTTGGCTCCTCCACCATTCCTATGACGTACTTTCTGAAAATACACATTCACACAGAGTTACTATACGATTTCCTGTGCCAGTAAGACGTTGCCGACATCATCAATATGTCTAGATTTCCGGAAATTATTCTTTGAATGCATAATAACTATATCATAACAGTCAATGGGATACAAAAGGTTCTTCAATACTACTTTGTCAAGTATTATGAATAATTTCCCATAAATCTCTCATTGGCTGAATGAAGTTGATCACTAATAAAGATAAATTATGATATTTTGCGATAGTATCTATAATTTTTCACTATCGTTATATTACAATATGTTATTCATAACTTGTCAGTCATTTTTTTGCTAATGATTTCGTTCCTTAATAAAACGGATCTATTTTCTAGGAAAGTTGCAGATTATATCTTGCAATAGCGCCTAATACTTCGAGTCCGTCCACACCACTTAAAATACTGACAGGCACAACAAGCGGAAGGCGCCATGGGTGTCGGCTTCATTCTGTTCTGACCGATGACAGTAAATTAGGAAGGATAGTATCATTGGATGTAGCCGATAGTGATTGATTGATTCAATGATATTTTCGTTTAGGATCGAGCTCTATTCAAGATATTTCAATGCATAAATAACAAAACCATAACCTGTCAGAATGAAGCCAACTACCCTCTGCATTCATGCTCCGAGTGCAATTGTGGTTATTTATGTTTTTGTTTACCAGTTCTACTTCTTCTTCATTTGTTAGCTATTCGCTAGCTATATTCTTCATCATCAGCTATTTTCAGACTAGATTCAGAATGTACGTCACAGTTTGCGGCCCCGAAAATTAGAAATTGCTTTAATTTGAAAATGAAAACGACTTGGACTTTATCGGTCGCCATTCTGTACAGCGTGGACATAAAACTGGAGAGTTCCGAATTTATTTTATGAAAATTCATTGGAAGGAAACTTCCCCATTTGAAATGGTGTCAATTCGTTGGTGTGACTGGAATGACGTATTAGTCCCAACACGCCTATTGTCCTTGAGCTGACCAATCACACTGCAACACTGCAGGATGGCAAGGTATCAGAGAACGATAGCTACACGGCTCCTCCTTCATATCCGGCTTCTTTTCGCTAGTGCTAAGAATCAGCCAAGAAATAAGGCGAAATTTGGCTTCAACATTTCACATGGAGGTGGATCATCTTGTTAGTGTTACTCTAAATAATGTTGATATACCTATTTGCCATTTTGATGAACCTCAAAATCTGTTGACATCCTTCTACTATCTATGTCACAATCCGGTTTGTTAGAGAATAAGAACAAGTGACATTTATATATGACTAGCTGGCTATCTATGTCACAATCCGGTTTGTTAGAGAATAAGAACAAGTGACATTTATATATGACTAGCTGGCTATCTATGGAAGCATGTTTCATTAGTTTTTCGAAACACTATTACAAAGCTCGTTCGACATATTGAATCCACCATCTTGGATTTTCTAATTATAACGGGGGAATCATATTCTCCGAAAATCCTCAGATACCAGTGTCAAATAGAATCGGATCATAATTAATAAACTCGTATGCCATCTTGAATTTTCCAAATTTGACGAAAGAATCATAAATCTCCGAACCCGAAAACCCCCAGATACCAATTTTGAACCGAATCAGATCATAATTACAATTTTCGTCCGTCATATTGGGTCTGCCATCTTGAATTTTCCAATTTTGTTGAAAGCATCATAATCTCCGACTTCAAAAATCCTTACATACCAATTCTGAATAGAATCGGATGCAATTTTCAAATAAAAATTCATCTTATGTTCATAAATGCGCTGATTAAACGTACGATCTGTCTGACCGATATATACCTTAGGACAAGATCCACAGTTGAGTTTGTATACCCCTGATTTTTCGAATTTAGAAGTTTTGTCTTTGTTATTTTTGATAAACCTTCCCAACGTGTTATTTGTTCTATATGCTACTTTTAGGTCCTGTTTATGTAGAAATGAAGCTAATTTTTCAGTTGATGATCCGAAATAGGTTAAAGTACTATAATTTTGATTATTATTCTTGGTGGTAGGATAAACTTCTTGAATAGCTTTATTATGAAGTTTTTTAGAAAGAATACTGTCTATCAAATTAACGTTGTATCCGTTGTTGACTGCAATCTGTTTCATGATATTGAGTCCTTTATTGAAAGAAAGAGGGACATTCACTAGCCTGTGTATCATTACTATTATATGCTGCAATTTACACTTTTTTTTTGTAATAGCGACATATCGGCTAGTTGCAATAAATTCGCTCAGCCGAGCGTATGTTTTTCGGCCTTCCCTGTATGCCTCGATCCCAAGAACATCAACGCCTACCAGATCGAGCACCGGCAACAATTCGCCGCCGTCCAACACGCCACCAGGCACATGTTCAAGGACATCCGGACGGAATTGACGGACTCCTTGCGCAGGATATGCCGGGACGAGTGTATCCTTTTGGAGAACGAACTGTGCACCAAGGAGTACAGCATCGCCAAAAGACATCTGGTTATAGGTTAGTGGTTTTTCATTGGTTTTACGCGGTGTCAGGCGATCGTCCGTGTGCATCGTGCCTTCCGTTCGAGGTTCCATATCGCGATCCTCAACCGATCGATATCAACTTTCCACGTAGGTTTACGATAAAAAAAGGGGCATCAGAATACCGTCACTGCCCCAGGAAATGTCTAGAGCGCTCAGGCGGCAATTCGAAAGTATGTGTTAATGCATTGTATATTTTAACAAATGTTACCGCATGGAATATTTTGTAATATGTCTCCAACAAATATAAAAAACATTGAAAAAATAAATGAATCAATTTAAGAACGAGAAATTCATCGACTCATTTAATATATTCAACTTATCATACTTCTTACAATCAAATAATTGAAGCATATTCAATAATCATACTTCATACAATTCATCATATCAAACATAATTTTGGTCCTTCGAGCCGGATCTGAACCAGCGTCTTATCATTCTGGAGCGAAATTTATTCAAATTGATTCTTTCAGAACTAGAATGATGCCAAAGTCATCTACCAAATTATCATCAAACTACAAGGTACAATTAGAAGAAATCGAAAAATATCAAGAACTGAAAGTTGCAATTGAACGTTCAAATTCGAGACACGTGTGAAATTGGAATATAAACAAATTTTCTTGATAAACTCTTTCAAAATTACACCAAATAAGTCAATTTTCATCGATTTATTCGAAAAAATGTAACTTTTGACACGTAGCGAAAGTCACGTGACTCCGAACGAGTAGGCAATTTTTCAACTTTTCGGAAACAAAGCTCAACGCCCAAGGCGAATTAAAAAAAATATTATTAAAAGTTTCTACCATTTGATGTCAACTTTATGAATTATTCTAATGATAATCAGTGTCAGCTTTGACAACTTGTTGCTGATGTACAGGAAGAGAAGAAAAAAATAGAGGTTGTCAATTCTGACAGTTGAACCCGCGAAAATCTGAAAATTAGTGTGTTTTTCTATCTTCAGGTCAAATCATGGAGTTGGAAGTTTGCGAAAATTTGCCTTTGGAAACAGAACCGAGTTCTAAACAATGTTTGACATTGGGAGTAGGTGACTTGAGCGTGAATAGAGGTAATTATAAAAATCTATAAACAAATTCGAGAGTTTTACTAATAATTGACGATAATCTTATGACGCTTACAATTTTTGTTGTACTTTCTTTTAGAAGAGAAGTGCTACTGGGACACTGGAAAATTATACAGGGGTGATCAATCTACCTCATTGTTTGGTAGACCGTGTTTGAGATGGTCACATCAGTTTAACGTACGACCATCAGAATATCCAGAATTGGCTGGTCACAACTATTGCCGGTATAGAAAAAAAATTGATTTTGCACTATAGTGATGATAATTTTCCTATATTCTCATTGATTCTTGAAATTATCCTATTCTTCTAGGAATCCTGGAGAATTGGAATCAGAACCTTTCTGTTATGTGGAACAGAGTGTGAGAGAAATTTGTGGAATAAATAAATGCGGTAAGATGATATTATAGGTCAACTTTCCATTTAATCTGATTTTATTTTCGTTTCAGTGTATGTTTTTGGAACATACGTTGGTATAATCATTTTAATGATAGTTGTCGTTGCCATTTTCATCGTGACTTACTGCTACTGCAGACGAAAAAACAAATCAACAAGAAATCTACAAAACGTAAGTTATTAATTTTTTCCTTTTTCACTTTTCTTAACTCAACGAGTTTTTCATTATAATCCCCAGTAAAATACCTTCAATAATGACTTTTTGATTTTATCAGGTACTGCTGATCATTGTTTGCTACTTGTGGCACTTTTATTTGATTTACCACTGATCAAGTTTTATTCACTAAGATCATTTTTGCACATTGAATTCAAAAGTATGAAGAAAATTCCGAAATTTAGGCAGATAAATATCAATCAAAACGCTCATTTGTTTCCATCTAGTCAGAAATGAAAATTACCTACCTACAATGTGGCTCTTATTTTGACCTGAAAAGTACATCATCAAAATCCCCAGAAGTGACTTACCAAACACCCTACTTGACGAAAATGTAAGGTTAAAATAATAATTTAGAAGGACCTGCCCCAGGCGAACAAAAATATTTACGGCAACCCTGGCCCGAGCGTGCCACAAATGGAGATGAACACCCTGTTGCCTCCGCATTTGCCACCCCAGAAGTCCCATCACGGGTCCAACAAAAATGGGATACAATTGGTGCCGCAGTACACTTTCAAAGATGTCAGGTTGATAGACGAACTAGGAGAAGGTGCTTTCGGTAAGCAATTGATAGATTTTGGCACCGAGGTGATAAAATAGCTTTTGGAACTATTGATAGGAGAATGTTAATTGAAAAACTGAAGAAAATTGGGTTGACTGGGAGTGTTCTCATGCGGTTCGATAGTTACTTGCAAAATAGGAAACAAAAAGTTAATTTTAATGGCCTTTCATCTGCAGAAGCGGTAAATGATTTTGGTGTACCCCAAGGCAGTATATTAGGGCCATTACTTTTCGTGTTGTACATCAACGATATTATGAATCTGGGCATCAACATCAATATTCATCTTTTTGCGGACGATACACTAATATATGCATTTTCACGTGATCTACATAAATTAATATCTGTAATACAATCTGCTTTGGATGAGATTTCCAACTATACATGCCAGAATTTACTGAAAATCAATGTTTCAATAACTAAATTTGTGTTTTTTAAGGAGTCATAGTAGATCGTAAACTATCATTCCGAGAACATGCGAACTTTTTAATATCAAAAATGAATCATGGAATATTTTATTTGTCTAGATGTTCACACTACCTCTCTATATCTTCTGAATCAGAATGATTTGAATAGAATACAAAAATTGCAAAACAGAGCAATGCGTATTATATCAGCATGTAATAAATACACACCCATAAGGGATATGTTAAAAAGTTTGAATTGGCTGCCTATTGAGGATTATTTTTAATTTTTGGTATTGGTATTTGTTTTTGAAATATGAAGAGGTGAAGCACCAAATTATTTGATAAATAAGCTGACTTATAATAAAGAAATGCATCATCATAATACCAGACAAAAAAACACTTTTATTTTACTGAGGAGTAAAAGATTGGCAGAAAATTCGGTTTTTTTCAAAGGATTGAAACAATATAATGACTTGCCATCTGACGTGAATAATGCATTCTCCATCAATACATTCAAGACCAAGATGAAAATGCATTTATTGAAACTAACCAACTCAAACTTTTGAAGATTTTAAATCGTTCATTTATAATGTCCTGTAATTTTATTGTACCTTTTGTGTTGATCTTAAGTTTGTGAATTAAGTGTCTAGATGTTCCTTGTTCGTTTAGATCTCATGACTGTTTTTATATTACATTGACTTGTATATTAGCTTTTGCTAAATAAATAAATAAATAAAAAAGTTATGAATATTCAATTTGTAATGGTATTAAAACTCATGATAAACTCCGCTGGACACTTTCATTTTGAATGGTTATAAACATATCCGAGATCCTCAAAATGTTGAAATTGTCCAGAGAAATCATCAAAACAAGAAGTCGCACCGCCACAAAATTATATTCGAATTTGAATGACTGTGTTTTATTTGAGAGTATAGTTAATGATCCTGTTATTTTTAATCCTTATCATTTTCAGGTAAAGTTTATAAAGGCGAACTCAAGATGAAAATGGGGAAAATGTTCGTCGCCGTAAAGTCGTTGAAAGAAAATGCCAGTCCGAAAACTCAAGCGGATTTTCAAAGGGAAATTGAACTGATTTCCGAATTGAAGCATCCCAACATTATATGCCTATTGGGTATAGTCATGAAGCAAGAACCCATCTGTATGTTGTTTGAATATATGTCCGAGGTAAATTCCTGTGATGATGCATGATTTTTTCTCGGGGTAAATAACACAAATATCACGGGGAGAGTAGTAGGGATCGTACAGGATTGACCACCCCCACTCTTTTTTTTTTCTGGGGGCGTTTCTTGTGAGATTTATATGCGTAAAGGAGTGGGGGGTGGTCTATCTGGCCACATCCCTACTCACAAGGCAAACATTCAGATTATTATCATTTTCTCACGGAATTCATGGAAACCGTTTCAGAAGATTGTTTTTTTTTTCGTAGGGCGATCTACATGAATTTCTGATTGGAAATTCTCCAGAAGAAGGAAAATGTCTGACTCATAATCAATTCCTAGATATTGCCATACAGATTGCTCAAGGTAAGTGAAACTTGTATTATTTGAAATGTAGTTTTCCTTCTACTTTTACCATTTTATTTGATCCCCCCCCTTTACTTTCGATGAAACCAAATTATTACTGCAATGAAAACAAGTATTTCCCGCTCCTATTTTGTATGGTCCAAAATAGATATTTTCGAAAGGTAAACGAAAAACAGTATATACAAGTTTAACACTATGTCTTATAAAACGTTTATACTATTTTTTCAATTTTTATTCATTTGTACTCGTTTATTCGAAAAAAATTTGTCAATAAAAACCTCAAATATTAGAAATATATGGAGTAAGTAGTTGGTAACAATGAAAAAAGCATTAGAATGTTCATTCCCTGATCGCACCAAACTTCGTGTCAATCGTGTCTGAAAGTTTGAAGTTAGTTACCATCACCAACTTTGAAAAAAGGAATTCAGCGTTTCATAATAGCAACTGTTTCTATACGCATTTGGGTGTCATAATGACGCAAAATAGAAGATATTTCTTGATCATTAGTGTAATCTTTTTAGGAGCTGCACTGCTTCATTGCGGAAGTAGTTTGATTGATTTTCCTTAATCACTTGTATCTGAAGAATCTATAAATGAAGATCAACTTCAATGAGATAAGATTTATTCCTAATCCACCCGAAGATTCGTTCGCCCAAGCACGGTTGTAAAAATTCGAACTCTGAGCGAGTATCGAGCAAGGTTGCGAGCCAGTGAAATTTATGTGCCGACATCGTTTCGGTTGAGAGTGATGAATCAACTGAGTTGGCAACGTTGTTTATGTCACTGAATAGCAAATCATCCATCTTTCTCGACAACCAATAGTATCGCTAGCAGTTTTTATTTGTGTTCGAACGAAAATAAGTAGGAATAAAAAATGCAATGTGTCTTTATTTTTTATCTTGAACGTCATTGTGTTTTTTGTGTTTCTTCTAGGAATGAGTGTTCTGTATTTTTAATGGTTCCACAGGTATGGAATACCTTTCTGGCAATCACTATGTGCACAGAGACTTGGCAGCGAGGAACTGTCTCGTATCCAAAGATTTAGTTGTTAAAATAAGCGATTTCGGTCTCAGCAGGGACATGTACAGTTGCGACTATTACAGGTGAAGAATTTTCGACATTTTTCTCGGTTGTTTTCACTAATCTGCGCGTTTGTATTCAGGGTGCAGTCAAAGTCTCTGTTACCTGTTAGATGGATGCCTCCGGAGTCCATTTTGTATGGAAAATTCACCACGGAAAGTGATGTGTGGTCTTACGGGGTTGTTTTGTGGGAAATTTACAGTTATGGATTACAGGTAAGTGAATTCTGTCTGACTGTTTGAACTTCAAAAGGACGCGGTATGTCCTTTGGTGGAGCTGTTCCAATAGGCTTATATCACAAAAAAATTTTATTTCATAATTCGATAGAACTCACCCAAACTACACACACTGGCACAATTAGGGGAACGGGTAAAATTTACACTAAGTTTGACATCAATTTTCTCTCGAACCGATCACTCGATTCAAATTTGTTTTTCACGAATTGTAGCTTCATTCTTCACGAATACATCTGAGAAATAACCACCTCCAAACGATTCGTCTTTATATCATATATATGGATTTTTCGGACATCCTGTGGAGTGAACCACTGATAATTGAAACGATTTTCCAACACCAAATTATAGCCAAATCTATCCCGAATATTTTCGTTCTTTATTCATCTTGATATCTCAATTATCCAAGAAAATATAGAGTTTCAAAGAAGAGGTGGATATTGGTATTAATTTTACCACCTCGAAACTCGAACTGGGGAGAACGTGTCGTTATTCAACTTGTTTCTTTGAGGATTTTTACTTCGAGATGAGAACTGTTCACAGTTCTACCTATCGGTTTACTGTTTAAAGACACATTATACGAATACTCTCATGAATATGCAGGGGTGATAAAAGTTGCTCCAATGTTCTTTTGGTGAAATGCTATTTTTGTTTATCAACGTTGGCTATTTTGTTAATGTCATTAATTATTGTCAAAGTCAAGCGATTCACAATTCATAAATTTGATTAATGAAAATTCAACATGAGAGATTTGACTCCTACTGATGTGGCGAGGGCTGTAGCATTAATTGAAAATGACCAGTGGGCCAATGTTCTTTCAACATATGAGAGCCGCATCTGCACCAATTCAATAGATGGCAGGGAAAGACTATATCGCCGAAGTGAACAAAATGAACAATTCGATTTTACTGCTTCTGTCTCCTATGGCAGAGGTTTAGTCATGGTTAGGTTAGGTTAGTCAAGAAACGACACATTTTCAGATCCAATTTGAGTTTTGAGGTGTAAAATTGATACCAATATCCACCTTTCCTTTGAAACTCTGTATTTTCTTGAATAATTGAGATATCAAGATGAATAAAAAACGAAAATATTCGGAATAGATTGGGCTAAAATTTGGTGTTGAGAAATCGTTTCAATTATCAGTGGTTCTGTCCACAGGATGTCTAAAAAAATACCGAAAAATCCGTACTTTCTTTACACCCTTGTATATGATGGAAAGACTCATCGTTTGAAGGTAATTATTTCTCAGATGTATTCGTGAAGAATGAAGCTACATTTCGTGAAGAAAAAAATTTGAATCGAGCGATCGGTTCGAAAGAAAATTGATGTCAAACTTAGTGTAAATTTTGCCCGTTCCCCTAATTGTGCCAGTGTGTGTAGCTCACCTACGTTTCATAAAAAATTATTGAAATCCCCGATTTTTCGGACCTCTGAAAACGAGGCGATGACGTGACGTCAAAACCCTAATACTGAAACAAAACTATTCCAACTATGTCAGAATGATACATCATTTCTGACAGACTGAATTAGCGCGAGATCACAGTTGAAAGAATTGATATATCAGTTGCCTCAGTCTCCGTCGGGCGTTTTGTATTTTTTTTTAACTATGGCGAGATGAGGTTTCTACGTCATAAGAGGGTCCGTTTTCAGCAGGAACTATTATTTATGTCCAAAAATAAAACATTCCAGTTAATTTTTCGATCGAATTATGTCGTCAATCATTATTTATGTATAAAAGGATCATTATAAACATGGTTTGAGTTAAAAGTTCTACTAAGGTGTACACGCCCATTGGATTTGGAAGGAATAATGAAAATATATTTTATGTAAAGAGTAGAATATCCGTGACCAAGAACCACACAATAGATTTCCACACAATATTTAAACACACAACATGTTTTGCTTCGACGAAGCTACTGTGTTAGTCAATTCAAAAAATACTACTTTTCTGCCTAGTAAAACAAATAACTATTTTGCAAATTGTTTCAAGGAGTGAAAACTTTTTCCAAGACTGGAAATACCTTGAGATCAAACCTCACTCTTGCCAAATTCAGATTTGATTTTAATGAGGGAATGTGAATGTATAGTAATTCGATTGTTTATTTTCATTTCTTTATCAAACTTTCGATGACCTAACTGCCATATTGCAGCCGTATTACGGTTACGACAACAAAGAGGTGATAAGCATGATAAGGTCGAGGAAGCTGTTGCCCTGCCCGGACGCCTGCCCCAGCTACTGTTACGCCCTCATGGTGGAATGTTGGGCGGAACAGGCAAACAGGCGGCCAGATTTCAGCGAGATCGCCCACCGGCTGATGGTGTGGAAGCAGAGCGGGTCGACCAACGGTGAGTTGGAGTTTTCCGTTTTCAAGTACTTTTTTCTGCAACCGACACACAAAAGTCGTCCATTTTGATACCAAAATTAGCTCTTGAATTGACGTTTCTATTACTGACACAAAAATAGGTATGTTGCTAGGTAACATTTTTAGTCCCTAGTAGCTAAAGTTGAAATTTAGCTCCTAGGAACTGAAAAGGATGTACTAGAGGTCATCAAGAATAATAGTAGATTGTTTTATTAGGATCAAAAGTGACACTTTGTTTGACAAGCGAATTTTGCATTTGCGAGGCGGATCGTTTAGAAAAATTATAATTGCATGATTATTATGTCAATTAGCTAATTGAAAGATTCGCCTTGCAATAATTTGATCCCAATCGACAGATTCATTCGGTTATTTGTTATTGCAAGAGGTATCTTGCAATCAGAGCCTAATTGGCAGATGTATCTCTTAATTAATGCCAGATTAGCAGATGTATCTTGCAATTAGGGCCTAATTGACAAATTCTTCTGGCAATTAGTCTACTTGAAAAATTATTCTGTCAAATGGTTATTTGCTAGATTCGCTTTGCAATTAGGGCCTAATCCGCATATTTATTTGACAATTAGTTTAATTGCAATATTCGTCTTGCATTAAGGGCCTAATTGACAGATTCGATTGGCAATTAGTCCAATAAATAGCAAGATTTATCTTACAATTAGAGTCCAATTAGCAGATTTAGCTGGAATTTAGGGCTTAATTGACAGAATCTTCTCGCAATTAATCTAATTGCAAGATTATTCTGTCACGACGGATTAATGTTGCAATCAAACTAATTGCAAGATCAATCTCGCAATTAGCTCAATTGACAGAATACTGGTGCAATGATAATTTTGAATTTTTATTTCATCAACTGGCTTTATTGGCAGATGAATCATGCAATCCGACTAATTGCAAGATGCACCTTTCAATTATATAATGATTAATTGCAAGTGAAATATTGCAATTAGCTCAATTGACAAATTTTTATAAAGCATCTAGCTTTATCGACAGATATATCTTGCAAACAAAGTAATTGCTAGATAAATTTGTCAGTTAAGGCCTAATTGCAAGATGAATATTGCATTTAGCTTGATTTTCAGAATAATCTTGCAGTCATGATTTTGATAGATTACATTTTTTATCGCACTAAGCTCAATTATTGCAAGATTATGTTGTCTTGTGAACTAATTGCAAGATTTATCCGGCAACTAATCCTTAATTGGCAGATAATTCATCAATTAGTATAAATGACCGATTTATTTTGCAATCAGTCTGATTGAAAGATTAATCGACTAATTAAGCTAGATGCGATAAAAAATTGTAATCGTTCAAAATTATAATTGGAAGATTATTTTGTCGATTGAGCTAATTGTGAGATTCATCTTGATATGTAAGCCTTAGTTGGAAAATAAATCTTGCAATTGAGGTCTAATTGACAAATTCATCCAGCAATTAGTTTGATTGCAAGATCGATTTGTCAATTGATTACAATTTTTTCATCGCATCTAGTTCAATTGACCGATTAATCTTGCAACGAGACTAATTGCAAAATAAATCTGTCAATTATACTAATTGCAAGATTCATTTGTTAATTAAGGATTAATTAACAGAATAATTTTGAAATTATAAAAAAACGATTCTGGTTTAAACAAAACAAAAATCCTAACCCTTGTTTTCAGGTGCTTATTTTAAGGCCGTGCCCCCCACACCCCTCAAACACGGCCAGCAGAGCTCCGGCTCGAGGTCCGGCCACACATCCGACTCGCCTACGGTGTGCGGCTTGAACGACGGCCAACAGATGGCGTTCGCGTGGGAGCGCGACCACCACAAAGCGACTGCGAGCAAGTTGAACGACAGCCAAAGTAGCCTTACGTCCAGGTAAATGGCTCTTTTTTTTTTCTCTAGGTTCGTAAAAATATCGTATATCTTCCCTAACAAACGTGTATTGTGTGTGTTTGAAGTAATAGAAGCTGCTTGCACAATCTTCAATTCCATAAAATGCTTGTTGACAGTCATACATGACTGTCCAATCACTCAGTTCAGTGTATACTCCACCAGAGGTGAATCTGCAATCATGAAAAATGTGATTCATAACATTATTATTACAAATTATTGAACATATAATTATGTACTATTTCTATATATAATCAATATTAATGAGTAATACTCGGGCTACAGTATACAATATTTATTAGTCAACTCAAACGTTTTCGGCTCTAGGCCATCATCAGGAGAGTATCTGAAAAGTTAATTTTCCTTTATAGGTATCATGTGTGTAAAATATTTGAGGTTAAAAGTTTATTAATTTCGCAGAAGAAAATATGTGAATAAAATTGTAAACTCACTTGTCAAATAGTCTTACAGAAGATCTGCATTAAAAACAATGATACAATTCCATTGTTTTTAATGCAGATCTTCTGTAAGACTATTTGACAAGTGAGTTTACAATTTTATTCACATATTTTCTTCTCCGAAATTAACAAACTTTTAACCTCAAATATTTTACACACATGATACCTATAAAGGAAAATTCACTTTTCAGATACTCTCCTGATGATGGCCTAGAGCCGAAAACGTTTGAGTTGACTAATAAATATTGTATACTATAGCCCGAGTATAGGTCGCGTGCAAGAACTGTCAGATGACCGACCCTGGAGGCAAAACATATTTGTTTACAAGTGATCGAAATAGTTTTCCACAATTATTTAGGCATATGAATCGTATTTTTCCGCTATTCATCAGTTCGCTAATGCCATCACATTGTGCTGTTGTAAAATGCACAAAAACTGCAGCGGAAGATGAAGAAATCCGGATGGTACATTATGATTCAAAAGTAAGTACCTACTATAGTCACTCACATAGTTTTCATTTTTGAAATTTGATTATTTCTCTGATTTCTCATCGGAATTCCTTCTGCAATAGGATCAGCTAATAGAAATATACCTGAAATTTCTAGGATGATGCAAGAAGATTGGATTCATGCAATCAATCGGTAGGACTGGTCTGACATGCTGACGATCGTGTGTGTTGTAGACATTTTCAATCTATTAGCAGCATTAGCTTGTATTGCAGAAGTGGCAGAAGGCAGAAGGAATTTTAATCAGGAATGACAACATTTCATAATGCTAACTATGTGAGATTACTATTTACCTGAAAAATTATATTCCTTAGTCTCTTGCTGCATTTTTTGTGCATCGTACAACAGCACAATGCGAAGGCATGCTTGAATTAATGAATAACGCAAGAAACACGACTGGTATGCCAAAATATTGTGAAAAACTATTTCAACCTTTTGATTCCTCTGTAACCAAACAAAAAAGTGAGGTTGTGTTTCAATAATTCACAGAAGAATGAGGTTGTGTTTCAATAATTCACAGAAGAATGAGGTTGTGTTTCAATATTTTGCCTCCAGGGTCGGTCATCGTGCACGCGACCTATTACTCATTAATATTGATTATTAAAATAAGTATACACAACCTTTTCTCTAACCGATTTCTATATATGGCCCATCGCCTATACGATATCTCAACAAAAATGGGACCAAAATGAGAGGTACTTTTTGACTCTATAAGGACAGAAAGTGAAGGATGGAAACAGCCATATTGGTTTGACAAGTTTCGTATTATTTTTTCCCTACGTCGGCATTAAAGCCTATTGGTCGATTTCGTTACCTTTAGAGACAGAGACAGAAGATGGTCCCGCTTTGAGGACAGCTATGCTTCATATATGAGTAGTAGATATATGTTATTGAACATGTCCTTACCTATTCAGGAAATGGCGAAGATGATTTTCACTTGAATGGCATTATTATTTTTGCATATGATGAAAAAAGCGTTATTTGGCATGAACACTCCTAACCACTGCATTTTGTTGGCCTTTTCACATTTTTCTTGATATCTTGAACAAACCTCTCCAAATTCGAATGACAATGAGTGACAGACTGACAGTGAGAAAATTTGTCAACAAATAATTCAGGTTATGAGGAATAGGTCGCTTGCACGAAGACCGACCCTGGAGGCAAAATATTGAAACACAACCTCATTCTTCTGTGAATAGGTCGCGTGCACGAAGACCGACCCTGGAGGCAAAATATTGAAACACAACCTCATTCTTCTGTGAATTATTGAAACACAACCTCACTTTTTTATTTGGTTACAGAGGAATCAAAAGGTTGAAATAGTTTTTCACAATACTTTGGCATACGAATCGTGTTTCTTGCGTTATTCATTAATTCAAGCATGCCTTCGCATTGTGCTGTTGTACAATGCACAAAAAATGCAGCAAGAGACTAGGGAATATGATTTTTCAGGTAAATAGTAATCTCACATAGTTATCATTATAAAATGTTGTCATTCCTTATTAAAATTCCTTCTGCCTTCTGCCACTTCTGCAATACAAGCTAATGCTGCTAATAGATTGAAAATGTCTACAACACACACGCTCGTCAGCATGTCGGACCAGTCCTCCCGATTGATTGCATGAATCCAATCTTCTTGCATTATTCTAGAAATTTCAGGTATATTTCTATTAGCTCCTATTGCAGAAGGAATTCCGATGAGAAATCAGAGAAATAACCAAATTTCAAAAAATCATAATGTACCATCCGGATTGCTTCATCTTCCGCTGCAGTTTTTGTGCATTTTACAACAGCACAATGTGATGGCATGAGCGAATTGATGAATAACGGAAAAATACAATTCATAATATGCCAAAATAATTGTGGAAAACTATTTCGATCACTTGTAAACAAATAAGAAAAGTGATGTTTGGTGACGTTGTGTTTCAATGTTTTGCCTCCAGTGTCGGTCACCTGAGAGTTCTTGCACGCAACCCATAGCTCATTTGACACAGGAAATAGATGACGCCACGTGCCGTGCCGTCCATTCGATATTTCATTACAGGGCGATTTTGGCGATTTTCGCTGAATGAACAGTCATTTGTATAACTCGTCGGACAGTCTAGATATTTAGCCGTCATTGGTTCTGTGAAACTGCGCATGCTCCTGATGGTTTCAGACTGTTTTTGAACGAGAACAAACCTATTAAAAACGCAGCTGGCAGCTATCAGTAAGGTCAGGTGTAAATTGGTTTCAGGGAAAAATGTAGTCACGGCAGTAGATTTCATTTACTAATGTCTTGGAAACAATGGAAATAATCCACTTCAAAATCTCAATAGACGAAACTGCCCCCATTATGGCTTACTATCGCAAATAACCCTGCCGAGGGACTAACACAATATTGACAAATTCCCGAAAAAATAACAGTGTGTGAACTTAATCTTAGAATCACTGGAAAAATCACCCCTACCCACAATACCAGATATTGGAGTTGGGTGCATATTTAGCGTTGTGCATTCTGTGAAAACCTACCAAGATTCAATCAATTATATACCCCATAAAACCATGAAATGCTAACCCAAATATTAATTTTATATGAATGTTTGATAGGCAGAAACCTACCAAGCCACTTGGTATTATACTTATTCACGATAGAAAATAAGCGTACGACACCTATCGGAGTCCTTGAAAGCTGTCAAAGCAGCGTGTTTACTTTGTTTTCATTTGGTTCACATTTGTTTTTTGTCCATGCTTATTGGTTATATAATCAAATCAAACCGCTCAGAAGTATTCGAGTTGCTGCCGTCAGGTGGGGTGACGTGTTATTTTCTATCGGGAATAGTTTTGCTTTGATTACCTGCTTTGCAAAATGCAGAAATCTACCAACCCACAAAAAGCTGCCATTTTCACCTTCATTTTATTTTTGATATATCAAAACATGAATATAAATAATATTCAAAGACCTTTCTCGTTACCGAAGTAGTATAGATACTAGAGTTTAGAAACGTCCTACAGATTTTTTGAATTGAAGAACGTCCAATTGGTATACTCTGTATATTTTCTGAATGGACATTCTCTTCTGTTCTTGGTTCCAGATCTTCCAGTCTAGGAAACACAACGTTGAGCACGAACGTTAGCAACGAGGGCAGGAAAGAAAGAAGGCCGAAAAAAAATTCAGATTCCCAATCTCTGGAGAGACGTAATCTCAGAAATACTGTGGTCAGCAGTAGTGGAAACGGTGAGAGCATTGAAACGAAAATCACACTGTAAGTTTGTCTTTTCCGTTTGGAGAATCAAAAAATTCTGAGGAAACATGAACAGTTGGAATCTTTTGATTCTTGGTGGTTTCCACCTAAAGGGTCTAATTTCATTTCTTAGGGTCTTTTTTTATGTCAACTCTTAATCTTGATAGTGGAATTTCCTTGGATTTGAGCTGGAAAATTTTATTGTTGGAACAGTTACTTAAAAATAATTCCCAGCTGATTATTTCAATGGTTGCTAAAGGCAGCTCATGTATTTTTGTACATATTTACTATTAAGTCAAATTATGCCAAATTTTTTAATGTCTTAATATTTTTTGAGTTTATTTTATTGTTTTGTTTCAACATTATATTTGATGTGGAAACTTTTATTATATTATTAGTGTTGAGTGTGTCAGTGTGAGTTTATATTATAGAAAGTAAATAATAAACAATGTTTTTTAAAAGAATTTTATTTTGTCCTAGTTAACTGCAAGTGATTCCATGATATACCTACCTACTTCCTGATGAAAATTAATTTGATTCCCTAGATTCATTACAAATTAACTTAATGATATACAATTTAAGGATAATGTTTGAAAAATATAAACATCATTCCCCACACTACATGAATTTTAAAATATCTACAAATTAACATAGGTTGGTATATTGAATTATGCTTGAGAAGGTAACAGTTCCATTCCTGCACATTCTTGGGCTATTCTGATTCCTAGGGCAAACAATCCAATGGATTTTACTAAAGACCTGCAAAAAAGTAATTCCTTTCCAATATCTTCAGATTGGGAATAAATAACAATTACTGTACCATTTGAATTCGTCCTGATATATTCCTTTGAAAAACGATGTAAAACTTCCTTGTTTCGCCATTTGTGAGAATAATAATCCTCTTTGATAATAATATCAGGAGCAATAATATAAAAACGTGAGACTTCAGATTATTTTGGGGAAATATTTTAT
Organism: Phaedon cochleariae; assembly: GCA_918026855.4. Classification (NCBI taxonomy): domain Eukaryota; kingdom Metazoa; phylum Arthropoda; class Insecta; order Coleoptera; family Chrysomelidae; genus Phaedon; species Phaedon cochleariae. Next base: position 59,431,914 of record OU896710.1, read on the forward strand.
TTCATAAATATATAAATTGACAATTGACAGAATTGACTAGGTGCAGATCTAGCGTGTTCCATTGGGTGAAACATGAAAGTTTCTGCACTCAGTGTATGTTATATGTCTGTCTTTTTTTTATACATGAGTTAGAAATAGATATATATAGCTAAAATCAATGGCTGGTGCATACGAAAAATCCACCAGTTAACTTACTGTTTTGTGCAGGTTTGCTTCACGGGTGTCAGTACTGTCAGTGTCACTTGTCACTCTTGAAGTAGTTAAATTAGTTTAGGGTTAGGATCGTCACAAACAGAACTAAAATTTGAAATTTCCTCATATGAAATTATGAAATATGATTTCATAATTCAAGTGGCCTTTGAAGTGGTTCGTGAAATGATAATAATATCCTGTGATTCGACATTCAACCACTCCAACTCGTAGATCATAAGCAAGGCAAAAGTTGATAGTCATCATGCCGTATTTGCGTTTAGAAACTAATGTTCCTCAAGAAAAAATCCCCATCGACCTATCAGCAAAATTGAGTGAATTACTGTCAAAATCCTTGGGAAAGCCATTAAATGTAAGTTATTAACCTCTCGTGATGCCTCCTGGAATCCAAAAGATTTGGAAGAACATGATTGAAGTCCTATATATTTTGTAGTTTTGCTGTGCTTCAGTGACTGGAGGTGTCAATATGTCTTGGGGAGGCACTAATGATCCAGCTGCACAAGCTACATTGATGAGTATTGGGGCCCTAGGAGTAGAAGAAAACAAGAGGCATTCTAAGGCACTCACTGATTGCATCACTCAAGCCCTTGGGATTGATGCAGACAGGTAATAAAAGCCTTGATTATATACACTGGAGATAGGTTGACTAATTTCAAAAAAAATTGGTAGGTACTCATTGCACTTATTTTCAGGATGTATATTAGTTTTGATGACAAGAAGGCAAGTGATGTGGGATACAGGAAAACAACTTTCCATGAAATATTTGGTTCCAAGTGATATATTTGTGATTATTTTAAATCTTATTTTACTGTGTATTATAATATTTTTAACATGCCAACAATAAAATATTAAATTAGGAATTATTTCACCCTGGGTTTGTTGTAATAGTGATCATTTAGAGATAGATAAGATACTAATAGTGGTTGTAGTATTTCTAATAATGAAGATAAGATAAAACTGAACTGATAAAAGATTAGGATCTGATTAGGATTAATAAATTAATTTGTTATTTCCAATTTTTACCATTTTCCACCACCTGGTGTCGCACTGTCACGTCGATAGGAGTGACATCTATCTTCAAGATATAACACATATGAAATACAACAGCGATCTGTAATATTGTCGAATATAAATCGTATTTTACAGTTTTCTGTAAAAGCTTCCCAAAGTCAATGACAGATGGAGGAATAGTAGCAGTATGGCGACACTGACGTCACAAATCAAGTCTATAATCGTTACGAGAAAAGGGAAGGAAGGGTACCGGTCGTCTCCACCGCGCCCAAAGAAATCCGTGGTGAAAACCCTAGTGAAAATAAGAAATTTCCATGTGTTAAGTGTTCAGGTAATGCCTCGTTACCTATGAAACGTTCTCAAGTACGTTCTTAATGACTGTAAGCAGTGGACAATCCTTTTTCTATATGTGTAAACCGATGTGGTCGTGATTTTCTGTGAACCATTGGATAATTTTATTGGTTGATTGGTTTAGGAAAGCTGCGAGGGTTTGGAAAGTAAGTACCAAAGCTGTGGGAGTACTTGGCCGTAATGAATCGGGGGCTCATTGGACGTGAACAGGGATGTAGGGATGGCAATTGGGAATTTCCTCAAATGAGTTTTGCAGCAGGTGCAAAGACTGTCATGGCGGCTGTCAAATTATTTTCAATACTACGGATATTGTCGTTTCTGGTAGATTTCCAGCTATTTCGAGGTGTTTGGAAGCTTTCCTTTTTGTATAATTCAATAATAATGTGGTAATTGTTGGAGTACCTGACATACTGGGGGTATATGCATGTGTTTTGGGTTGTAGGTGTGTCCAAAAACAAAATTCTGACTTCAAGGGAGGAGCGGGAAGTTTAAAATTCTCAAAGAGGGTTACTCATATTAATATATAATAGGAATAATAATGGAACATAATATAAACATATTCTGTTCTGGAGTCTTGTTCAAATTTCATAATTAATGGTCTGTTTAGCTTAGTAATTAATAACCTATATTTATTTATTTCATTATTCAGGTCTCCATGATAATATATATTTCAGTTTCAGATTTCCACTGGTACAGGATCATGAGGCATGTCTTGAACTTTAGTAACTTTCAACTTTGTCAAGTGATGATTTAATTTTGTTAATCAAAATAAATATCCATTGAGAGGAACATATTGATAAGCTATTCAAATGTATTGGGAGTTTCTGAAGACCACTCTGTAAATATCAGTGAATAATTGCAAATAATAATTTTCAGGGATTGCTAAATATTTTTGTCTGGTAGATCAGAGATTGAGGTCTCCTTCATCTAGAATAATGTGAATATCAATGTATTTGATTGATTGGCAAGATTTCTCTAGATTTATCTGCCTTTTGTAAACATGCTTTGTTTACTAACAGCACATATTATCTTTATCATAATTTATTTGGGAATTTCACATATTGATTCTTGAATCTTTTAAAAATAGAGGAAACACTGGATATTTTTAGTTTATTGTTTTTGTGTTCATTTTTTGATTGATTTTCAGCTTGATTTTCTTTCAGGTGGTGTAATAGTTTGCATTGAGCAGTATGAACGAACTGGATTCTCTCAGGCAAGAAGCTGAAACTCTTAAAAATGCAATTCGAGTAAGTTGAAAATATCATTTACTATAACTAATTTGGATAGGTGAATAACATAAAGTTTTTGTCACATTTCCTGTTGTAATGGGTGATGATGTCTGTTTATATATCTTTGTTTGCAATGAAATGGTTTCCTGTGTTTACCTACGGTTCATCAAATGTTTTTTATCTTATTCATAAGATAAGAATTCAATTCACTATTATTTCTAGAGCTTTTAAGATGTCAGTAAATAAATTATCCAGGGATATCTGATATTTCATAGGATATAGAAACCAACTTGAAGTATTGCTAATAATAAAAAAATAAATCATACATATTATTTATACAGGGTCTCCATAAACTTATTGGCAACATTTTGATTCAAGGTAATGCATAACAGTAATATTTACTTTTCTTCAAATAGGAGTGTGTGATCAATTAAGTAAGCCAATAATTATATTTATAATTAATTATCATTAGGAATTTTCTCTTTTCTCAGAGCAAATACTTGATACTAGATGGTGAATGTGAAATGTGAAATCATCTAAAGAATCAGGTAGATGATCATGTCATATCATGGGAAACAATTTAAAAAATGATTTACAGTTATTTACTTGAAATTTTTGGTCATACCAAGTCATTAAGGAGGCTAAAATAATCAGAAGATGTGAGTAAGTGTGAATCTTATCATTTCTTGATAACATTGAGTCCAAATGGAAGTAAGAGTAACATTTATAGTCTCCGAATAGTCCATTCAGTCCAGTAATGGTCAATTTGATGTTGTAACCATATGGTAACACTATCACAAAAAGGGCTAATTTCAACATTTTCATGGCCAGGCTCTCTTACCAGCTAGTTATTCACTAGAACCTTCCATTTTTCCTCCATTTATGTATGAATTTCATTTGAAATTGCAGGATGCCAGGTAGGGGCCATGTGAAAAGTCTTTAAAAATGATTTTTCAATGGCAACTGCATTATTATGGTCACATATTAAGTTGCTTCTGTACCCTGTGACATTTACAGACACTTTAAATAGTCAATTCATCCATGTGACGGCCAATTTGATGATGTTGCCATATGGTAACGCTAGGACTGAAAATGTCAATAATTTTGACATTTTCTAGGGTAGACTCTGACTAGCATTTTATTCGCTAGAACCCATTGTTTCCCTCCATTTGAATATAAATTTCCAAAAATGATTTTGCAATGGCAACTACAACATAATGGTCACATTATAAGTTACTACAGTACCCTGTGATATTTACAGACACTTGAAATCGTCAATTCAGTCTAGTGACGGTCGACTTGAAGATGTTGCCATATGGTAATCCTAGGACTGAAAGGGTCAATTTTGACATTTTCATAGTCAGACTCTTCATCCACTTTTTTATCCACTAGAACCCATTGTTTCCCCTTCATTCAAGTAAAAAATTTCATGGAAATTGATGGATGCCAGGATATTGGCATGTGAAAAGCCTCTACGGTGACATATCATGTTCTGCAGTGACATTTGCAAATACTTCAAATAGTCAATTCAGTCTAGTGACGGTCAATTTAATGATGTGACCATACGGTAACGCTAGGACAAAGAGGGTGATTTTGCTTCCATTCAACTATAAATTTCTTGGAAATCGTAGGATGCCAGGAAGGCGGCCTGCGACACGTCGCTGGTGCAGGCGACGGCCAGTCTGGAACCGATCGGGCGGGTGCAGATGCGCACCAGGCGCACCCTGCGCGGCCACCTCGCCAAGATTTACGCCATGCACTGGGGCTCCGATTCCAGGAACCTCGTCTCCGCCTCGCAGGACGGCAAGCTCATCGTCTGGGACAGTCACACCACCAACAAGGTCATTATTTCTTTTGTGCCATGTACTACATTATACTCAAATTTATTCTCTTGATGTTTGAAATTATGCTTTTTTTCTTTAATTTGGACCCGTCAGAAAAAATTGGCACGTCCCTGGAGTGTTGCAGTTTTCATTCTATTTGAAGGAATTTCTAAATCATATTTTTTCTTTTCAGCTTCCTAGGTATGAATTTGGTTACCTAACAATAATTATGCTTGCAGTTTTGATGTTCTATCGATGTCTCAGCTTTGTTATTATACAGGGTGTTAATAAATAAGTGTCAACGGAAAACTGTAGATTCCTCATAATACAAGTAACATTTCTTACCTCTTCAAAATTTTTCTCCGGGCTTCAGTTTTCAAGATACTGGGCGTCATAAAATAAAAAATGTTCAGTTAAATTAAACAAACTTTAGAACACTTAATAAACTCAACAACTTGAAAACCAGCATCAAGACCAGCATACTCAAGACCCTGACATTTGATTGAACATATTATTAGACAGTTCTGAGATGTTTATTTCCAGTGGATTTTTAGACGTTTTTTGGGGATACCAATGATACCATCAGGATTTTGTATGTTCTTATTCTTAAAGAGCCATTTTTCTCGGAAACTGTTCACTTTAGAGCATTCAGACAGGAGGACGTTTTTTGTGTGAAAGATATTGGCGCTTCAGAATCTACTTTGAAAATTACAATTTCTCCAGTGGCATAAATGTTTGGGGGGTTAAACCCTTACGAGGCATTGAATTCTCCTCCACTGACATGTCCAAGGAAATTGATCAGGAGCCCTAAAAGTAGTCATTATTGATGATGAAGTGTGTAGGAAGGCTTAACTCCGTAGCTCAGACAGTTCTTGAGATAGTAGCAAAAAACGGATTTTTTTATATTTGTTTGACGCCCTGTATCTTGATAACGGAAGCCCGGAGAAAAATTTCGAAAGAGAAAAAAATGTTTCTTTTGTCATGAGCAATCTACAGTTTTCTGTTGTGACACTTATTTCTTAACACCCTGTATATTTCAACGCCTGCTTCCTCCCTATAGGTAGGCAGTGCCGGATTTAGGGCGGGGGGCTATGGGACTATTAGCCCCCGGCGGTGAATTTTAAGTGGCGGTAGGGAGAAAGAAGAAAAAAGCAAGCAGCAATATATTCATCGCCGACGAGGCGACAAGTATATGTCGCCTCTTCACTCGTCGCCTTTTGAAGCAAACGCGCAATTAGCGACTGCGGTACATACTTTTATTTGATGAAGATGAAAAAACCATATTCTACTCAGTAGGGGTAATTTCGTGATTCGTCTAACTCAATAACAAATAACAAAACCAGAATTCAGTACTCAATAGGTTGTCGTTGGTAATGGTAAATATTGAAACTGGAATTCAAAAATATGAGTAAAAAAGAAAGTGGTGCATTCTGGAAACGGCAGAAGATGAATAAACAAATGAAGTTGTATGAAGTTGTCAAGAGAGGCACTAAAATACTTTCATTTTTTCTCAGTTCAAATGAGATAGAATGAGAACCGACAGAACCGTATCCGGGAACTTCACGTTCTGAAGAAGAAAGAAGGGAAATTTTACAGTTTTATATTTTTTACATTCGGTGAATGGGTACTTTGAATTTTGAATTATTTGGCGGCGGCGCGGCGGCATCGTAATAGTTAGCCCCCGGCGTAAGTGAGTATAAATACGGCACTGGCTCCAAGAGATGAAAAAAATTCTTGAATTATATCGAGTAAGGTACATTTGAAGCCAACAACAACAACAAAATCAACTTTATTGAGTATAAATGCTCAAAAGGCCATCGACCGAGGTCCTTCAGCCACAGTACAAGTTTTATATATACATATTAAGATTATTGTTATGAAAATGACATAGTTTCCATGAAAAAAAAAACATAACTGGTCTATACCGTGGTGGAAATGTCTACGAGAAGAAATTTGAAGCCAAATTTGCATATTTCTTCATATTTGGAAGCTAAAGTAATGACGTCGTCGGATTATTTTTACCAAATTCTGTGAAGAAAAAGATTTATCAAAATTTAACCATCATCAGGACTTGAACAAAACGACAAGTGATGTCAAAAAATTTAAGGGGTTTCACGAAAACCAAAATTCAAGAAAATAGCGAGGAAACAAAATAGTTGAATGTAAAAATTGAGAAGTAAATTGGGCACACGATAAAATGAAAAATTTCCAACTGTTCATTTAAAATGTCAGATAAATTTTGATTTCTGATATGACGCCAATTAAATTCACATGTTCTATTATTATATTATATACAGGGTGTTTCATAATTGAATGCTGATCCTAAAGGGCGATGATCCTTGGATGATTTTAAGGAGAGAAGTTCATATCAACATATGTCCTGAACCTCTTAGTTTTTGAGCTACAGGGTGTTGAAATCAGAAGCGTACAGCGTTTTTTTAAACAAAACATTCAATATCAGGTCTACGAGGACATCACTGGTAGAAGTAAAAGTTTGATTTTCGTCCCAAAACAAAATATGTTTCCACTTATAGTGGGTGTCTACTGAATTACCAAAAACAATATCCAAGAACTGAAGGAACAAAATTCTTTGGTTTTTATTTTTTTACGTGAAAACGGTACGTTGTATGAAAGTAAGTCTGGGAACCAAATTTGCTCCAAAATGAATAAGAAATGAAAAAAAAAATCTGGTTCTCAGAAAAATCGGTGGCGTGCTATTTTTTTCTTAATTGTCAGTTCAAACCCCGTACGGACGCCACTGGTGAGAATTTTTAAATATCTTTCACGTAAAAAAATGCTCCTCAATAATGAAAAGGTGTATACAAAATATCTTAACAATATTTAAGAGTGATAAAAAATTATGATGAAAAACTCATTTTTTTCTTGAAATTTCATCACCCTGTAGCTCAATAACTAAGAGGTTTAGGATATATGTTGATATGAACTTTTCTCTTTGAAATCATCCAAGGATTATCGCCCTTGAGGATCAGCATTCAATTATGAAACACCCTGTATATTACCTAATGGATAAATTCATTTATTCTGTGATGTAAAAAAGGAAGAATTAGGTGGGTTACTGTCACGTTGAAAAATCATAATCTTATTTTCAATCCCTTAAGAAGAAAAGGTATTGATACAAAAAAAAAACCATAATCCAATGTTTTTCGAGAAGTAACCTTGATTTCAGGTTCACGCCATTCCTCTCAGGTCTTCTTGGGTGATGACGTGCGCATACGCGCCCTCGGGCTCCTTCGTGGCCTGCGGGGGCCTCGACAACATTTGCTCCATCTACAGCCTAAAGACACGCGAGGGCAATGTCAGGGTAAGTACTCAGTATAAGTTATCAACAAATTATTATTCTTGATTCTAGAATAGTCAGTTCAATTTCAAAGTGCATCATAATTATTGTGTATGTATGCAGAGCTTTTCCTGAAGAATAACTGTTTTTCTAAAGTAAATAAACTACTCAACACTAATTTCGTCGCACACCAAAATGTCGCCCCTGTTATAATGTGAATAACTTTTTTCAGTTTAGAACAATTTGAATTTGGTTCACACTGTTCGATAGCCCAGTCCTTCAGCTATAATCTTGTACTTCATTGAAACATGAGGGTATTCACTTAAAATCTCTACATGGTGTTTTACGACACTGTGCAAAATTTCGGAATATTCAAAAGGCTCTCAAATGGTGAAACATTTTTTGTTCTCAACTTCGACAACAGAGGCATGAAGATGATCTCATTACCTCGAGATATTTAGCGAATCAACTTCCTATCTCTCTTATTTACAGAGTGATCTCAAAAAATCAACTTTTTGGTTATGCAGCCATAACTTTTTTCCACGTCAACCGATTTTGGAAATCTCAGGCTCATTTTGAAGATAAAACTTCAGATGAAGAGATCTGAATATCAGAATTGATTCAAGATGGCTATGGAAGATCTAGAGTTTTCTTGAAAGTGACCCAAATCTGGAACGCCCTCCGAATCTCGGTTGGGAGGAGAATTGAATGAAAATCAACTTGTTCTCGGAAAAACAATTCATTCTGGATGCGTCCATATTTTCCTCGCTCTCAGTAGTCAAGAATTGTGCGTGAGAAAACACAATTGAAACATGTTCTTGCAAAAACGTTAGATCATTTCTCCTCTGTAATGCATGGCCCGCCGTAACCAACGTTACAAGAATCACAATGAGTGACTGACAAACCCGACCAGCTGAGGCTCATCATAAATGGTGTACCAACAAGAGCAACGGATTTTGATTTTTTTAATAAAGTGATTTTTTTAACAGTTGTCACGTACATAACATGCGATTAAAGAATATGGAAAAGTATTCAAGCGAACAACGTTTATTTATTGTAAAAACACATTTCAAATATGGTGAAAGTTTCACGAAAACAGTTTGCCAGATACGTAAAGTTTTCAGTCGCAATAATGCGCCGAACGAATCAGTTCCAACTGGTTGGGCGTTAGATGCGGCATCGAAACTATCAAAATCTGTTTATGATTCGAAAACGACGTCTAACCTGACTTGTCAGTCCCTTACTGTGATTCTTGTAACGTTGGTTACGGGCCATGCATTACAGAGGAGAAATGGTCTGATGTTTTTGCAAGAACATGTTTCACTAGTGTTTTCTCACGCACATTCTTGACTACTGAGAGCAAGGAAAATATGGACGCATCCAGAATGAATTGGTTTTCCGAGAACAAGTTGATTTTCATTCAATTCTCCTCCCAACCGAGATTTGGAGGGCGTTCCAGATTTGGGTCACTTTCAAGAAAACTCTAGATCATTGATAGCCATCTTGAGTCAATTCTAATATTTAGATCTCTTCATCTGAAGTTTTATCTTCAAAATGAGCCTAAGATTTCCAAAATCGGTTGACGTGGAAAAAAGTTATGGCTGCAAAACCAAAAAGTTGATTTTTTAAGATCACTCTGTTAAATGAGAGAGATAGGAAGTTGATTCGCGAAATATCTCGAGGTAATGAGATCATCTTCATGCCTCTGTTGTCGAAGTTGAGAAAAATTTTTTTTCCACCATTTGAGAGCCTTTTGAATATTCCGAAATTTTGCACAGTGTCGGAAAACACCATGTAGAGATTTTATGTGAAAACCCTTATGTTTCAATGAAGTACGAGATTATAGCTGAAGGACTGGGCTATCGAACAGTGTGAACCAAATTCAAATTGTTCTAAACTGAAAAAAGTTATTCACATTATAACAGGGGCGACATTTTGGTGTGCGACGAAATTAGTGTTGAGTAGTTTAATTGAACATTTTCCCATATGTAGTCGACTTAAGTAGACAGACTTTATATAATACTAGGAAATTATTCTCGATTTTCATGCGTAGCACATATCAATCCACATGATAAATCAACTGAAATTATCTCTTACACAAATAAAACGGACGGCTTTCTATGTGTTGTTGATAGTTGCCTGATCGACCGATATTAGTTTTTCGCGAGTTTATCGGGAATTTTTGGAACCATAATACCATCCTCCATACTCTCCTGCAAGCTGTGACAAACTATTATCCAACACTTAGAAAAAAGCATTAAATGTGATGGTTTATAACTGTCAACTACCGTGTATTTCAATCTACAAAAATGAAATATAATGAGCCTTTCCAGTCATTTCTAGTAAAAATATATCTCAAAATATGTCAATGGATTTTTCTTCAGACATGGTCGTGAATCGTGTGACGTCAGTGCGCGAGCAATTTGGATTGGTCATTGTCTGCTAAATATGGAGAAAAAATCTAGTGAGCTGGAACTTCTGGTCTTCCCTATAGCTCAGTTGAGTGTAGGACCACTAGAGGATGTTACCGTATCGTACGAAATGATCGTCACTTTTTTCTAGACAAATTTTGAAATTTGTGGTTATGTAAGTTGTCACTGGTTGTCAGTGTCTAAAGCTGTCATGCCATCATGACTTGTTATGTAATTTTTCGAAAATATTCTTTTTCAATTCTCATTGTTCTGATATTCCTTTCGTTTATAGATATAGTTTTGTGTTGTGCTCCCAGTATTATAGTAGATTATTCTGATTATCAATGTGTAACAAACTCTGTCTCCTCTTATTGTGCCTACCAGAAATTGTGAAACCATCTCCATTCATGGATTTTCAAGTGATATTTCTTTGGTGTTTGTGACATAAGTGGGTACATTCGATATTGAGTGTTACAGGATCATTACAAGTAAGATAATCGGAGCTCTGATCAAATGCTAATAATCTATACTTCTGATTCTACCTTTCATTTACTTAGGTGTTGAAGGTTACAAAATTGGTAACTATTGTAGTGTCTGTAGCAACCATTTTGGGAAGGAATGATTTCTTAAATTTTTGAGTGACTGAGTGACCGTGACCGTGACTGAACAAACGCCGCCGGCCGAGACTGCCGAGAGCACCGCTCAACTCATTTATGATTTTCAAGGTTATGTAGGTTTGACAGGAAAACAATTGAAATGAGTGTTTCCTCGAGTTGACCGTATGGCGGTACTACTGTATCGGCCACAGAACCCTGTAGGTGATTTCCCTTGTTTGGGCAGACCAGATACTCCAGCTCACTAGATTTTTTTCTCCAGCAGACAATGGGATTAGTAATGCCTTCACCTCCTCGCGGAGGAACTCCATAAATAATAGTTATTCAATAATTTATAAATTCACAATAACTCATTTATGATTTTCAAGGTTATGTAGGTTTGACAGGAAAACAATTGGAATGAGTTTTTCCTCGAGTTGACCGTATGGCGGTACTACTGTATCGGCCACAGAACCATGTAGATGGTTTCCCTTGTTTGGGCAGACCAGATACTCCAGCTCACTAGATTTTTTTCTCCAGCAGACAATGGGATTAGTAATGCCTTCACCTCCTCGCGGAGGAACTCCATAAATAATAGTTATTCAATAATTTATAAATTCACAATAAAGTATTGGTAATATTCCTAATTTTCGAAAAAAACAAACATCGCATGATAAATGCAGTTTTACCGAGACCTTTTCAATGTCGGTTTCGATTTAGGTGAGCAGGGAGCTGCCCGGTCACACGGGCTACCTGTCCTGCTGTCGCTTCCTCGACGACAACCAAATAGTGACGAGCTCGGGCGACATGAGCTGCGCGTTGTGGGACATCGAGACCGGCCAGCAGACGACGTCCTTTCTGGGCCACACCGGTGACGTCATGTCCCTGTCGCTGGCGCCGGACATGCGCACTTTCGTCTCAGGTCAGTGGGTTGTCGACGGAGATGATTATGATGAATGATGGTTGGCGTAAGAGATGGATATTGAGTGAAACAGATAGATATTTAGAGAAACAGGTGGATAGTAAGAGAAAGGGTTATATTGAGAGAAAAAGATAAATAGGGAGAGAAAAAGGGATATCAAGGGGAGGAGATAGGAATTGAGATGAAGAGATGAATATCAGGCGAAAATGATAGATATTGAGAGAAAGATGGATGGTTAGAGGAAGATTTTTATATATAGAGAGATATAGAGATGATGAGAGAATTATATAGAGACAGTAAGAGGTATATACAGTGTGTCCCACTTACCATGCTCACCATGGGTATCTTTTTAACGGTGAGAGATACGAGGTCGGTTAAATGACACCAAATGTGGAGTTCGTCAAGGCCGACTATTATGTGAAAAAATATTTTGATAAAATCTATTCGTTTTTGTTTTATACGCAAAAAACAGATTTCGGTCATTTTCATGTCTCCTCCGTAACTTCTTTATTTATGAAAATATTCTAATAGGATTTTCAAATTCTTATGGCAGTTTTTCAAAGTGATTTCGAGAAAAATATGAAATTCATACCAACTCTTCTAGAATTTGAGATATCAGCACCATCTTTAGTTTTTCAAAGGTAGGACATAGCTCACTATGACTTAGTTACAAATAACTTTTTTTTCTCTTACAGATGATATGTCGCAGTAATAGTTTTGTGTTGATAACAACGGAGTTATCGTCATTTATACAAAAACAAAAAAATTATTCGGAAGCCGCCATCTTGAATTTATGAATTTTAACAATAAAATCATGATCTCCGACCTCAAAAACCCCCACTTACCAATTTTGAACAGAATCGGACCAAATCTTGTCCGCCATCTTGGAGCAGCCATTCTTTTCAATTTCAACAAAAATTCCATAACTCCGATTAACTTGAAATTTGGCAGGTGTTCATAATTTCGGTGACAATACATTATGTAATTTTTGTTGAAATTAAAAAAAATGGCTGCTCCAAGATGGCGGACAAGATTTGGTCCGATTCCATTCAAAATTGGTAAGTGGGGGTTTTTGAGGTCGGAGATCATGATTTTCTTGTTGAAATTTATAAATTCAAGATGGCGGCTTCCAAATAATTTTTTGTTTTTGTAAAAATGACGATAACTCCGTTGTTATCAACACAAAACTATTACTGCGACACATCATCTGAAAGAGAAAAAAAAGTTATTTGTAACTAAGTCATATTGAGCTATGACCTACATTTGAAAAACTAAAGTTGGTGCTGATATCTCAAATTCTAGAAGAGTTGGTATAAATTTCATATTTTTTTCGAAATCACTTTGAAAAACTGCCATGGGAATGTGAAATTCCTATTTGAATATTTTCATAAATAAAGAAGTTACGGAGGAGAGATGAAAATGATCAAAATCTGTTTTTTGCGTATAAAACAAAAACGAATAGATTTTATCAAAATATTTTTTCACATTATAGTTGGCCTTGACAAACTCCACATTTGGTGTCATTTAACCGACTTCGTATCTCTCACCGTTAAAAAGATACCCATGGTGAGCATGGTAAGTGGGACACACTGTATACGGTGTGTTCCGCTTTTCATGAATACACCATAAAATATCTCAGGTAATGATGCGATTTTCTTGAAATTTTTTTGGTGAATCTGAAAGAGATACTTATCTAAAATAAGCCCTTATATCCTTTTCCCAAATAAGGGTCTTTTTTGTACTTATCAACATCGCACGCCAATGGAGAATGAAACTGCTACTCTGCTAAATAATTCATTGTTCTAACACACAATCACTACCAAAATTTCAAGAAAATCGCATCGAGATATTAGGGTGTATTCATGAAAAGCGGGACACACTGTATAGCTGGCCCGGCAAACGTTGTTTTGCCATTGATACATTGTTTCTAAAAAATATCTTTTGAAGTTAAATATTTATCAACGCCCTTTTCCTATTTTGTTTTCAACTTTTTTTTCGTTTGGCCATCCATAATAGTGGTGTTTCTTTGGTTTTCAAAATACTATTTATTTTATTTTCTACTTCTTTCAAGTTTGGCTATCTACCTCGTAGACCATATTGGATTTACCATCTTGAATTTTCCAATTTTGACGAAATAATCAATCTCCTACCCCAAAAACCCCCAAAAAAAACAAATTACAAAATTTCGAATCATAATTACAAAACTCATCTATCATATTGGATCGGCCATCTTGAATTTCCAAATTTTGATGAAAGAATCACAATTCTGACCCCGAAAAACCCCAGATACCAATTTTGTTTATAATCGGTCCATAATCACAAAACTCGTTCGCCATATTGGATCCGCCATCTTGAATTTCCAAATTTTGATGTAAGAATCACAATCTCCAACCAGGAAAACTCCAGATACAAATTTTGAATAGCATCGGACCATAATAATGAAACGTCCACTATATTGGATCCGCCTTCTCGAATTTCCTGATTTTGACGAAATTATCATGATCTCCGACCTCAAAAACTCCCAGATACCAATTTTGATCAGAATCAAACCATAATTACAAAACTCGTTCGCCATATTTAATAACAATAATAATAATATAAGTTTATTCAAAAACGTTTACAAAATATACATTGTAATAAACATATTAATTTGAATAAACTGGGAAAAATCTTACGAAAGAATCATAATCTCCGACCCCAAAAACCCCCAGATACCAACTTTGAATAGCATCGGATCATAATTACAAAACTCGTCCGCCATATTGAATCCGCCATCTTGAACATCATGATTTTTGACGAAAGAATCGTAATCTCCGACCCCGAAAACTTCCAGATATCATTGAATAGAATCGGATCATAATTATAAAACTCCCGCCATCTCAATTTAAAAAATAGCTGGAAGAGAAAAATTGAAGAGTGAAATGGAAGATTTATAAATGGCAAATAGATATGAAAGATAGAGATGAGGATGAGGGGAGAGATAAAAAGATAGGGAAGAGAGAAAGGTAGATTGAGAGAAAGTGTAATAGACAGTTAACGCTATTTTTGATCGTGATCTGGTTGATCGTTCAGAGAAAAATATTTGAATTGACAGTGGGACATTCTGAAGAAAAGAAAGTACTTTTCTTTTGCTGATTATTGTTGTCGTTTCCAGGGGCGTGCGACGCGTCCGCGAAACTGTGGGACATCCGCGACGGTCTCTGCAAGCAGACCTTCCCCGGCCACGAGTCCGACATCAACGCCGTCACCTTTTTCCCGAACGGGTGCGCCTTCGCGACGGGCAGCGACGACGCCACGTGCCGCCTGTTCGACATCCGCGCCGACCAGGAGCTGGCCATGTACAGTCACGACAACATCATTTGCGGCATCACGAGCGTGGCGTTCAGCAAGTCGGGCCGGCTGCTGTTGGCCGGCTACGACGACTTCAATTGCAACGTGTGGGACTCGATGAAAACGGAGAGGGCCGGTGAGTGTTGTTCATTTCTCGATTTTTTCGATTTTTTTCACTTTTCCGACCCCCTTAGAAAAATATTTGGTACGCCCTTGAAGTTGCTATTTAGATTCCCTGAATTTTTAGATTTTTTCAGTTTTTGGCCCCCATGAAAAAAATATTTGGTACGCCCTTGAAGTCGCTATTTCGATTCACAAATTTTTTCAGATTTTTTTCTGTTTTTGACCCCCTTAGAAAAATATTTGGTACGCCCTTGAAGTCGTTATTTTGATTCTCTGATTGTTTCCGATTTTTCCCAGTTTTTGACCCCCTTGAAAGAAATATTTGATACGACCTTGAAGTCGCTATTTCGATTCCCTAATTTTCTCAGATTTTTCTCCGTATTTGACCCCCTTAGAAAAATATTTGGTACGCCCTTGAAGTCGCTATTCCAATCCCCAAATGTTTTAGATTTTTTCCAGTTTTTGACCCCCTCAGAAAAATATTTGGTATGCCCTTGAAGTTGCTATTTCGATTCCCTGAATGTTTTAGATATTTTTCAGTTCTTGGCCTCCATGGAAAAATATTTGGTACGCCCTTGAAGTCGCTATTTCGATTCTCTAATTTTTTCAGATTTTTTCAGTTTTTTTTACCCCCTTAGAAAAATATTTGGTACGTCCTTGAAGTCGTTATTTCGATTCTCTAATTGTTTTCGATTTTTCCCAGTTTTTGAACCCCTTGAAAAAATATTTGGTACGCCCTTGAAGTCGCTATTTCGATTCCCTAATTTTTTCAGATTTTTCTCCGTATTTGACCCCCTTAGAAAAATATTTGGTACGCCCTTGAAGTCTCTATTCCAATCCCCAAATGTTTTAGATTTTTTCCAGTTTTTGACCCCAGAAAAATATTTGGTATGCCCTTGAAGTTGCTATTTCGATTCCCTGAATGTTTTAGATATTTTTCAGTTCTTGGCCTCCATGGAAAAATATTTGGTACGCCCTTGAAGTCGCTATTTCGATTCTCTAATTTTTTCAGATTTTTTCCGTTTTTTTTACCCCCTTAGAAAAATATTTGGTACGCCCTTGAAGTCGTTATTTCGATTCTCTAATTGTTTTCGATTTTTCCCAGTTTTTGAACCCCTTGAAAAAATATTTGGTACGCCCTTGAAGTCGCCATTTCGATTCCCTAATTTTTTCAGATTTTTCTCCGTATTTGACCCCCTTAGAAAAATATTTGGTACGCCCTTGAAGTCGCTATTCCAATCCCCAAATGTTTTAGATTTTTTCCAGTTTTTGACCCCCTTGAAAAAATATTTGGTACGCCCTTGAAGTCGCTATTTCGATTCCCTAATTTTTTCAGATTTTTCTCCGTATTTGACCCCCTTAGAAAAATATTTGGTACGCCCTTGAAGTTGCTCGTTTCCCTGAATGTTTTAGATTTTTTTCAGTTCTTGTCCTCCATGGAAAAATATTTGGTACGCCCTTGAAGTCTCTATTTCGATTCTCTAATTTTTTCAGATTTTTTCAGTTTTTTACCCCCTTAGAAACATATTTGGTACGCCCTTGAAGTCGATATTTTGATTCTCTGATTGTTTCCGAATTTTCCCAGTTTTTGACCCCCTTGGAAAAAATATTTGGTACGCCCTTGAAGTCGCTTGATTTCGACCCCCTCAGAAAAAAAATTGGTACGATAATGGAATCGCGATTTTCCGTCTCGAACCCACTGAAAATGATTGGGTAGGCCATAGAAATGGTGTTTTCAATCATATGTCGACGTAATGTTCATTTCTCGATTTCTCTGAATTTTTACGATTTTTTTCAGTTATTGATCCCCTTTGAAAAAAATTTTGGAACGCCCTTGAAGTTGCTATTTGGGTTCCCTGATTTATTTAGATTTTTTCAGTTTTTGACCCCTAACCTGACCCCTTAGTAAAAATATGTGGTACGCCCTTGAAGTCGCTATTATGATTACCTGATTTTTCCAGTATCTGACCCCCTTGGAAATAATATTTGGTTCGCCCTTGAAGTCGTTATATTGATTCCCTGAATTTTGTAGATTTTTTTCAGTTTTTGACCCCCTTAGAAAAAATATCTGGTACGCCCTCAAAGCTAGGTTTCGACTCGCAGAAAAAAAAATTGGTACGATAATTTTTCAGATTTCTTCAGTTTTTGACTCCCTTAGAAAAATATTTGGTACGCCCTTGAAGTCTCTATTTTCATTCCCTGAAATTTTCCGATTTTTTACAGTTGACTCCCTTTGAAAAATATTTGGTACGTCCTTGGAAGTCGCTATTTTGATTCCTTGAATTTTTTCTATATTTTTCCAGTTTTTGACATCTTGACTCCCTTGGAAAAATTATTTGGTACGCCCTTGAAGTCGCTATCTTGATTACCAGATTTCGTTCAGTTTTTGACCCCCATAGAAAAATTATTTTGTACGCCCTTGAAGTCGCTTGATTTCGACCCCCTCAGAAAAAAAATGGTACCATAATGGAATCGCGATTTTCCGTCTAGAACCCACTGAAAATGATTGGGTAGGCCATAGAAATGGCGCTTTCAATCATATGTCGACGTAATGTTCATTTCTCGATTTCTCTGAATTTTTCCGATTTTTTTCAGTTTTTGATACCCTTAGAAAAGTATTTGGTATGCCCTTGAATCGCTATTTTTTCGTTTCGGAACCTCTAAAAAATTATTGAGATCGCTTATTTAATGATATTGGGACAGCAAGTCAAATAGTTTCCAGACTTCCGAAGTTTTCCAACTTGTTTATTTGTCAATTTGCCTGAGTTATTTTCTCATCATTCCCTGAGAAGAAAAAAACATTGGGTGCGTTCGAAGTGGCGATAAGCGGGCGCATCTTTATATTGTGAATGTCAAAGTTTCTCTTTCAGAAATTATAAACGTGTTGAAAATAACAACATGGGTTATTTATAGGAAATAAAAAACATTCAAAAAGCAAAGGATCTCTTGTTTCCCAAAAAAATTAAGCAATATGATATTTCTCATTTGAGAACCCCTTCAGAAATAAATTGAGTACTCCCTTGAAGTCTTGATGTTCATTAGAGATTATTCCTTTATAATTTAAACCAAGGATCCATCTGAACGGTCGTTCATTTGGTATGTTGCCAGTTTTGGAAGAATGTTGAATTTCGATTTTTTTTTGTTTTTCAGGTATTTTGGCAGGTCACGACAACAGGGTGAGTTGTCTGGGTGTGACCGAGAACGGAATGGCGGTGGGCACAGGATCCTGGGACAGTTTCCTACGCATTTGGAATTAAGATAGCAAAGCCAAATCTGTCATAATTATCTCTCACCCGCATCACAACGCCCATTTCCCCATTGACTATATTATTATTATTATTACTATTATCATCTATTATTGTGCATTTATTCGAACCAGAGCATTTTTTATCTTGATATAATATTGTATAGAGTTGTGTTTCGAATAATCTATTCGCTTACTATTTTATCAGTTCATACTTAGTGATGTCTGTTTTTCTTTTAGCTCTTAAGTTACTAGTTTACACCCCCCCCTGTGAATGTTGTATAAATTATTTAGCGTCGATCTAATCAATGTTTTTTAGTTATCCCCTTAAATCCTTTCGTTCTTCGCGGTACGATCCCCTTAATTCAATTTTGTATAGCGATTCCCCTTGTAGCTTGTGATGTGGGTGGAGATAGATGAATCTGCGCAATCGCAGGTCAGTAGTACGTGCGTACCGAATTTTCGATTTTGGTTAGTTACAAGTACAAACATAAATATGACCAAGCTAGTTAAAGTACTGTACTGTTCAAAAACAAAAAAAGTAACAAAACACAGATCGTTCGCCCCCGACCGGTTCCCATTTTCCTCAAATGGCTCCCCGAGCAGGGACCGCTCGGCGGATACGTCGGATCTATTTTCTTTGGTCTACAGGGCGTGAGATTTTCGCGGGGTAAAACGATTATTTCGTCGCGAAAATTGATCGGCCCTGTAGAGGCCCCTTGTTGATCTGCTGGCGAAGAGAAATAGTAGGAGAGCCAGCTGCAAATTACGACCGTCATCTGATTGAACGAATTGTTATTTGTTTTGAAGGCATGTAAAAACATTGTATTTTATCGAACGGCCCCTGTGCAAATCAGTATCCTGAGCAAAACAATTGAAACATTGCACTTTTGTGTGCTGTAATTTGCACTCAATTTCGCGATTTGATAACGAGGTAAGAATTATGTCATCCGATACCAATTCAATACATTTTTTTAGATTTTTTTTCAGTTTTTGGTCCCCTTAGGAAAATATTTGGTACGCCCTTGAAGTCGCTATTTCGATTTTGTGAATTTTTTCGATTTTTACCAGTTTTTGACCCCCTTAGAAAAATATTTGGTACGCCCTTGAAGTCGCTATTTCGATTCCATGAATTTTCCCGATTTTTACCAGTTTTTGACCCCCTTAGAAAAATATTTGGTACGCCCTTGAAGTCGCTATTTCGATTCCATGGATTTTCCCGATTTTTACCAGTTTTTGACCCCCTTAGAAAAATATTTGGTACGCCCTTGAAGTAGCTATTTCGATTCCATGAATTTTTCCGATTTTTACCAGTTTTTGACCTCCTTAGATAAATATTTGGTACGCCCTTGAAGTAGCTATTTCGATTCCATGAATTTTTCCGATTTTTACCAGTTTTTGACCCCCTTAGAAAAATATTTGGTGCGCCCTTGAAGTCGCTATTTCGATTCCATGAATTTTTCCGATTTTCACCAGTTTTTGACTCCCATTGAAAAAATCTTTGGTACGTACATGATGTCGCTATTTTGGTTCCCTGGATTCCAATTCAATGGTAGATCTCAAGAACCTACCGTTGTGCCAGCCCTTAATCTGAGTCAAATCCAAGGCACTGCAAAAAGCAAATAATAGGTGATAATGTTCCCTTTGCGAAAATCCAAACGTGCGGCGATTCAAACTGATCTGAAGTTAGCGTCAATATTTCCGAGAATATGTCGCCCCCCTCGAAAGATAATATCCGATGGACTACACATTTTTCAATTGTAATTCAGAAAGTATAAGATGTAATTCAGAAAGTATAAGTTGTAATCCAGAATAGTTAATAATTGAAATTCAGAAAGTATAAAATTCAGATTAGTAAATTGTAATTCAGAATGCGTAATATGTAATTCAGATTAGTCAAATGTAAATCAGAAAGTGTAACTTGTAATTCAGAATAGAGGAATGTAATTCAGAAACCGTCAATTGTGATTCAGAAAGCATAACTTGTAATTCAGAAAGTATCACTTCATAAGTGATGATTTCTCAATTACAAATTACGCTTTATGAATTACAATTGACTATTCTGAATTACAATTTACACTTTCTGAATTACATTTCACTAATCTGAATAACATGTTATGCATTCTGAATTACAATTGACGAATCTCAATTACAATTGACGCTTTCTGAATTACGATTAATTATTCTGAATTACAAGTTACACTTTCTGAATTACAATTGAAAAAGGTGTAGTGTTAAACTCAACATGTGGATATGAATGGCATGCACCACATGAGTTTTATACTGGTCCTTAGGATATTATCTTTAGTCAGAGGCGAAATATGGATGTATACATAGTGGAAGGAGAAGATGGTGTGCTCGACAGAAAGCTCGAACTGTCATTGATATTATTTGTTTTCGTGGTTGATGTCTCGAACTTCGGATGAAATATAAGTACTAAAATTGAATGAAATAATTTCGAAATGCCTACTTGTTTCGTTTCTGGTTTTGGAAATTCCAACTAACATTCAAAAGGCACAGATATTGAATTTTTCTGCTTTTCCAAGAATGGAGACTCAATGAAACGATGGGAGCTTGCTGCCAACAGAATATGAACTCAAATAATTGTACCTATACCTTATATTCCTTATATCCTCATCCCAAAGTATTCACCTATCATATTATCATCACATTCATATTACAGCACGTATTTCTTCAAAACATTTCCATGCAAAATGTTCCCAAACAACTGCGAAAGTACGATTCTTGACAAAAAATCACAAATATTTGAAACAAGATGCCATTCCTACAAAACATCTTCCGTCGAATATCAAGTCAGAAATAATTGAAAATGAATTCAAAACTCTTAATTTCTCACAAAATATAAATTGCAGCAAAGATTTGAATAACAAAACGGCAAAAATTGATACTCCTGTTGTTGATGTCGGAGCAGAACGTCAACGTATTTAACTGCTGAATTTTAATCTGTCGTGACTAGCAGCTGATATTGGTATCCCAGATGACGTCACATAATATGCGCGTAGGCACACCATCTTCTCCTTCCACTATGGATGTATAGAAAGTCATATGGTGTAATCACTTCCTATTGAAAGGAGTTTCGAAATCTCTCGTTATCGCCTATTTTGTAAAAATAGCGAGGCGTGGGAGAATCTTCCTAAATTTCCTAAGTTTCAAACCAAATTTAAAGGCATCATGACACACTCATTTGTGTTCACATTTTCACAATTTTTTATGTAAATGGAAACGATGCGTTATATTTTCGACTTTCAATGGTTAATTCATGAACGACACGAAGTCCTAACTCAAGAAAATCATATAATGATAGTTTATTTAGTCACTTTTGGTACATAAAATAAATCGAATGTTCGGATTCAAATTATCCTAACACATCACAGCAGTCATTCCATGATGAAAGCACAATACACTCACTCAACTAATAATATAATATCAATACCTGCTGAATAAACCACTAATGCTCTTATTTCATAATATTTCTTTTTTCAAATTGGAACAAATTTTTGAATATGCTGAAAACATGACAGTAGTGACAGTTATGTCAAGATTATTTGTTGCGCCCTGTCTCTTCTGCGTCCTGTCTCTGGATGCTTCTCATCGGGCTTTTTTGAATTCGTGCATCATCAACGGGACTCTTCAGGTTCCGAAAGAAGGAAAACGCATCATTGAAAGTCTAGTTCAACTTCAAAATAAGGTTCGAAACGCCTTTTGAAATGGTTCAAGAAATTGTCCATCGTTCACGCCATCTATCATCGAATATGAGAACCCTACGCGCTGAACTCGCATTCACTTGTTCGTATCGAGAGCTAGTCTGACGAAACAATTGAAGATTGGCACACCAGAGGAATTATAAACATCTCAGGCGAAATATTATCGAAAATTAGTTAGATCAGTTTGAATCGCTGCACGTTTGAATATCCGCAATATACCCTTTCATTTGTTTTTCATTCCAACTCTTTATCACATGATGGAAGTATGTCCGGAATAATGGCAGCAGATAAATCGCTGTACTGTGGTTTTGACTTTTGTGAATGATTAGTAGATATGGAATTAAAGATTACTGAGCAGATATTTCTTTAAATTGATTTTAAATTCTTCTGCTTCTATATTTTTCAACTCATTAAGTAAGGAGTTATATAAAATTATTCCATTATGGAATATTGATTGTTACACTGAAATTTGACTTATTATTATTTGCTATCAATAAATTTAATTGCCTTGTTTCATGGTAGGTTTTTGAGATCTACCTTTCAATTGGTATCGGATGGCATATTCTTATCTCGTTATCAAATCGCGAAATAAAGTGCAAATTAGCGCACAGGAAAGTGTCATTTTCCAAACATTGTGCTCAGGATAGTGATTAGCATATGTGCCGTTCGACAAAATACATTGTTGTTACATGCCTTTGGGGCATATATCACGCTGTTATCAGATGATTGTCGAAATTTGCAGCCGGTTCTTGAACTAAAAGTTCATGGCAATGACTAGTCTGAAATGATTTTAACCAAAAAATTAAAAACAAATGAAATGAAGAATGTGCCATAGCCGAAAACCTCGACTCCTGACTTCGCAACAAAAAGACCAAACTATAGTGGATTGTGGCGTTTTCATTGAGTTTTGCGACAGGCAGATTAAGAATCAAATTGTTTGAGATACTGCCTCTAAAATGCTGTAAGAACAGTGTTCCATTTTTGATAACACCTCCCCCATTTTTTTTTTGTATTATGGCCGTGTTCTTCTGTTTCCAATAACAATGTAAATATTTTTTTCTTTCTTATTGTTCCTTGTTTTCTTTCATTTGATGAGATTTTACGTGTACAGAGTTTACCAAAATCGCTCGAAAAATCTGATGCTCAGGGTGTCCCGAAAAAATGTGAATGTTCTTCAAATTTTCGTCAAACCGATTTACAATTTCTTTTCAGTTCCTGAATGCTCGTTTCATTGGTTATTGAACATGTTAGCTTGATTCGTTGCAGCGTCTCAGAATAAGTTACTACAGGATGACGCAAAATACTGAGATAATGAAAATTTTCTAATGGCGCCCGTTGGGACAGGAATTTTTCTCTATTTTTTTTATGGGAGTAAAAACATGTGATGCAATGGAAATGGTTTGGATTTTCAGGAATCTTCATACTTCTTGCTGAAATGTGATTTTCTCTGGATTTTTTTAACCATTATTTGCGAGTACTGTTTCCATAGAAGGAAATTTACGTACTCTTTGGTTCATATAGTGGTCTATAAGTTGAAAATTAAGCACGACCAACATACTGTTGAATACAGGGTGGCCTTCAGAACATAATTGAGTATCTGGATTTGGAAGTTTGATACTTTTCCTTAAATTTCTGTCCCGGCAAAAGCCCAAATTTCAACATATTTCACAGCATTATGTATCATCTTGAAGTATCTTATTTTGAGGCGGAACAATGAATCAGGCAAACACAAAATGAGCATTCGGAAGTTATATAGATTGAAAATATTACGTTCGAAGTGTAGACCAGCTTATTGGTTACAACTGGAACTTTGGTTCCTTCTTCTTGCTAATAATATGATGAGTAAAAAATAATGTTCTGTGTCACTATGAGTTGGACAAAAAACGCATTTAAATTAAAATTAATGTACTTCTCAATCTTCATAGATAAAAAAAAATGGTTGATCTTGTAGTTTTCTCGTTATTTTGGTACACTCTGTCGTTGAATAATACGGCTTCAGCTTGAATGTGAGTTGTATGGACCTTTTAAAAAAAATACTAGGTAAACCTAATTCACTTGGATTTTCTTTCTGTGCACAATTTGTACAGCGGTGTTTCCCGTGATATGTCACCCAACATCTTTTTATAAAATTTCTCGTTGTATATCGCGGGGCATATTGCCATTAAACTAAGTGTATAATTTTTAAATTATTTATTGAGAGCGTGGACGTGTGAATGGTTACAGGGCGTGTCTGAAAGACGCAGAGAAAGGCTCCATTGAGCGGAGTTGAAGTTGCCTACCCTCTTTCGTGTGCAATCTTGAACAATTTATTTTCGATCGGTCAGAAGACCGTCAAAATTTCAAGGGCTCAAAGTTGTTCAGGATCCCACACCGGGTACTTGCCTGGGTATTTTCCGAGCTAGCATCAACTGCTGAGGAGTTCATTCCGGAACGGTATTTTCGTTCAGTAAGTCAATGGTTTTTGGAAACCTTGTTTAGTACTTTGACTACTATATAGTTATTTGGTACTTGGTTTACCTTATATGAAATAACACTTGATTTTATTGTTAACATGACGACGTGTCGTGGAAACATAAGGATTAATCAATAAAGTTCAAGAGAAAGTGCAATCGATTGCAATTTCTCTCCTATTAATCGTATCATCAGTTTTCATCAAACTCATAAATATACAGTCCACTCATCACCAAAGCATCGAACATATTGTTCTGTTCTACCAGCTGCTTACGGTTGTCTGCTCTGTGTCTGGATGCTTGGCCAGCTGTTAACATCAACCGTCGTCTGGAACTTGGTGCTTCCAATTGACTCGATGTTGTCTTCTCGAATGACGACGATGATGATGGAATTTCTTGAATTCTCGAATCCGGTTCGAAGGACCAATATGTTCGATGCTTTGGTGATGAGTGTACTGTATATTTATGATTGTTTGATAAAAACTGATGAAATGATTAATGCTTCCGATTGACTGGATGTTGTCTTCTCGAATGACGACGATGATGATGGAATTTCTTGAATTCTCGAATCCGGTTCGAAGGACCAATATGTTCGATGCTTTGGTGATGAGTGTACTGTATATTTATGATTGTTTGATAAAAACTGATGAAATGATTAATGCTTCCGATTGACTGGATGTTGTCTTCTCGAATGACGACGATGATGATGGAATTTCTTGAATTCTCGAATCCGGTTCGAAGGACCAATATGTTCGATGCTTTGGTGATGAGTGTACTGTATATTTATGATTGTTTGATAAAAACTGATGAAATGATTAATGCTTCCGATTGACTGGATGTTGTCTTCTCGAATGACGACGATGATGATGGAATTTCTTGAATTCTCGAATCCGGTTCGAAGGACCAATATGTTCGATGCTTTGGTGATGAGTGTACTGTATATTTATGATTGTTTGATAAAAACTGATGAAATGATTAATGCTTCCGATTGACTGGATGTTGTCTTCTCGAATGACGACGATGATGATGGAATTTCTTGAATTCTCGAATCCGGTTCGAAGGACCAATATGTTCGATGCTTTGGTGATGAGTGTACTGTATATTTATGATTGTTTGATAAAAACTGATGAAATGATCAATAGGAGAGAAATTGCAATCGATTGCAATTTCCCCTGAACTCTATCGATTGATTCTTATGTTACCACAACACGTCGCCGCATGTTAACAATAAAATCAAATGTTATTTTATACAGGGTAATACAATTACCAAATAACTATATAGGGCCAAAGTACTAAACAAATCTATATGCTGAATATATATACGGGGTGGGACATGATAGAATGGAAAATACCCAGCACAATGACTAGTGACTTCTCTCTGCTTGTGTATCATTCGCCCCTGGTGTGGAAAACTGAATTATGTAGTTTTCTGGGTCAGAGTATCTTTGTGTCACGTGTGCGTGGTTTTATATCGATAGGTAATGTCACAAATAACTGAAAATCTGTTGGAACTTTGCCGCGCTATAATTTCACTTTTTCGAGACATTTGATGTAGCCTTTGTTTTTGGTCTCTTTCATGCTGTTAGATTCCCGCAAGGTCCGGTCTTATTGCAGCAAAACGCAATAAGAGGTTCCAGGCACTGATTTCATTCTAAATACTTATAAATAAATATGCCGCCATCAAATTTTCATTTTTGCGTCTAGCATGCATTTCGGGGACTATCTACTCTGAAGGTGACATGCGGTTTTTCAAAACGTAGTCTAGAATTGTCATTTTTTTATTGTTAATGATTTACATGCGTATGGTGTATGAATACTATAGCAACATATATGTTATATTGTAACGTACCTAATAATAAAATAAATAATTACAAACTATGGAGTTTCATTTATTCGCAGTTTGTCTTATTCAGCTAAAAAAATACTGAAGCTCTTGAAATATTCTGCAGAAACGTGATTTTGCGTTAATTTCTGGAAACTGAGGGAAAAAAATTGACCCGATACGGTACGTTGAGTGCATAAAAAATTCGGTCCGGAACGAGGTCAAAAATACCTTTTTTTCAATTTTGGGACTAGAGAGCTGTGCTTCTAGACCGCACTAGAGGATGCCAAAAGGGCCCCGGATACCAAATTTGAACTCTCTAGGAGAAAGTTGAATTTTGGGTCTGAAAATGAAAGAAGGTTAACCCCTTTGAACTTTTTTCGTATCCAGACAGGGCTCAGAATGGGCTGATAACTTGTATACAGGGTGTTCTCGATGTGCTGAACAAGAATATGAGACCGATTTTTCTTTATCTCTAATAGTGTCCGAGATATAAGCAACCTTAGGAAGAATAAATGCGGCTCAAAATCGATGAAAACTTCTCTAACACATCCCAATTCGTCTCCAGAAGACTACTATTAACTGGATTTTGTATTCATTTCAGAGCTGTTGAATGCATAAAAAATTCGGTCCGAAAGGGGGTCAAAAATTGTGTTTTTTAAATTTTGGGACTAGAGAGCTGTGCTTCTAGTCCGCATTAGAGGATGCCTAAAGGGCCCTAAATACCAAATTTGAACGCTCTTGGACAAAGTTGATTTTTGGGTCTGAAAATGAAAGAAGGTTAACCCCTTTGAACTTTTTTCGATTATCGACAGTTCTCAGAATGGGCTGAAAACTTGCATACAGGGTGTTCTCGATGTGCTGAACAAGAATATGAGACCGATTTTTATCTATCTCTAATAGTTTCCGAGATATAAGCAATTTTAGGAAAAATAGGTGCGCCTAAAAATCGCTGAAAACTTCTCCAACACATCCCAATTCGTCTCCAGAATACTGCTTTGAACTCGATTTTGCATTCATTTCAGCGGTGTTGAGTGCATAAAAAATTCGGTCCGAAACGGGGTCAAAAATTACCTTTTTTTCAATTTTGGGACTAGAGAGCTGTGCTTCTAGACCGCACTAGAGGATGCCAAAAGGGCCCTGAATACCAAATTTCAACGTTTTAGAACAAAGTTGATTTTTGGGTCTGAAAATGAAAGAAGGTTAACCCCTTTGAACTTTTTTCGTATCCAGACAGGCCTCAGAATGGGCTGATAACTTGTATACAGGGTGTTCTCGATGTGCTGAACAAGAATATGAGACCGATTTTTCTTTATCTCTAATAGTGTCCGAGATATAAGCAACCTTAGGAAGAATAAATGCGGCTCAAAATCGATGAAAACTTCTCTAACACATCCCAATTCGTCTCCAGAAGACTACTATTAACTCGATTTTGTATTCATTTCAGAGCTGTTGAATGCATAAAAAATTCGGTCCGAAAGGGGGTCAAAAATTACCTTTTTTAAATTTTGGGACTAGAGAGCTGTGCTTCTAGTCCGCATTAGAGGATGCCTAAAGGGCCCTAAATACCAAATTTGAACGCTCTAGGACATGGTTGATTTTTGGGTCTGAAAATGAAAGAAGGTTAACCCCTTTGAACATTTTTCGATTTTTGTCAGTTCTCAGAATGGGCTGAAAACTTTCATACAGGGTGTTCTCGATGTTCTGAACAAGAATATGAGACCGATTTTTCTTTATCTCTAATAGTTTCCGAGATATAAGCAATTTTAGGACAAATAAATGCGCCTCAAAATCGATGAAAACTTCTTCAACACATCCCAATTCGTCTCCAGAATACTGCTATGAACTCGATTTTGCATTCATTCCAGAGCTGTTGAGTGCATAAAAAATTCGATCCGGAACGAGGTCAAAAATTACCTTTTTTTCAATTGTAGGCCTAGAAAGCTGTGCTTCTAGACCGCACTAGAGGATGCCAAAAGGGCCCTAAATACCAAATTTGAACGCTCTAGAACAAAGTTAATTTTTGGGTCTGAAAATGAAAGAAGGTTAACCCCTTTGAACATTTTTCGATTATTGACAGGTCTCAGAATGGGCTGAAAACTTACATACAGGGTGTTCTCGTCGTGCTGAACAATAATATGAAAACGGTTTTTCTTAATCTCTAAAAGTTTTCGAAATATGGTCAATTTTGTAAAATATAATTTTAGCTGAAAATCGATGGAAACTTCTTCAACACATCCCAATTCGTCTCCAAAATACTGCGTTGAACTCGATTTTGCATTCATTTCAAAGGTATTGAGTGCATAAAAAATTCGGTCCGAAAGGGGGTCAAAAATTGGGTTTTTTAAATTTTGGGACTAGAGAGCTATGCTCTTATTCCGCACTAGAGGATGCCAAAAGGGCCCTAAATACCAAATTTGATCGCTCTAGGACAAAGTTGATTTTTGGGTCTGAAAATGAAAGAAGGTTAACCCCTTTGAACTTTTTTCGATTATTGACAGGTCTCAGAATGGGCTGAAAACTTGTATACAGGGTGTTCTCGATGTGCTGAACAAGATTATGAGACCGGTTTTTCTTTATATCTCATAGTTTCCGAGATATAGGCAATTTCAGGAAAAATAAATGCGCCTCAAAATATTAAGCATAATTTTTCTTGTGACATGTTAGCCTGTTACACACTGCACCAGAAACGTTTAATAGGCCATAAGTTTGGAACAACCTGTATATATATATATATTATATGCACTGATACCGATAACTTTAGATAAACATGACGTTAACATGACGCACCTGCAACGTCATGAAACGCCCGTCGTATTTTACCCATCCAAGTAAGGTTTATTCAACGTCATAATGATGACGTGATTATCACGTCATGGAAATTACGTCATATCGACGTCACGATTGTGTAATGGATTTCTCTTTACCTCCATAAGTTTTCGAGATATACAGAGAAGTGCACAAAAAACGGCCAGGACTGTAACTTTTGAATTATTCGAGATAGGGTTTTGAAAATTGGTGGGCAGCTAGTATACCAAATTGCTCATCACGCAACAATTTTTGTTCTATCACTGCCGGTTTTAAGAAACACATGAAGCTCAAAATCGCTGGAAACTTTCCCAACACATCCCAAAGGTGGGTTCAACAAAAAAGTAGTAATCAAACAAATTGAAACTGATTTTCCTTTTATTTTCTACAAAATATATGTATGACATTAATAGTGATTTCAGTCTATTCAACAAATAGAGTAGTTCCAAAAACAAACATATAAACTCAAAACAAATCAACAAGTATCTAAAAAAACTACAAATCTTGACTGGATTGAGTATAATATACTTGGTTTCATACAAATAACAATAGAGGCAATAGTTCTTATGCAATAACAACAAAAAATACCTAACTCAAAAAAGTATGCATGTGCATTGAAAACCGTAAGTTACAAGCGAAAAATTTGAACATTTACATAAAGCATCAGAAAACACAGAGACTGTGATAAAATAACTGACAGAGTTTCATGTCAAATAAGTTTATATTGATTTTATGTAAAATTATTTGTTAATTGTTTAAAACAATCTGTATGCTTATTAATTGACCATATATTTTCAAGGCATTTCGTTGGCAATAAACAGCTGTCAAATGTGAATCAAATCGTCGATACTGTCAAAATTATCCTATACCTATCAGATCAAAAATTAATCAATTGATTATTATTGCAGATAATAATAATACACTTCTCTCTCCCTCATGTTTCAAACCATTTATAAATGGCATTGACATAAGACAGTACGTTTGACAAATGACATTCAATTTGACAGTATTTGCTGCCAATAAGTAGCATGAAATGTCTGATTCTTTCCAACTGAAAGCAGAAAATATACAAAAAAATATGGTGAAAGCCAATATCGTACCATTGCAAAGAATTTTTTGTAATCAAAGTTGTTCGCCAGTCTAGAAAAAACAGAAGCAAAAAGTTTAGCAAATTTGTCGTTTGTATGAAACGCTTATTCTCAAAATAACAGTACCTTATGTAGATAAAAATTAAACGTAACATTCAGTTTGTTGGTAAAAAAACGGTAATTATAATGATAATATTATCAATTGGTGCATCTCTTGCACACATTTCCGATAAAATAATACAAGGAAATGTTTGTAAAAAGTACCTACGTACCATGTGGATATTCTTTTGATATTATTTATATAAAAAGCGCTCTTGGATTATAATATAGCGATTCACAACTGGTTATCTCACACTGGTAGCAATTCAATAATTCTTGATGTCGATAACGTCATGTCCCACTTTGAAAAACTCACCCTATATAAAAATGGAATGCTGCTCAAAAAAATCAAGTTTTTTTTTTCTAATCTGCCAATTTTTAATAGTGACAAAGCTTGTAGATCACCTTGTGTAGATGTACCTATAGCAAATATGAAATGGAAACCTATTTTGCATAGAAAACAAGAGATAATATTCGCGAATGACGAATTTCAAATATAAGGAAAATATATACCGGGTGTCCCAAGTTATCGTATACAGGCAATATCTCGCTTATTTGGCAAGATAATTAAGAAATTAAGAATCTGCATTGAATGGCATTGAAGTACCTTCCTCACGACATATAAAAAATTTATTACATTTGACAGTTCTCTGGCAGCTATCCCCCACTTTTTATTTCCAAATGGCACCCCCATATACACGGTGTTACATAATTCAATACAAATATTTTAATGACATATTCCTGGGGTCAAAATAAGACTTTTTTTCCTATAAACATGTGTCCTAAAATCCACCCCATCAAATCTGTATGCAACCCTCATTCACCCCTTTCGATTCGAGTTACCTTATTTTTGAATCAACAAATGAATAGATCGTCTAAAAATACAAGTGCCTGTGAATTTTCAAAATATTTGATGCATAATTGTAGCCACAATTCAAAATTTAAGATTTTTTTTGCGCATCTTGCGATGTCTGTAGCTTGGAGGGGGTGGATTTTAGGACACATGTTTATAGAAAAAAAAGTCTTATTTTGACCCCAGGAACATGTCATTAAAATATTTGTATTGAATTATGTAACACCCTGTATATTGCCATTGAAGATTGCGTGCCATCCTAAAAGGGATACAACGATAACATATACTTGCATCGGCTTTTATTATTTTTATAAGGATAATTGAGTAAGAAACAAAATGTTCATATTTTTGTTATCAATAAAAAAATACCAGTTGTATTCCAAATTGAGTGACATTTGATTTTCAATACAATATACAGAGGATGCCATTTGAAAATGAAATGTAGGGGGTAGCTGCTAGAGAACTGTCAAATATAATAGATTCTTTTTTATATGTCATTAAGAAGGTATATTTCAATGCCATTCAATGATGTTTTTGAATTTTTCATCTATCTTGTCGAATAAGCGAGATATTGCCTGTATACGATAACTTGGTACCCCCGGTATAGCTATTAAAAAAACACAACTGAATATTTCGGCCATGTGTTGTCATCTTTAGGACACCTGAAACCTAAAAAAGGAATTGGCTGACTAAAGATATTATGAGAGTCAGCTATATCTTTTTTTTTTTAGTTTTCTTGTATACTGAGGATGGCACTTAGTTGCCGAAATAAGTACTTGGGATTTTTTTTAAGCTGCTCCACTGTAACATCTAATTTATTCAGTCATTTATTTTCGTTATTGCATTATTTTTATTCAATATACTTTTTTAGTGAAAGTGAAAAAAAACTTCACACAACGTTAAAATTCCCACAAAATTCTTATAAACAGAACATATTTCGCTAACAAGAGTGATTTACTGGCATAAATTAGTCAAAAACCGTTAAAACTCCAATCCAAAATATAATGAAGCTAAGTTTAACCGCTCGCCTTTCCCACAGGGCGTCAAGAAAGTAAGGGTGAAAAAGTAACTTTTGTTTCTCCCTGTATATGATCAACCCCGCAGCTTTCTTTGGAAATTAAAATTCAGGCCAATGCTCTGAAACATAAACCTACAATTCGGTTGAAATTTCACCAGAAACGGACGAGAATTAGGAAAGTTACAGGGCGAGCAAATTTGGTATCATTTTTTTCTGGCCCGTTTTTTTTTTATTGTGATTGTATCAGACAGGCAAGACAACGTTAGGTCAGTATTTCATGCTTTCAAGAATCTTGTGGAAATATTATTTTTTGTTAGGTTTCTTTTTAAATTCACTGGAAATATCTATCGAGGGTCGGGCGAGTCAACACTGAATATTTTCATAGAATTTGAGCTTCAATTTTCACAAAAATTATCCCTTCTGTCTACAAAAAAAAACGAACAGATTGTGCAAGTAGTTGCAAAGTTTGCCACCATTTATATTGAAACACCGCGTGTATCTGTAAAGCTATGAAAAAGCGCAATATGTACAGTATGTCCAAATGGATGTCTTATCAACTTTCTCCCTGTATGTGATCAACCCCGCAGCTTTCTTTGGAAATTAAAAACGCTCAGAAACACAAATCTACGATTCCGTCGGAATTTCACCAGAAACGGAAAAGTATTAGGAAAGTTACAGGGCGATCAATGTGGTACATATCTTTTTTTTCTGGTCCATTTTTTTTATTGTTCTGAGTCAATGTTAGGTCAGTATCAGTATTTCATGCTTTCAAGAATATTGTGGAAACATTATTTGTTGTGAGGTTTCTTTTTAAATTCACTGGAAATGTCCATCGACTAACAGGCGAGTCCACACTGAATATTTTCATGGAATTTGAGCTTCAAATTTCACAAAAATTATCCCTTTTGTCTACAAAAAAAAAGAACAGATTGTGCAAGTGGTTGCAAAATTTGCCACCATTTGTATTGAAACACCGCGTATCTATAAAGCTATAAAAAACATTTAAGCGCAATATGTACAGTGTGTCCAAATGGATGAGGCGGAAACCGTAAGGGATACAAAGATGGTTAATTTGAAGAAAAGTTGCACATTTTCAAGCCTAACAATGTGCCATTAAGAAAGTTTCGAAATTTCGTGTAGAACCGGAGCATAAAAACCGATTTTATTCTTTTTTCTGACTGTATTTAAAGAGATATAGGAAAACAAGAAAGACACTTTCTCATTGAAACTTTTTAAGCTCTACAAAACAGCGTTGAGAGATTTTCCATATGACGTTTCGGTTCGGAGAAACCGTCATCTTTATTTTTTATATGAACCCTAAAAGGTATACACCTTGTAGAAATTAAAAAGTGGAAATGAGAAAGTGTCGTTGTTTTCCTATATCACTTCAAATAACGTCAGGAAAAAATAAAAACGAATCGGGCAAATTTCGGTTCCTCCAGAATTTTTCAAGTTTCAAAACGGCATATTGTCAGGCTTGAAAATGCGCAACTTTTCTCTAATTCAACCAACTTCGTATCACATATTTTCCGATATCCTTGGACACGGTGTATAATAAAAAGTCTTTTTGAGCATTCCACGAACTTTCACGATGCAGAGAGATAGAAAAAATGTCCTGTCTCGGAAGACAAAAAAAAAACTAGAGAAAAACGCCTCAAGCTGGCCTAAGACCGTCCGATTCGACAGCAATGCCCTCTTTGATCAGCTCGTTGCCGATGAAGATGTCCTCATCGGAGGTGGAGGTGTCGATGAGCCTCAGTTTCAGAACGAGATCGGACTCGTACAGCTGGTCCTTTTCGATGTCGATCAGCCACGAGTAGAAGTTCTTTTTCTCCACTAGCTCCTTGAAATGATCGCAGTCTTCCATGGTCCATTTGGAGTTTTTCGGTACCACGTCTGGAATATTTGCGAAATGTTGATGTTGTGGCAGCAGGTAGTATAGTGGAATATTTTACATTATTCAAAATTAATGACGAATCATTCATTTATCAGATCCA
This sequence comes from Phaedon cochleariae, assembly GCA_918026855.4. Classification (NCBI taxonomy): domain Eukaryota; kingdom Metazoa; phylum Arthropoda; class Insecta; order Coleoptera; family Chrysomelidae; genus Phaedon; species Phaedon cochleariae. Next base: position 59,466,319 of record OU896710.1, read on the forward strand.
GAGTTTTCCGCGTGTGTAGTTTAAATTGAAGGTAATAATGCGATTTGTTACCATTTGATAAATTTTGAATCAATTCACGACTTATTTGAAAAAAGTCATTTGAATTAATTCACGAATTAAATCACTGACTTAATTCATATGAATTAATTCATGGCAACCCTGTTTCTATAATATATTTTTTCAGTTCAATATTCATCAAGACACTATTATTATTTTATTTTCTACTTCTTTTTAAATTCGCTATCTATAAAAGCGTGTTTCTTTAGTTTTTCAAACTACCATTTATTTCGACTTATTTTTAGTTCACTCGAATTTCCCAATTTTGACGAAAGAATCATAATATCCGACTCCTAAAACCCCAGATGAAATTTTTTTAATAGAATCAGGAACATAATTACAAAACTCGACCTCAATATTGGATCTACCATCTTGAATTCTCTAATTTTGACGAAGGAATCATAATTTTTGATCCCGAAAACGACCACTTACAAATTTTGAATAAAATCGGTTTATGATTACAAAACTCGTCCGGTATTCCAAAATTTCCCAATTTCCACCACAGATTCGTTCATAACGACATCGAGTTAGTCTATGTGAAATTTTTCAGATTTTTAGTAGGCCAAATAGCAATTTTGATTTTCCCACCTAAGACTTCCATACGATATAGTCACCGAGCCATCTTCGGACGGCCGAAAGTGCCAAAAAACGGCAAGAATTCACGCGAATTATCGATTTTCCAGTATAAAATGATACGCTGAATCGAATGAGACCATAATCAGCCCCGTAGGACAGATAGTTTTTGAGATATCGACGCACAAAGTCAGCTTTTCGCTTTTTTTGCCAATAGGACCTTTCTGGTAGACTACTACGTATCCATTTCCCAAAATTTCCCGATTTCCACCATAGATTCGTTAATTTCGACATCGAATTAGTCTACGTGATTTTTTTCAGATTTTTAATCGGCCAAATAAAAATTTTCAATTTCCCACCTAAGACTTCCATACGATATAATCACCGAGCCATCTTCGGACGTCCGAAAGTGCCAGAAAACGGCAGAAATTCACGCGAATTATCGCTTTTCCAGTAGAAAATGACACGCTGAATCGAATGAGACCATAATCAGCCCCATAGGACAGATAGTTTTTGAGATATCGGCGCTCAAAGTCAGCTTTACGCTTTTTTTTGCCAATAGGAGCACTCCGGTAGACTACTACGTCTCCATTTTCCGAAATTTCCCGATTTCCACCACAGATTCGTTCTTTTCGATATCGAATCAGTCTATATGAATTTTTTCAGATTTTCAATAGGCCAAATAAAAATTTTCATTTTCCCACCTAAGACTTCCATACGATAAAGTCACCGAGCCATCTTCGGACGGCCGAAAGTGTCAGAAAACGGCCGAAAGTGCCAGAAAACGGCAGAAATCATCGCGAATTATAGCTTCTCCAGTAAGAAATGACCCGCTGAATCGAATGAGACCATACTCAGCTCCGTTGGACAGATAGTTTTCGAGATATCATCGCTCTAAGTCAGCTTTTCGCTTTTATTGCCAAAAGGAGCACACCAGTAGGCTGCTACGTCTCCGGTAAAAATTCTTGATTTTCCAAATCCCGCCCTTCCCAAATTTTGACAGAAGAATCATAATCTCCGACCCCGCAAACACCCAGAAAACAACTTTGAAGAGATTCGAATCATAATTGCAATACTCTTCCGCCATATTGGGTCCGCCATCTTGAATTTACTAATTTCGACGAAAGAATCATAATCTCCGACCCCGAGAATCACCAGATACCAAATTTGAATAAAATCAGATCCTAATTACAAAATCCGCAATTTTGGATCCGCCATCTTGATTTTTTAAATTTTGACGAAGGAATCATAAACCCCTAGGTACCAATTTTGAAAAATATCGGATTATAATTACAAAATTAGTCCGCCATATTGGTTCCGCCATCTCGAATATCCAAATTCCGCTCGAATATCCAAATTTTGATGAAAGAATCATAATCTCCGACCCCGAACACACCCACACAAATTTTGAACAGAATCGAATCACAATTAAAAAAACTCGTCCGCCATATTGGATGAATTTCCTAATTTTGACAAAGGAATCATAATCCTTGATCCCGAAAATATCTAGATACCACTTTTGGATAGAATCGGACCATAATTACAGAACTCCTCCGCCATCTTAATAAGTACCACCCTCTACTCATATTCAACTGAATTAAAAACAATTTAATTCACTTATTCATTCAATCAAATTGAAACATTTTCCCGTTGTTTGTTGTTTTTGGAAATTATGTCAAATTTGAGTCATGGCATGTTTGAAAATTTACTTGAGAGGAAATTTTGTAGCTGAGTAACCCTGTTCATTTTTGGTAAAATCTCACATTCATTCCAATATTCTGACAGACCACAATTGGAAAAATGTTCAAAGGTAATTTTAGTCAAAACGGTTAATTTATTTAGTGAACTTTTTGAAACAAAAGGACATGAACTTACCACATAGCTTCGCTTTGAGTGCCTGGTAAGGTAACTCCAAAAACTCAAAATCGAGAGGAATCAATTGCTGTACCGTCAAACTCCCATAGTACCCATAATCACAGTAAAACACTGAAATTGATCCCGAATGGATCACCTTCAATACATTGGTTCTGAAAAGAAATTGATAGATATTAGTTAAAAACTCACAAATGCCGAGTTTTTTATGAACTTGTTGACATGTATTTGATTAATGGTGTCGCCAAAGTGCAGCAGCAGCAGCATTTCGTTAATACACGGAATGATTTTCGTTAAGAAATCATGCAACACCGGGAATATTCGTGAATTTGATGCAAAAGTGTCATGCATGACACAGGGTGTTTGTGAGTTTTTGAAATGCGTCATTTTGAAACTTTTATAAGGACAATTAGATGACATTTCGATGACATTCAAAACTACGGGAGAACATCCTACCATGGATTGAAAATAAGCCATGCCCGTTGTTTTTAATGTTATTGCAACGTCATCTATAGAGCAGTTCAGCTACCGTTGAGAGAGAAAAAAAATGTCTTCCCATCTGTCCTTGTCTTCAGTGTTCCAACATGAAATAATGAAAATCTTATGTTGCCAACACTGGAAATGAGAAGAAATGGAGAAGAAGACCGTTCTAACCTTCTTTTATATCGAGGTTAATATGATATTCTTCTCCATTTTTTCCCATTTCCAATGATGCCAACATAATATTTTCATTATTTTATGTTGGAACACTGAAGACAAGGACAGATGGGGAAGACATTTTTTTTTCTCTCTCAACGGTAGCTGAACTGCTCTATTGACCCTGGCGCCCGTGAATAGAGATTTCAACTAGTCTTGAGAGAGATAAACATATATCTTCCCATTCTGTCATCGTCATCAGGGTTTAAACGTAAAATAGTGAAAATTGTATGTAAGTAAGGCTAAAAATGAAAAGAACCTTCCTCCTGCAAGAAAGAAACGGCCGAGTCAATTACGAAATCGTGACGTCAGATTTTACTCGGTGAATTTTTAGCAGTTTGAAAATTACCGTGGCATTATTGTTGATTTCAGCACCTTAAAATCGAAGGAAAAAATACAAAAAAATATGAAATTGAAACGTATCTGAGTGAGGATTCTCTTTAAATAATAAAAATAGTTCACTCGCCGAAAATATCCCAGAATCTTCTGTCACGTTATGTGTCAACGCGACATATATTGGGTGTTCGGAAATACGCTGGTACATGTTAGAATCATTGGGATGTTGAAGGATGTTTGGCCACAACACTCATTTTTACAGCAAAAAATCAGTCCGGTTTTGCCCAAACATTTGATCCGGCTCGAAGGACCAAATGTTTGGACGAAACACTAATTTTTACAGCAAAAAATTAGTTCGGTTTTGTCCAAACATTTGATCCTTCGAGCCGGATCAAATGTTTGGGCAAAACACTAATTTCAACAGTAAAAAATTAGTTCGGTTTGACTTTGACGAACTTTTTTATTCACAAATACATACTTCTGCCTTCCTGATGATGTTTCTAGAGCCCCTCTGAGGAGAATATCATTACAATATGTTTGTATTTAGTGTTTTTCTATTCCTCTTCTCTCACCTGTACCAATTGCCGTCCTCGAACTTGGAGGCATAAATGTTGCCGGGCACGATCTGGTCGACCAGCAGCGGACTGTACAGGACGTCCTTGTACCGCTCTTGCAACCGCTCCATCATCCGGTGCAGCTTCTGGCGCGACTCCAACGGCTGCACGAAGAAGTTGTACGGATTGACGGCGAACGGCACGTGCACCTCGAACAGCTCCCCCTTGGCGGGGATGATGGGGGGTGACAGTTTACCGCCGGACGGGACGTTTTCTACAGAAGGATTGAATCATGTAGAAAAAATTCCATAAGCCGCGCTGTGATTTTGTCATTATGATCCCTGATTTATAGATTGAATAACGTAAAGTACCGCAAGTACTTCCGTTACACGATAGAAGATAACACATAGGATTTTTCCAGTACTGTTTATAGAATGTCGTTCCGCGAAACACTGATCGTGGCTGCAACGCGAGAGATGCCCATTTCCATCTTTCTATGTTCGCGTTGTGGAACGGTGACAGAACGTCATGCAGAAGGGAGGTTAGGAATTGATTAATGCTATTATATAATGGGGAAGTTCTTATCTCACTGTGAAGTTTGTAAAAAATTAATATACGTATTTTTTCTTTTTTTTCGTAAGATCAAATTTCACTTCAGAAAAAAATAATTGATAGAGGAACTGGGCTCCTCCACCATTCCTAAGACGTACTTTCCGAAAATCCACATTCACACAGGTAAAATACGATTCTCCGTGCCAGTACGATTTCCAGAAATTGTTCTTAGAATGCTAATAACTATATCATAACAGCAATGGGATTTGATAGGTTCTTCCTACTTTGTCAAAAATTATGAATAATTCCCATAAATCTCTCATTGGCTGAATGGAATTGATTACTTATAAAGATAAATTATGATATTTTGCGATAGTATCTATAATTTTCTACTATCGTTATATAACAATATGTTATTCATAACTTGTCAGTCATTTTTCTGCAAATGAATTCGTTTTTTCATAAAACGGATCTATTTTCTAGGATAGTTGCAGATTATATATTGCAACAGCGCCTAATACTTCGAGTCCGTCCACACCACTCAAAATACTGACAGGCACAACAAGAGTAAGGAGCCATGGGTGTCGGCTTCATTCTGTTCTGACCGATGACAGTGAATAAGGAAGGACAGTATCATTGAATGTAGCCAATAGTGATTCATTGTTTCAATGATATTTTCGTTTAGGATCGAGCTCTATTCGAGATATTTCAATGCATAAATAACAAAACCATAACCTGTCAGTATGAAGCCAACTACCCGCTGCATTCCTGCTCTGAGTGCATTTGGGGTTATGTATGTTTTCGTTTACCAGTTTTACTTCTTCTTCTATTTTTTTCATAAGTTTTTCAATCGTTAGCTATTTGCTAGCTATATTCTTCACCATCAGCTATTTTTAAACTAGATTCAGAATGTACGTCACAGTTTGCCGCCCCGAAAATTAGAAATTGCTTCAATTTGAAAATAAAAACGACTTGGACTTTATCGGTCGCCATTCTGTACAGCGTGGACATAAAACTGGAGAGTTCCGAACCTATTTTATGAAAATTCATGTGAAGGAAATTTCCCCATTGATTTACATTCAAGCCTTATCGAGAATATTATTTCATTTTATATGAGTCAAACAGTATAATAAAAATAACTATGCCATCAAGTAAACTTAGAGAGTGAGAGAGCAATATATTTTATTGTCTAAAAGCATAGTATTCAAAATTGAATAAAAGTGTATAACATAACATAAACATATATAACTATACCAATAATATAGAATAAACTCATTGATAGAGTGAAAGGATAATAAACAGTACACAATAAAAATTGAAGTAAACAATTGTCATAGCAGATCAATATTATATATAATATTCGAGGTAGTATGATGAGGTCATATCAGAGTTTCATTGTAAAATTCCTCAACATTAATAATTCGAGTTTTTTTGCCTTCAGGAAATTCAACTAAAAATATTGACAGATAAAATTTCCTATGGAATCGTAAGACAACAAACATCTCATTGAAATGTCAAGTTTACTTCGACAAAAAAAAGCTCTAGTGTGAGAAAATCGGAAATAAAAAACTTGGAACTGGACTGCAATAATAAACGTACACAGCTGAGAATTTCTAATGGGTGTTCTTCCTGAATTCGGGTGAAAAAGTCCAATACAGAGTTTTTTCATGAAATTAAAAAAGTTTTACGAAAAAAGTTCCGACACGTGCACCTCGTACAAAAAAACGTGGACTGCAGTAATGATAGTACACAGCAGATTATTTCGAAAGGGTGTTCATAAATTAAAGTGTTAAGATTCCGTTCATTACAATAAGAAAAAAGTTGCACAGTTGTTCAAAAACGGTTTGTTTTCAAAATGTAGTAGTTAGAAAACGCTAGCCAATTAAAATTCTCAATTTGTTGAAACCTTTGAGGTTTCTTTTGGACATGAAATGATAATAATTCAAAACCTAGTATGCAAGGAATAATCACATATCAACGAACCTTGATGTATTTTTAATGGCAAAAATTGTTTAATGTTTCATGAACTGTATTTTTGTACTTACTCAGAGCACCATCTAGATGTTGGAAAGTCCTTTTGGAGTTTTTCATATTATTATTGCCATCGCCTTTTCTGAAAAATAAAATAGTAGGTACTTTAGTACCAAATAATAAACTTTTGTATCTCAATTAAATGACTGTAGCAGAACAATACAGGGGATTGAAATTTGTAATTACTGTTCATATTTCCAACTAATTCATTTCTTGACATATAATTGAAGTATGGAATGGAGTGTTCTATATGAGATTTATTCCAAAATAAATCACAAAGCAATGGAATAAAATGATATGACTTACTTGATTTCTGCCTCCATGCTGATCGATTTGTTAATGCAAAATAGGCCTCCGTCCGAGTTCCTTCTGAAAAACTCAGCGAGCGGTATGTTCTCCACATTTTCGCCGATTATTTTCATAAGGACGGCTTGATCTTCGGGCATGGCTTTCTTCGATAAAGTCAGAAAATCATCGGGAATCTCGTCTACGGCCATTTTCACCTAAAACATTTTCATTCCCAAGAATGGTCCCGATAAGGTCCACTTTACGTCATCGAACGAACGATATAAATAATAGTTTAGGCGGCGCAAAGGACAGTCGACTCACCTTCACAGCCTGAGCAGGATACTGGCTCAGGATGTCGCTCAACTTTTCCAGAGGGTACAAAACCTCTTCCGTCACATTGATGACATCGGTACTACCGATGTCGACGAAGTAGATCTGAGCTAGTTCTTCTTTCGGAGACCAATCGATCGCTTGGATCCGGCACCAACTGCCGTCTGCTTTACATTTTCCGAAATACAGTTTACCTTCGCTGTTCTGGAACGAATCATCAAGCAAATTAGTGAACAAATGTCACATACAGGGAGAAACTCAGTAATTACCACCATAGTTTCTGAGAGAATGAAAATAGTTGATACCGAGAGAAAAACAACTACTTTCTTGGCTAAACGCCACGCAGACCATTTAATGGGGTAGTTTCCTATATTGTGGTTTTTATCTCACTGTGAAGTTTGTAAAAAATTAATATATACGTATTTTTTCTGTTATTCGTAAGATCAAATTTCACTTCAGAAAAAAATAAATAAAAGTGGAACTTGGCGCCTCCACCATTCCTATGACGTTCTTTCTGAAAATTCACATTCACACAGAGTTGAAATTCGATTCTCTGTTCCAGTACGATGTTGTTGACATCATCAATATGTCTAGATTCCCGGAAATTGTTCTTTGAATGCATAATAACTATATAATAACAGCAATGGGATATAATAGGTTCTTCTATCCGGATCGAAGGACCATTATGTAACTTTCGGAGATTCAAAGCACAAATAAACCTCTCGAAAGTTTATCTTTATTCAGATTATACAAAAATACGACTGACAAATTTTGTCAGATCAATATATTCAACTTTTTTATACATAGTGAAACAAAACACAAAAACAAAATATAAAGTGAGATTCAACACCTACTTTGTCAAGAATTATGAATAATTCCCATAAATCTCTCATTGGCTGAATGAAGTTGATTACTAATAAAGATAAATTATGACATTTTGCGATAGCATCTATAATTTTTCACTATCGTTATATTACAATATGTTTGCTCCTTAATAAAACAGATCTATTTTCTAGGAAAGTTGCAGATTATATCTTGCAATAGCACTTAATACTTCGAGTCCGTCTGCACCAATCAAAATACTGACAGGCATAACAAGAGGAAGGAGCCATGGGTGTCGGCTTCATTCTATTCTGACCGATGGCAGGAAGTTAAAAAGGGTAGTATCATTGCATGTAGCCCATAGTGATTCATTGATTCAATGATATTTTCGTTTAGGATCGAGCTCTATTCGAGATATTTCAATGCATTAATAACAAAACCATAACCTGTCAGAATGAAGCCAACTACCTTCTGCATTCATGCTATGAGTGCATTTGTGGTTATTTATGTTTTTGTTTACCAGTTTTACTTCTTCTTCTATTTTTTTTCATTCGTTAGCAATTCGCTAGCTATACTCTTCACCATCAGCTATTTTCAGACTAGATTCAGACGTCATAGTTTGCCGCCCCGAAAATTAAAAATAGCTTTAATTTGAAAATGAAAACGACTTGGACTGTATCGGTCGCCATTCTGTACATCTTGGACATAAAACTGGAGGAGGGAGGGGGAGTGAAATCACATTTCATGTCATGATTTTTTCTTTCACAAAATGATAGTGTTGTTTAAATTATATCCACTTATTTATCATGGTCATTAATGTGTATAGTGAGAGGTATAGTGTTTTATCTATCTCTCTCGCTCTATCGCTCATATTTTTTCTATCAATTTACCTTCCGCTTAGACATATGAGTTTTTGAATCAAATAATAGTTTTTGTAACAGGCGGCTCAAGGGTTGCATAAAGTACTATTATTATAGGCCGAAAATTCGTTTCATAAAGAAAAGTACGTGTTTTCATTTGCCAAAATCTGTATCAGAATGAAAATCCATGTTTCAGACTGAACGTTATTGATGAATCGGTAGCAGATATTAATGAAATCTGTGGCAATTGCCCCTGGTGCCCCCCCCCCTCTGGATCCGCCACTGGAAACGAAAACCTGCAGACCGGTTTCGAGCTTTGGGTTCTCATCAGTGCAGGGGTGTCTCCAGATAGCATTCATGACCACCATCTGGTGTGAATCCGGCTCATGAACTATTGTGGTAATGCCTTTGAATTTCTCCCTCTTTGTCCATTTCATACCAGTCTGAGTAATTATTTTTTTCTTAGTTGAATAAATGCGTTGATTGGTGGAAAATGTGTCAATCTATATTTTCCCTAAAGTGGGTAAAATTGTTTCGAGTTGAAAAAACATCAACATCAACAAAAAAAAACGAGTTTTCAAGTTTTTTCTCAATAGACAAAATATAGTAGATCCCGTCAAAACCTCGATATGTTTTCAATATAATACAGGCTGTTTATAAAGTTGGAGGGAAAAAATTCACGTACCTGTTTCGTTATTGGTGATATAAGATGTGTAGGAGGATCAGTAATGACCAAGGCTTCTAGATCTGTCAAATGCGACTGTAGCTTCAAAAATCCCTGTGAGCGCACCTGGACATACACATCGCCGTTGCTTTCAATATGCGAGACAAAAACTTCAGTTATCGTTTCCTAACAAAAAAAAAAATAGGAAAAGTCACAATGATATCAACAATTTTCAAAAACATACCTTTTGAATGACAGGTAACGCAGATTCGATTGTCAAAAGATGTATCAATTCCTCATTGATTGATTTGCCCGTTTCGAAATTGTACATGAAAATGGGCAAGCTGAGATCATTCTCATCAATACCTGTAAAACAATCAAAATTTCACCAATATACACAATTAAGTTATAAAACCTATGAATTGAGTTATTTTCAAACAAGTTTTTAATAGTTCAACACATCAAATTCTTGCAGTTCACCTGCAACCAGGTGATCAAAGAAACTATGGACAGGAATCAATTTTCTATGAATTTCATAATAAATTAAATGCATTTTTCTAAATGAGAATCCTAAAATATCGTGATCAATTCGTGAAATTGTCTGTTTCCGTTTGCTAAACCTCATCAGTTGCACTATGACAGTTGACAAACGATTCATGGATGCTACACAAATCTTATACACAAGTGATAACATTATGTTTTATTATTTATTAGCAGCAAATTATGACAAAATTCTTTATTTTTACTCACCGACATTCTCACGTGAGAGTTCCAAGATAACTTGAGTGTACGAAATCGACTGAAGAACTTCCGAAGTGTGGGAAATTTCATACAATTCTTCCAAGCCAACCAATCGACATACGAATGCCTAAAAACGTAGCTATCAGTAAGGTGGACATTAACTAATGTCTTGGAAACAATGAAAATAACGGACTATGAAATGATGTTTCGTTAGAATTTCAGTTTGATTCTATCAATTCCAAGATTCAACTCGAGTATTAAAGCTATTATGGATATTATTGAGATGTTTATCTATGTTTCTTGACTTCATCAAGCACCTCTGAACTACTTGATAGCTCCATGGAATATTTCCCTCGTATATTAAATGTCCATAAGAGCAGTGCAATTATCAAACACTCATAGCGGTAATTGCACTGGACCGCGGCAATTGCACTGCAGAGTGAAGATTGCACTGCCAGAACAAATAAATGTCAGATAGACTCCAAAAAGTGAAAGGAATTTCGCGTTTTCTTGAGTGATCCATACAATCTATCAAGAATTTCTTTATTCGTGAAATATTCCAATGAAATAAATTGCATTCGTTCATTTTCATATTTTGTAAAAGAGCCCTCCTCCTTCGGACTCTTTCGCCAAAATATGAAAATAAACTTGCAATTTTTAGATAACACGCTATTTTGCATAATTATCGGTAATATTTATGCACTCGTGCAATTATAACCGATGATTTGTTTCATACTTCTCGACTTATAAGGAAACCAAGATTAGAGCAGGCATACCATCCATTCTGAATATTTGCGGCTCAGATTTCTGCTGAAATTACTGACCATCAAAAGGTAGTGTGGAGTCAACAATCAACATATTTTCAGGACACAGAAGAAGATTTGGGTGTGGGTAGGTTCTAGTTTGAATTATGAATGAATTATTTAATATTGAAAACTCTTTGACAATGCCTATGAATTCAAAAGCTACCGAGCTGTGATATCAATATCTTCTTGCAATTTGATTGATTGGAGTTTTGACGGCTGGGAATCACTCCGCTGTTGCCTGATCTCTATGAAACCCTTGAATGAAAAAAAAATTAATGAATATCCTACTAATCATAGCTTTCTGTCCAAACTGGCAACATCGTCAAGTCCATCATGCATTTTATTGGCACCCGCGAGAAGATGAGGGACCAATCCAAATTGCTCGAGTACTGACGTAACACATTTAGCGGCAAAGTCTGATCATTTGAGTTCACTTGTTCATTTTGGCGTTTTCTATAATTTTTTCTATGATACATTGATGGAATGAAAATCTCAAAATATTATTTCAAGATAGTCCAGAGCCATACATTTCAAGATGTATTTTTTCTAGAAATACAGGAAAGGTCTATTGAAAAAAGCGAAATATTGAAGTGACAGCTCAATGCTGTCGATTTTTTTCAAAATTTCTGCACCAATAATCTGGTTGTAAATACCCAACTATTTCGGAACAGCAGAATTTCAGCAAAGTCAGTGGAATTACTGACACTGCTGACAGTTGAATTGAGATTTTTTCTACCTTGAACGAGAGAGAGGAAGGTTCTCTCCTTTTCCGTCTTTCTATTCAATGATACCAACGTAGCCGCATTGAAATATAGAGAGGTCCGATAAATCTGTCCTTGTCTAACATCGAGTTTGTGCCACTGAACTATTTTTGAATCCAGCAGAGAGTTGAATTTAACGATATTAACAAATTATGTCAAAATAAGTATGATATAATTCGAAATTTCATATAAAAAATTGGAAAGGTTATCGGTCAATGACATTTATGACAGACATATCACATCATTATAACATCGAAAATAGTTCAGTGGCGCAGAGTAGATGTTAGACAAGGAAGGATTTATCGGACCTATTACTGAAGAGAAAGATGGAAAAGAAGAACTTTCCTCTCTCTCGTTCAAGGTAGAAAGGAGCTCAATAGAGCAATGTCTGCTGATCAAATAAACCAATTTGAACTCTTCTTTGGACTCATTCACTTCTCTCCCAGGATTCATGATGAATATATTAACAAACATGTCAATAAATAAATGCTCCAGGTATTGTATTTTAGTGGTAAATGTGCAAGAAAGTTCCATGTACCCTTATGGAAAATGTGTATGCTTGTCCCCCCATCAGTTGTTCAATGGCCGACATATGACGTCTCTGAAAATGCTCTATTCGGAATAAAGCCACAATAAAGTCTCATTGTAATCAATACACACATTTTTTTATGTTCTGGTTCCCCCGAAAAGTAATATCTTGTAATGTTCAGAGAACATCCTGAAAACCAAGAGAATTTCTGAATGTCCAAACATTACCTGAGCTTGCGATTTGGCGAACTCTCTTTTCAGCTTGAAAATGCTATCGTTCGGGACGAACATCTCGTCCCCGTAGTCGATGAAGAAGCAGGAGACGTCGCTCTCCCCCACTGCGACGGCGCGTACCCTGTACCACTGGCTCTCGAATTCGGTGACGTAGTAGCCGGCCGCGTTGATTTTCTCGGCTCGCAGGCTGTCCTTGTGCGTGGAATAGAACTCTTCCATTTGCTCCACCATCCGATTGAACGCATCCTGTTGACAAGAATAAGAACATTTCGTGCGAAAACGATATGAAAATCATCGATTTCTAGGTTAGATTTCAATGGGTTGCGTACAAGAACTGTCAGATGACCCACCCTGGAGGCGAAACATTGAAACACAACCTCACTTTTTTGTTTACGAATGATTCAAAGAGTTTTTCACAATTAGATTGGCATACGAATCGTGTTTTTCGGCTATTCATTGATTCGCGCATGCCATCACATTGTGTTGTTGTACAATGCACAAAAAATGCAGCAAGAGACGAAGGAATCCGGTTAGTATATTATGATTTAGAAGTAAGTACCTACTATAGTCACTCACATATAGTTTTCATTTTGAAATTTGGTAATTTATCTGATTTTCCATCGGAATTCCTTTTGCAATAGGAGCTTATAGGAATACTGGTGAAATTTCTAAAAAAATGCAAGAAGATTGGATTCATGCAATCAAACGGGAGGACTGGTCTGACAAGCTGACGAAATATGATCGTGTGTGCTGTAGACATTTTCAATCTTTTAGCAGTATTAGCTTCTATTGTAGAAATAGCAGAAGGAATTTTAATAAGAAGTGACAAAATTTCATAATGTGAGATTACTATTCACCTGAGAAATCATATTCCTTCGTCTCTCGTTGCTTTTTTTTTGTATTTTACAACAGCACAATGAGAAGGAATGCTTGAATTAATGATTAGCGCAAAAAACACGATTCGTATACCAAGATATTGTGGAAAACTATTTCAATCCTTTGATTCCTCTGAAAATACAAAAGGTGTGGTTGTGTTTCAATGTTTTACAGAAAAGTGAGGTTGGGTTCCAATGTTATACCTCCAGGGTCGGTCATCGTACACGCGACCTATACTTGAAAAAAAAAATTGTTAAACGGGAGTGTTCAAATCAACTTCTTAGTGTAATCATTGCGCAAAAATGAGATGAATATTGCCACACAAGTTGTTCTTCAATTTTGAAAGATTATATTATCCTAATCTCTAGATTTCTATTAATATCCATCCATGAATCTCAGAAATACTTTGACAAAACTGCTCTCAGCACTATTAGACTCGGGACGATAATTTTCGAAACCGAAAAAATTTATAGTAGAATTGAACCCATTGAAAAAGGAAGATAATATTAACATCTTACCAATCAACAATATCTTTTATAAAAAGGTTCATCACTCGAGTACAGTTCTACATACAATAGGGAACTAGCTATATGTAGACTTCCTAAATGTACTGGACACTGCTGTTTTGAAGTTTTTTGTATATTAGAGTACGGACACTAGACAAGCAGTGACAATCAAACATAACCACAAACGATTTTGAAGCAAATCATATGTTTTTGCCAGACAAGGACAAGAATATGTTTTTCGCTTAGATAAAGGATCCTCGCATCTTCCTTCCTCCATAAGTCCTGGGAAGAGTACATCCATATATCTTTCTCAGTCTTTGATTTTTGTCTGAGAGTACATAGCGTCTCCTCGAGTGGGTAAAAGGGTACGATATATTGATTGGACCATTATTCTTCTCGAAATATTGAATGATAATGCTGAAGGACCTCAATGGAGATCGATATCAAGTTGGTATGTACATATATACCAACGAAATACATATACTATTCCTATGAAATAAGTCTCTTGTATGTAGGTTTATATAATATATACGTTCAGTTGAATATTTTTTCATCACAAAACTTCAGAATGGGGTAAAAACTGATAAATTCCCTATTTTTTTCTTCTATATGTTTCCTGAATTCCTCACTCTCTTCCACTCGTAAATCTTGGATTTTTGAATATTCCTGCTCTAAAAAATTCGATTCCCAAGTCTTTTTCTTTCAAAATATGTTCTAAATTGGAATTAGGTTCTTTTCGATACTCACTCAGTTTATAAATTGTGGGTTCGGCTCTTTCTCTCAATACATTCTTCAACATCAAATCTTCCGTTCTGAAGAACCTACCAAGAAATTTGAATACCTCGCAAATTTTGTGGCCTGAACCTATATTCCATGCCGGCCGCATCATATACAGTTTCCATTTTTGTAGAATTACGTTATCCGATGGAAATTTGAATGGGGTGAATTGATTTCCCGTGTTTTCACAGTTGGAAACTGCAAAAACTTGCATCTTTTTCCTAACTCTCTCAATTTGTCAAACCTTTGAAATTTATGTCATGTACGTCCGTGTACTGTCAGTTCCCGCTTTTTCCATCAATTTATTTGTGGTTATGTCTGATTGTCAGTGCTGGTCATAGTGTCCGTACTCTAATATACAAAAAAAGTCAAAGAAGCAGTGTCAAGTACATTTAGGAACTCTAGTTCAAACGATAGTCGTTGGACTCTGGTCTTTCAAGCGGGGGTTTAAGGTCCACATTCCGTACACACTTGAGAGGCATTTGGCGTAAAAAAAACACTTTTCAATGATTCATAATCAAGAAGTTAACAATCTAACCAATAGAAAAACGATCGAACTTACGCTCTCCGGTGTGGAACACTGCCGACACCAAATCTCATTGGCCGACATGACGCACGTGACCTCGGCAAACAGTTTCCCGTCCTCCTGGAACTGGACGGTGTTGGAGGGCACCGAGACGTCCGACAGGGTCTTGAAGGTGCTCCACGACCTGTTTTTCTGCAATACCTAGGAGGTTAGAGAGAAAGCGACCTTCGTTAAACCAGGTTAGCCCAAAGCGAATCCAAGCAGGTTAGGGGGGGGAAGGGTTAGATGATGTGCTATGAGGGTTGGGTAGCATTATTTCCAATTGGCATTAGGACGAACAGCCTTAACGACTTTAGTGCAAAAGGTTAGGTTTGTTAGAAATAATATGTACAAAAGACAATGGTGACGGTTCGGGAACGAATCTGCTCCCGTTTTCAACATAAAAAATGGATATTTGTATAGCAAATTCGGATTTGTCTTGACACTTCTCAGTACTTAGTGACAATTGGAGACGTCCAAAGCTAAGTGAAAATTTTATATTTTTTCTATATACCTTTATTTCTTTTCTCCAAACCTATTCAATACAAATTGCGAGACAAATTGTCACTGACAAGCTAGTGAATTTTTCCTTTATGCTCTCTGATAGGAACATTTTTTAAATGCAGTTTCATTTTGGGAAAATCATCTGATTTGTCCTCACCTCACATATATTAAAATAATCTTCATATTTTAATTTTATAGAAACGAGGAGAAATCTCAAAAAATCTGGAAAATAATGAATGTATCGCCTCCTCGATTAACCTCAGATTTTGTTTAATTGGTAAAAAAAATTGTTTTGAAAAATTTACCATGATTTTCAATATGAAAGTTGATTTTTATCAAAAACGGTCAACTTCATAGCTCATGACCACGAGTATCTCTTTTGTGTAGAAAACATTGGTTGTTCGAATGAGCGGCTCGAATCTGTACTTTTTCCAGTGGCGTAGCAGTTGGGGAGAAAACTATCCACTCACCCTTCAAAATCTTCACCAATCATGACTTTAAAAAAATAAATTCGGCACAAAACATAGTTTATTATGAGTACAAAATGCTTACGAAAGTTGTTCTCTGTGCGATAAATGGTTCCAGAGATATTCGCGAAAAACGATTTTTTTTTCAAATTTCAACACCCTGTATCTCGAAACTGGTGCATATTAGAGGGTAAGTTGATGAAAACTTTTTTCATATTTTTGGACGAGGTATCAGACCCTGGACTCCTGCACATATATTATGAAGCACCTTGTATAGTGTTCAGAACCCAGATTAACAACTTCAGGATTTTGAAACTATTCGTTATTTCATGTCTCTATCTGAACATTCGATGTAATAATCTACTGACATTCAATTGGAACAGCCCTCTATCTGTTCTGTAAATTCAGAATTTTGATCACTCTGTATCTGTTCCGATCAAATGTCAGAAGATGGTAAATCAATAGTTAAGACAAGGACATGACTGCCGTTTTGACCGATAATGAATAGTTTCGACACAAAATAATCCTAAAGTTGGAAAAATCTCGGTTTTGAACACCCTATACCTCTGTGATCATTTTCGTTAGACCCCAAGTGTGATACATTGATGAATCAGCTCTTCAGGGAAAATCTAAACATGCAATGAAATACAGGGTCTTCTATTTGAAATATCAAAGTTGCTACTACTTTCTAGTAGAAGCGGCAACACTGCATTGTCGAAAATATTTCGAAAGAAGAGAGCGTAATCTCAAATATGTGTAACATGCACATCTTCATAAACTTGCGACTGATATTCCATATAAAGATAGTGTAAGAGCGTCGTAATATACCTCGCGGTCAACACGTACAGATTCCTACGTTTACACGTTACAAAGTGGTACTACCACTCTGCAGACAGATGGCACTACCTGACTTTGTGAGTGGAATGATCCACCAGTCTTATTCATTGAACTAGATCTCATAACAAAGAGATCTAGGATGAACAGAATTGCCCGAATTGTCAGCAGAGGCGACAGCTTTTTTATGAATAACGTGACCTCAAAAAATATGTACAGTGGTTCGATTTTGAAATGTCCTTGGAGGCATTATTTTGTGAATAACAGTAAACGTATAACAAGTTATAAAACGTAGATCGTACAAGGTTGAGAAAGTAACAACTCCAGTTGTGTACTATATTTTCTTCAATTTCGGTATTTTATGCAGATGTCAACGCAGCATATTTCCAGTTGAATAGTGGAAGAATACTATATTTACAATGGTAGTTTTTTAAAAGGTCTTTGGAATTTTTGTGCAGTGATTTTGACTTGATATAATATGTACTATAATGTCAATGTTGATTGAAGAATATTAAAAATGGTACCAGTGGTAGTGATTTGACAATTCGATTCAAATTATTGTGATATTTGAATAAAAATCATTGGTTTTTCTCTTGATGCTCAAAACATTCTCCGATTTAGATTCCAGCATGTTTTTTGTTCGATTTTAGAACAATTTCAATGGAAAAAAATCTTCAACTACCAAATCGTAATTTGATGCAAACACGATTTTATGATGCTGAAATATGAATGCAAGCCAACACCATCACAACATCCAAATGTTAATGAATCACCAGGAATTAAGATAGTAAGTGAAAAAGAAATACCACACATTTCAAAAAATGGAGAAACTCTGGATTGTAGAGACTTCCAAGTAGTCTCTAGATATTCAGAGAATAAGACACACATTTTCAACTTCCCACTTATCTTTGTCGTCACTGAAACTGGTACTAACACAAACCCAGATTTTCTCCCCATTTTTCCATTTTTTTTCTTGCTGTGGTGCACATGAACCACAAATACCTACGAAAACTTACGTCTTCAGGTTTGCAATGTCTCAGTACATAATTGTCCGAGCATTTTTCGATTTGGATGCAAGGACTACTGTCGATGGTTTTCAGCCAATCTGATGGTAACTGCTCACTGTACATATCTGCATAATCTAATTGAAGCTGCCAGTTCCAAATCCCTAAAAACAATCATCAATAATTTTTTGATCAATTGGATTCTTTTATTGTTCTTTCTCACCATGATTGTGCTTTTCAAGAAGAGGTGGTATTCTGTTCAATATGTCTGTATCACTGGACACCAGCAAACATTTTCGTCTATCATGCTTCGAATGCAGATCATTGAAAGCTGCAGAGGCACAATATTTTTTGGCCTCCCATTCATTACTAAATTCTTTGGGGTAACTAGTGTAAATTTTACTACCAACCTGGTAAAAAATATTTTTCAATATTCTCAAGTTGACAGAAACACACAGAGAGTTGAACTCACCTTGATTTTGCAAGTGTGCAATCTATTCTGTTTCGTTTTGATCAGATTGGTGGAAATTTCCACATCACCTAATTTGTAAAGCTCAGCGAATTTCTTCAGATCGATTATTGGATCTCCCGTCTGTATGTATTCTATGCCCTAAAATACGAATTCCTGAATTTATTCCAGATATTTATCATAATAATTAAGGAAGGTTTCAAAGAAATATAAAAATTCTAAACCGTTAATGGGTAGCATAGGGTTAAACTATTTGCTACAAATCCACATTATATTTTTCTCAAAATCGATAATCTGAAATATTAAGTGAACGAAATTTCTGCATTATGTCCTATCAGAAGTAAAATAAAAGAATGAATTACTTCACATTGTCGATTTCAAGAAAATGATTATTTGTCACTCATCTAGGACACTTGTAAAAACATTTCATTCCAACATCAATAATCTTCTACAAACCAAAATAATTTACATACATTTTCAACTTGCTCCTCAAAAAATGGATGAAAGACCTGTGTGCCAAATGGTAAATTTTTATTAATATAAACATAATTTCAATTAATACAAGATGAAATTAACTAATACCCTTGATCGTTTACCCTAACAAGATGGTCCACCTCCATGAACAATATTGAAGCCAAATTTTACCTCAGTTGTTGGCTGGTTTGTAGGCGACTCTAGCGAAATTCAGCAAAATATGGCCGCATGTTACAGAATTATCTAGGAATATCCTTCATTTTGAAGCAGGAAAATAACTAACTTTGATATTCGGGAGGCTTTTAAAATAGTAGATTGTTTTAGTAACACCTTTTTGGTAAGCGAATTTTGCGAAAGCAAAACTTGCGTCCATCGGATATTATCTTTCGACAGGGGCGAAATATTCTCGGAAATTTTGACGCTAACTTAGATCAGTTTGAATCGCGGCACGTTTGGTTATTCGCAAAGAGAACATTAACCCCTTTTATTTGCTTTTTGTTTCAACTCATTATCACATGACGAGGAAAATAAACTTCGACATGGCGCCCAACGTGGGGCGATAAGTTATTCCAGATGGAATGAAATGAACTCTTATAAATGTCTTCCAGATACGAATTCCGAATATGACAAGTTTCGTAGTTCTGAACGAACTACGTGGTACCTAAGCCAACAAAACGATCAAACTAACAGCACGCTGAAAAAAGTAGCTCTTATCACAGCACATATCTGGGAGGAAATCTCGACAACCCGTGAATACTATCAAATCATTAAGCTTCAGCGGCCTGAATTTGGAATACCCTCGGCAATTTTTATTGGATCTTGAGATATATTTTGAGCAGTACCGGATTCCGGAGAGCATCCAAGTTCAGAAAACGGCCGAATTTCTAGAGGGCGAAACCTCCTATTCTGTGTCTCTCCATGTAGTGGTCGACATAGTTTCATCTGACTCTCTTATAAAAAATGCTGGTGTTCCGCAAGGATCAATTCTAGCACCAACACTATTTCTACTCCATATCAACGATTTGTTGGAAGCAATTTCATGTCCAGTACACAGCTTCGCGGATGATAGAACCCTCCATACCGCCTTCTCTTCCAGGGCTCCAATACCAGCCAGGCAAATCAGAAACGAACGAGGGAGAAATGTTGACAACATCTTCAATCTTCAATCTCCGTTACTTCTTTCAAGAATATAACATTATAAGAACGGGAAACGATATTGTAAGACATTTATCGGTATTTAGGTCGAGATTGTTACGGACGCACCAAAGATCAAGGTCATTTTGAAGAATTTGACTGTCTAGGACATCTCTGATGAAGTCATCAGCAAAAACTAAGAAGCTTTCACTTTTGAAAACATCGGAAATGTCATTTATAAAAAGATTGAATAGTAAGGGTCCACAGTGAGAGCCCTGAGGGACACCTGAGGGACACCCCACACCCACACTCACCCTAGTGGAAAGCGGTAACTGAAGGGCATTGGACACCATGCCCAAGCCGCCGATGATAGAAGCACTGGCCGTCACGTTCGATTCGTCGGTGGGACTGCTGTTCCCGCTGTCCCTGTCTTTGACCACGCTGATCTCCGACATCATTCTCGTTATACGCTTCTTCGTGTGCGACAACACCGAACATCCTTCCGAGCTGTTGTTCGATTCGGAATGCTTGGTGCTACTAGAGTTCGACACGTTGGTTTGTATCTGCAAAAAAGTTCCGATCTGAAGTTGGTTAAAAAATAATGAGAATGCTATACAGGAAGTAACATAAGTACGTTCAAGAGAAGTATTCCTGAGACAATTTTAAGGAAAAAAGTATATGAACTTGTGTCCGGAAATGCTTTATTTCGGAGATACAAGGTGTTCAAATACAGAGAATAAAGTAGTTTATTTTGACGAGACCTACCACATAATGGGCTTATATCACAAAAAAAATTTATTTAATAATTCGATAGAACTCACCCAAACTAGCTCACCACCGCAAACCGTTTCTTTCTGTGAGCTCCCTACGATTTATAAAAAATTAATGAAATCCCCGATTTTTCGGACCTCCGAAAACGAGGCGATGATGTGACGTCAAAACCCTAATACTGAAACAAGACTATTCCAGGCAGAGATGAATGAGACATGATTTCTGACAGAGTGAATTAGCGCGAGATCACAGTTGATAGAATTAATATATCAGTTGCCTCAGTCTCCGTCGGGCGTTTGGTATTTTCTTTTAACTATGGCGAGATGAGGTTTCTACGTCATAAGAGGGTCCGTTTTCAGAAGGTACTATTATTTATGTCCAAACATAAAACATTTCAGTTAATTTTTCCGATCGAATTATGTCATCAATCATGATTTATGTATAAAAGGATCATTATAAACATGGTTTGAGTTAAAAGTTCTACTAAGGTGTACACGCCCAAGTTCTCAGCAACTTCACTTAGCTCAATTTTCCTAGATTGGGTCCTCATAGACGGAAGAGGAAACTTCATTTTCAGCCGGTGTTCATAACCTGTGGTACCACAAGTATATTTGATGGCAAACGCTTTATTTATTGTTTTGATTTTCCACCTTTTCCTGCATTCACTTTTCACTGTTAAATTTTGAATTTGGTCGGTACCAAAAACGCCATTAAATAATATATCACGTTGTAGTTTACTTGCTTTTCTTAGTTTCGTTTTCAAATTTTCAATTTCATTGTGTAATTTTGCGATCAATTCCTCTTTTTCCATGATTATTTTGTTTTATATTTTGTGCGATGATGATAATGGAATTTTGTTCTTGATATCGTCTGCTTTGTTAATTGAGAGAACAGCAGAACAGAACAGATTTTGAAATCTTCTGTTTGAAAATGGGCCTAAAATATAGTTTCATTCTAATCAGATGCTGTTATAACAAGTTAATTTTAATGAGTACCTCACAAATTTTGCTCGTCTTCAAATTGATTTTCCACCTAGGCCGTTTCATATCTTCCCTCCATAAGCGAATCGTTGATATTTGTTTTGGAAAATTGAATAAATGATATTCATTTTTGCTTTTGGGTGTATGATAAATTGACATTCATCATACAGGGCGTGGAAAGAAATTCTGAATTGAGACTTTATCACGAATCTGCGATTAGAGGTTTATAAAAATCACAAGTTTCCATGTATTGCTTCATATCAATATATATCCATTTTTTTGTATGTCCATAATTTATCTTTGTATATTCCTTTTCAACGATATTCATTTTGTTCAGAATTGGCACAATTCATTAAACAGCAAGTCATTTCCAGAACTGCTTTTTTCTCGAAAGTATAATCATGAAATTGTATAATCATGAAATTTTATATCAATTCTGACGTTTATAAAATTTATTGTCAAATTCAAACAACTTCCAATGAAAAAGCGCGGGACGACTATGGTGCTCTTGTCACAATGAAAGGCGTGTAACTTTATGAATCTAAACATTCAAAAACCCTAACCGTTATCATTTCTGTGGTGTCCGAACTCTTATCAAACTAATACCATCCAGTGACTCTACTGATTAGATTATAATGTCATTTGAATACGTCTCTTTCAATGTGAATCTGATAAATAATATTCAGGGAAATATTAAAATGTATTGATTGCCTATTATGTTTTAAATTTAAATGTTTCGCTTCAGTCAGTGAATCCCCTAGCAAACATCGCCAACATCGGTAATCGGTGAATCCCCTAGCAAACATCGGTAATCGGTGAATACCCAACAAGATTCTTGATTACACACAATTTTCTATTTTTTTGCCCGGAATTATGTAAATCTTTTTTACTCCTGTCTCTGCTCCTGGTAATTACCTACCTAACTACAAGGCTAACTACCAAACTCGTAAATGACTAGTAGATAGCAGAAATTGCATTTTTCAAACTATATATGCCGTTTTATTATTAAATCTACCGCTTTTTCATGTCAAGTCTATCGCTCATCTCATTCTCCACCTAGAAACACTGGCCAAATTTCAAATTTGCGCGGAAAATTAGGAAATTCAAGAATACTTAATCTCTTACATAAAATTTCTCCGAAACGGCATTCTAGAAAATATTTGGTAGGTCTGAGAATCGGTCGTAGTCTATATTATGAATTGAAAATTCAAGATGGCGGATTCAACATGGCGGACGAGTTTCGTAATTATAATCTGATTCTATTCAAAATTTGTATATGGGGACTCCCGGGGTCGGCAATTATGATTCTTTCATCAAAATTGGAAAATTCAAGATGGCAGATCCAATATGGAGGACGAGTGTTGTAATTATGATCCGATGCTATTCAAAATTGGTATCTGAGGGTTTTCGGGGTCAGATTATGATTCTTTCATGAAAATTTGGAAATTCAAGATGGCAGATCCAATATGACGGACGAGTGTTGTAATTATGATCCGATTCTATTCAAAATTGGTGTGTGGGGGTTTTGCGGGGTCGGAAATTATGATTTCTTAGTTAACATTTGGAAATTCAAGATGGCAGATGTAATATGACGGACCTGTTTTGTAATTATGATCCGATTATATTGAATATTGGTGTCTGGGGGTTTTGCGGGGTCGGAATTTATGATTTCTTCAGCAAAATCAGGATATTCAAGATGACGGATGCAATATTTTTTGTATAAATTGGGAATTCAATATGGCGAACGATGAGCTATGTAATAAATAGTAGAAAAACTGAATAAACATGCTTTTATAGATAGCCAAACTATAAGGAAGTAGGAAATGAATAGTAGTTCAAAAAATTAAAGACATAGACTGTCGAACTAAAAATAACTAGAAAATAGAATAATAAAAGTGTGTGTGATAAACATTTACCTAAAACAATATTTTCTAGAAATAAAACAACGTTTACCGGGTCAGGTGGTTTAGTACAAGGATATAACTCACCGTCATGGAACTCCCGTTGACATACACACTCCGATCGGGAGTGATGACGACCGGCTCGCTCTGCGCCATCTTGCCCCCCTGGTGTTCCGTCCTGTGCGCAGTCCTGTTCCCACGCACCGCCATCACGTTCTGCGTCGGCCCGTTGATCGTCGAGTGTTCGGCTTTGATCGTCGAGTGTTCGGCTTTGATCGTCGAGTGCTCGGCTTTGATCGTCGAGTGCTCGGGTATGACGACCTTGGACGGCACAGACGGCCGGTGGTAGCTGAGGAACTGGTTGTGAGAGACGGCGGCCGGCCTAGATGACGTCTGGTAGTGTTTGCGAGGCGAAGACGTGTGGTTGGGGCGCCAATTGCTGGTGGCCGGGGCGGGTTTGGAGAATTTCGGCGCATATTTCGGAGGGAATCGCAGAGTTTTGGGGCTAGGAACGTGTAAACGATGATGTAAATCGGTGGACGACCCAAATAAGTGGAACCACGTGCTAACAGAACGTGGTTCACGAATTGTGTCAACAACATGAATATAATATGAACAGAAAATATGTTGTTCCTGGATGTATGACAAATTGATATTCATCATACAGGGCGTGGAAAGACATTCTGAATTGAGAAACTCACGAATCTGCGCTCAGGTCTATAAAAATAACAAGTTTCCATCCAAATCATTGAAAAGGGATATTCTCAGATGAATTATGAACATAAAAAATAATATACAGGGTGTCCCTAGACCAGTGGGACAGTTGTATCTGTTAAACATACACGATAAGAATTACAAAATCTTCTGAAGTTGAGAATTTGCATTGTTTTCTGTTGAATAAACCGAGAAAGAATTGATATGTATCACAGATAGAATGCGAATTCTCAATGTATTTCTTTATTTAAATATATACCCATTTTTTCATGTTCATAATTTATCTGAGAATATTCCTTTTCAATTGAAAATATGTTATTGTGAACGACCATTTGTTTCGAGAAACATACAAAATAATGAAAAATTTAAATGATATTCAATAATAATAATGATAAAAATAATAGTAACAATAAAATTTATCATTATATTGATAAAATATTTATCTAACAATACTCCCTTCAATATGAATTTGAAGTGAAATCAAAATCTAACAAATGAATCCACAGGTTGACAATTTCAGTTATCATTTCAGTTATTGCATTTCATCTTTCAGTATTACATTAATACCATTGTCGTTGTTGATGAAAACATTGAAAACCTACTAGACAAGATAATACTGTCTATTCATTGGGAAAAAATATGCAGAAATCACCCTTATCGACGATATTTTCAGAAAGCTAGCGACCTCTAGTAATTTATTTGTCATCGGCGGGATTGGAGAATCTCTGGAGGCGAATCGCAGAGTTTTGGGACTGATAACGTGTTAGAAAAATGATGAGAGTGAGGCTGATGCCTGGACACGTCTTTATTAATTTCTTTCAAGTGATTCGCACATACCAGAACGTGGATAATAATAATGTATTTATTCACCAATTGTGTCAACAATAAGAACAAGAATATACAACAGAAAATAAGTTATTAGGCACAATTACTCTATAAGTGTACAGCCACTTGTTTCAGCAATGAGGATTGAACTTGTTATAATTAGTCGGAGCATATTTGGGGACGAATCTTAGGGATTTGGGGTTGGGAACGTCGATAGGTTAGGTTTTTATATGAGTTATTACATCACATTCAATACCATTGTCGTTTTTAATGGAAACATTGAAAATCTACTAGGCGAGGTATGATATTATATTGTCTGTTCATTGGAAGAAATAGTTATTTATTATACAAGGGAAAAAAGTAGTAGATTTTAGCTCCAGGTTGTGTGGACAAAAAACCGTGACCACTATTTTTTTCTCTGACAGAAGAAGGGACGAATCAATATTGAGAAGATATTACATTATCTGTAAATCTGAAAATTATCGACGTGAAATTTCAAGTTTTTAATAGTAGGGACAGCTGCGTTGTAGGCATCTTTATCATTATTGAAGTAATCAAATATCTGATGTCACTTCTGTCAGTCTAATTCTGTGATTTGATTTCAAAAAATTGCGAATTGAGTGGTTGTTTAGTAATAAACGTAACCGCGAAGTCGAATGGAAGATAAAAGGACTTGCAGTTCTTTCTCGGATACGGTATTATTGACTCATTTTTCGGAACTATAGCACAACGAAAGCCATCAACAGTGTATATATATATAGTATGATGCAACTGTATGGAATAAATTCATTATTTCAGAAATGGGCGACATTTGAAAGAATTCCAAAAACACGTGAGTTTTAATTTCTGAAGCCTCATCTCATGATATTCATATGAGAGATGTTACGTCACCGGTGTTGGAGTAAAGACGTAATGGACGATTTTTTCAAATACAAATAGGGGTCATGTGACACCTTGATTGAAAGCTCTACCGATCGTCTATTCAACAGTAAAAATGTTGCATAAGAAGATTGAAATTAAAATGGATTATCATGTGATTAATTGAATCTTGCAGAGGTCTGCTACTGAGAATTGAAAATCGAAGGGTCGTCTAGTTAAAAAAATACGTCGAAAAAAAAGTTCTAAACTCTAGTATTTTTTTTTTTTTCGAAAGTCGTCTTGTTTTGAAATGAATTTATTCCATACATTTGCATCATACTGTATAATATGTGATATATTACCGGGAAAACAGTCCTCACTTTTTTCCGACGGGAAAAAAGTAACTTATGAACAGTGTCATTTTTTAACCTGCCAACAGAGATGAAATGCCAAACTTTTTTCCCGTCACAGAAAAAATATGTTTAAATCACAGCAAGCTCGACCTCTATTCAAAACTGAGTTATTCATTCGTTTTTCTAACCCTGGAAAATTTCCAAATTCCTGTCGAGAGCCGCTTTTCATTCAAGTTAGTGAACAAAAATGTTTCATGTTGGAACAATGACAAAATAGCTCACGACCTTCGAGGGCACAGACCAAGATTGCAACGATTTAAATCAACTGATTTTTTTCAATGTAAATCAGGATTTAAATGGAATATTAAAATTTGCTGTAAAAACAGGCCTCCGAAAAAAAAAAGGAAGATAATAATTGGTTTATTCAAAATTTAGTGCTTCATACATTATGTAAGTGTAATAATAGCCTGGGGGCCAGCGACATTTTTCAATGTCTTATTTCATAAAGCTTGGTTATATTTGTTGTCTATTGTAATAATAAAGCTGATCAACAAAATCCACCTCAATCATGGGACAACGCTTATCAGCAGCTTATCAATGTTGTTAAAAAAAACAAGTAAATGATAAACGTGATAAAACCTGAAACTTTACTAATCATTTACTGACATATCAGTTAGGAAAAAGAGCACTTCCTGCCACCTGTCTCGTAGAACAATGTACTCCTGCCATGGACCTAATGATGTGAAAAAAAAGTCCCCAGAACAACATACCATAAATTCTACAGGGTGAACTTCAGACCTGAATAGACTGATTGAAATCAACTCACCTCTATAGGAAAATGTACTGCTGTGACATGAGAGGGCAATGAAGAATAATTTTATTTCCAGATTTTCTTGAATATTTCAAAATCCTTGAATACCAATTCGATAAATATACAGGGAGATCGGTATTTTGCAATCTCTTTGATGAAAATTGATCTAACTTTTTTTGAGTACCCCACTGATCACATTTTGATATTCCAATGAATGACAAAATCAATAACCTAACTTTTTTCTAACTACAATTTTTGTATGATTTTTCTTGATTCTCGAAATTTCTATAACATAATTGATTTTGGTGCTTCTTGTTTAATGTTTTGGGAGGTTTCACCTCACTTGACCACAATAATTATGTTTATGAACTACTCTATTATCTTTTTTATCATACAAAGTGATTTTGTGAGAAAAAAAAACTGATTTGGAAATTATCAGCTCCCTAATCATATGATGATGAGCTTGCAAAATGGTGAACATGAATATTGTAGGCAATAACTCAACACAAATGAGCCAGAAACTTGCAAAACATGATTGGTCATCCTGCCATTATAATTTATAAACAAGCATGAAGAAGCACCAAAATGACTTTTGTAGGATATCTTGAAAACAAGGAAAAATTATAAAATAAACTGCAGTCAATATCTATCTTCCTGTAAATTTATCAAATTGGTATAACATGTTTTTCATGCACATTCATGACAGTGAATTGCTCTTGGAATTGCCCTACTAATTTATATAAATATTTGAGCTATGGAAAATGTGAAAAATCACTCAACTGACCCTCCAAAGTAAAAGCAAGAAATTTGAATATTCCATGGGTGTTTTTCTAGGAAAACATTATTTTCTCCTGAATAGATTTTACATCTTCATGAATCAATAAAAAAAAACATTCATTAAACCATATTTTGAACCTATGACTTCTCCATTTGATCCACACCTGTTGAATCTGAATGGTTTGTGACAAAATGGCATCTTCAGATAAATTATATTCTTATGCAACCATAAAAAATCAACAATGCATTCTGAAATGCTCAAATATACTGGTAATGAGTACTAACTTCTTCTTCTTATCAGCCTTTTGGTAGTGCACCATTTCTGCAATGTGAGCAGACTGCTGTAACACTTTGGGAACTACAAAAAGTTCCCCATTCATCTCACTGAGTACCAAAGTAGGTACAGAGGAAATGAATTGTTCCAAATTCCTGAATCCCAGTCTGCCATAAGGAATTCTATCTCCTAACACAGTTCTATAGTCACCTGAAAAACATGAGATTTCATATATTATAGCCCAACTCATTGAAACTTGATTGACATCCTTACGTTCAAGTTGCCTGAGACTTGTTTTTGCCTTTGAGGAAATCAGAAGCCCTCTTATGGCTTTGACCACATCTTCCTTCAATTGCTCTTGGTCCATTTCAATTATTTGTTAGACCAATCCAAATATAATCATATCTGTACCCTGTATATAAAATATAAGCTAGGAAATTGTTTATAAAGGGATGAATTCTAACATAAGATTGGACAGACTAACCAAGTGGATTAAACTTCTGCACTACTTTCATGGAAAGCATAATATAGAAATATAAGTAAACAAATTATATGGTAATGTAATGAATCATCTGGCAGGTCATTATACAATGAAAATTCCAAAATCATTGGCTCTTAAATTTTTTAACGACCTAAATTCAAACTGAATACATGCTCAATATGGAAATACACACCTCACTCACATATTATTGTAGATCAATAACTGCAATTCCAAAAAATGCGATCAATGTTAAACAAAATAAAACTAAACGGCAAATGGTCACAACATCAAAAATAGGAGGGTAGGTAAGTGCAGTGGGCGCATATTTACCTGTCTGGATCTGGATGCCTTGACTTGAGAAATGTGCAACCAGGCAAGAGTTGACTTTTCTACAATTCCACACTATTCAATCTAGTCAAAAATCATCAAAATGAATAAAATTCAACTAGCAATAATAAATTTCAGAAATATTCCAATAATTGCTCCAAATTCCAAATATTCCAATCGTTCACCATTCACCACCATTTCACCACTCACCAGTCACCATGCAAAAAAACACAAAAAAACTAAACACAGACATGAGACAAGTCAGATTCAGATCAAACAACACACAAAAAATCAGATCAAGATCATTCAGAACTTTCCAAGAAAATTGATTGACAATGACATATTCATGACATATTATCGTGGATTTCACCACAGTTCACCAAATCAAATACTTCAAATTTGCACATCGGCCTGAAGCTTTACTGATCTTGGGTTTGAGGGCAGTAATAAATCTGGCAAGGAACATGAAGAGTAGAATCAACAAAAGACAGAAGAAAATAAATAGAATGAGATGTCAAGCAAAATAAGAAGAAGTTTGTTATGTCCTAACAGTCCTACAGCACACCTGGCAGAAGGCTAAAAGAATAAGAATTAAAAACATAATTCAAGTTAACCTCACCTATGTAAATTTCAAAAATTCGAAAAATCAAAACCTAA
Organism: Phaedon cochleariae; assembly: GCA_918026855.4. Lineage (NCBI taxonomy): Eukaryota > Metazoa > Arthropoda > Insecta > Coleoptera > Chrysomelidae > Phaedon > Phaedon cochleariae. The sequence goes on from OU896710.1 coordinate 59,496,363, forward strand.
AACCTAAAACCCACTATTTAAATCTGAAAATCATGAGTGGAGGATTGGCTCCTAGTAAAAGTACTGTTTATATTTCAAATTTACCCTTCGATCTGAAGAACAATGACATTCATAAACTCTTTGAGAAATATGGAAAAATTGTGAAGTAATCAGATACCTATTTCACATTAAAACTGTATTTTGATATATTCTCTTTTTTCCAGAGTTACAGTGATGAAAGAAAAAGGTACCAGAAGAAGCAAGGGTGTTGCATTTATATTATACTTGAAACAAGAAGATGCCAAAAAGTGTGTTGAGGAAACAAACATGAAAGAAGTGAGACTGTACTTGCTATAATAGTTCCTGATCCAAGTGAAGTATGTTGTTTTTAGATGTTTGGTCGAACATTGAAAGTCAGCATTGCAAAAGATAATGGCAGAACAACAGAATTCATCAGAAGGAAGGTACATAGCTCAGTTAAGTATGTTTTCTGATGAATACACAAGGTTTTCAGGAATATCCGAATAAATCTCAATGCTATGAATGTGGAGAATATGGTCACTTGAGCTACAAATGTGAAAAAAACTTGCTTGGCATTCGTGAACCTCCCCCAAAGAAAATTAGAAAAAGAAAGAGAAAGGAAGCATCAGGTTCCACAAAACTAACTAAAGTATGTAACTACTTCCATCATGACAAGCTCACAAACATTTTTAATATTTAGGAACAGAAGGAGTTCTTTGATAGTGATGAAGACAATAAATTGTCTGATGGGTCTGAGGTAGAACAAGTAGAAGACTTTGAAACATTGAGTGCTGCAATAGCATTTGAGGTATTTCAACAACAGTTATTGAAATTAATTATAAAAAGTTCATTGATCAATGCCATTCATCATTTACAAACATAATTTCAGCAAGAAAAGCAAGAGCTAGAAGAGTACAGATATAAGGTAGCAAGTGGAAGTTATAATGATGAAGCTGTTATAGAAAATCCAAGAAAGAAATTTAAGAAAAGTGACTATTTCAGTGATGAGGAAGAAAGTGATTGAAAAAATTAGGTTGTCATACCTGGTTATACCTTGGACTCGACCTTGGAACTGTAAAAATCATTGAGACCATTTTTGAATGGAAAATACTTTGATCAAAATGTATGGGTAGTTTTTGTGACTACCTGAATTGACATGAGTATCAGTATATGATCTATGAATATATATTTAATAAATAAAATGTGAATGTAATCAAATAAATTAACAAACATGTCAAAAGGCACTTTGAAAAAAATCAAATCAAAGTTCAAACTAAAATCAGTCATCATCCTCATCAGGCTTCTTAATGACTCCCCACTTCTCAGCCTCCAGCAAGGCATTGTTAGCCACCTCCACAATCTGTTTCTTCTCCTCATCACCAGAAAATTTCGACAAGGCCATCAAAATCTCCATGACGTCAGTCTCCATGAGCTTCTCAGTGAGCTCCTTGGAAGCACCCACAATATTGCTGACCACACAAACCCCCCGAAACTGCATGCTAACAACCGGGTTCGCCAGCAAATAATGCATTGCTTCCAGCCAATTTTTAGACCCGAAAACCTTCTCACAACAATTTTTACTAGCCCCAGTTAGGATAGCCAGCATTCCAGCTGCAGCCATGGCAGTGTCTTTGTCCTCGTCCAGACACAGCGAAACTGCTAGCTTCACCCTATCATTCTCTCCTTCAAACAACCTAATGACATCCTCGGATTGCGTCATGTTGCACATGCACTGCGTAGCAGCCCTACAGAGATACTCATGGTTCTCGAACATGTAGTGTTCTATCTTGGAGAAGCCGCCCTCTTTGAGTATGCGCTGTCTGGCGGTCTCGTTCATCTGCGCAATGTTGCACAAGGCCATCAAGGCCTCGAAGTTCTCCAAAGCTGAACACTCTGGATGCAAATTAGCTACAAGAGGTCTGATGATCTCCAGCGCCCGCTGTCCAGGAAAAGCCACCTCAGGATTGATGGTGATGCCTATCCTGGATAGGGCTTGAGCGGCTTGTCTTTTGCCTTTGTCGGTGCCGTTCAAGGCCATTGCAGTAAGGGCTTTAACGCCTCCCTGAGCCACCACTATGCCTCTGAGCTCTGGCTCGCTACATAAAGCGTTGAAAACTCTGGAAATGAGTTCTCTGGAGTGATTGCTTTCCGATTTAGCTAGAGCTACCAGGGCTGTGGTCACGTTGGCGTTACCTAGGGCTAGTACGCGTTTGGTAACAAAGTCCGGATCATCCAGCTCGTGTTCTTCCGGTATGTGTTGCTTAGCGAACTTGGCTAGCTCGATCATCTCCGGTATGACTTCTTGCTTCTCGTATGCGTTGCACAAGTTGACAAGAGTTGTGGCTACGCCGAAAAGCGCTGATTGGTCTCCGCTTTTCGCTAGTTCTATCAAAGCTTGCAGGGCAGCCTTGTCCTCGATCATTTTCTCCTTGACTTCTGCGTCCAAGGTCAAGTAGGATAAGCCTTCGGCAGCCCATTTGCGCAGGTCTGTATCCTTGCCGGGTTGCAGCAAGAATCGTCTGCAAGCTTCAGCCAGCTTGAGGGTGGAGCCTTCTGCAAAGGGTCGCGAAGCAGAATCGCTGCCTCCCGAGCTGCCCAATTTGCAGAGCCCCACCAGGGCTCTGATGCGGATGTGGTCGTTCTTTGATTTGTAAAGTTGCTTCAAAACGTTGACTCCTTGGCTGATGATGGCTTTTGCTTTGTCAGCTTTGCTGGCGGCTGCTATTATGCACTCGCAAGCGACTTTTTGCTGTAGCTCATCTTCCGTGTTTGCCATTACCAGTATCATTTCCATGATGCCTTCTCTCCCTAGTATGGAGTTGCCCACATCAAACGGGCCACGAAGTAGAGCTGTCAGAGCCACTGTTATGCGCACTTTGGATTCGATATCAGGTGTTAGTAGCTTGTCTTTCATAAAATTGTTGATGCGGTCCATGAATGTCTCTTTCAAGGCATCATGGTACATATTATCATATACTCTCGCCAAACATACTGCTGCTATGGTTCTGGTACTAGGAGTAATATTCATAGCACTCTCATACTTATATTCTTCCAGCTCACTGGCACATTCCATGAGTTTCTCGACTCCGCCTTTCTCTAGGAGTTGCTCTGACCAGTTGAGTTGATTGTAGTGTATGTTTCTTATCAAAAGTCCTATTATGGCGTCCCTGGCAAGACCTGATATCAATCTGTTGTTGATGGAGCAGACCAGGCAAGTGAGGAGGGTGTCTATGAGTTTTTTGTTCTTGTCAATCAACTCCTGATTTGGTTTGGTGTCTGGTTTGTTTTCCATTCCGGAAAGTGCATTTAGGATGCTTTGCATGCAATGTTCACCAGCGTTTACTCGTTTTGCATCTACGGAATCGATTATTTCTAGAAACCAGGGCACACCAACTTCTTTCAAGACTATCTTAGTTCTTTCCTCATTGTGTTTACAGAGTTCCCCAATCACTCGAATACCAGAAAGAAAAATATCTTGATTTTTTTCTACTTTCATCAGTTTCTTGATTTGCTGAACAAGTGTCGATTTCACCATCAATTGCGCCCCAGAATTATCTCTCGCTAATACCAGCAAGTTTTTCATGGCAGTCTCACGTTTTTCTGTGGACTCTGCCAAATCAAAAGCAATTTTTATCATACTTTCCAACTTGTTGCTGGTCTGTGCATTTTGCCTTGCCCTTTCTTGTACTATATTGTATAACCTGGCGAGTACAGGTTGTATAGGTTTATTGGTAGGATCGTCTTTGAATATTTGGGTTGCATCCCTGTAAGCTTCTTCATACCGTTTCAAAGCTTCCAGGGCTTGGCATCTTCTGAATAGGGCTTTAGGGTCCATCGGAGCAATTTGGAGACTCTTATCGCAATCCTCCAGAGCAGCATCGTAGTTTTCTTGTTTCAGGTATGCTGCTGCTCGGTTTTTGTAGTATATCGATAGGTTTCGTGAATCTGTCTCAGCAAATTTGATAGCGTCTGTATAAAGTCGGATAGCTTCAGCCCACTTGCCATCTTTGAAGAAATTGTTGCCCTCCTCTTTGAATTGTTCTGCTCTGATTTCGTCGCACATTTTTGGGGCCGAGATTGAGGTTATGAGTCGTTCAGGCATCTCATTTGAAAAATAGAGGAAAATGGTAAATGGTACGTTTATTTATAATATAGAGAAGTGAAGAATGATCCAGTGTATTCTCGAAATAAAAAGAAACGTTCCTGAAATCATATATTTAGAAATTATATTTTTAGATTTTATTATTCGGTTTAATACCCCGCAAGGCGGACAATATGCTTTATGAAAGAAAAATACATCGTGATTTTGTCAGTATGCTCCTGTTAGTCCTGTTCGTCCATAGAAAAAATGGAATTCACGATACAATTCTTAACAAAATCAGAAATTGGAGCATAATATATTATGAAAATGATAATAGATTAACAGAATAGATTCCGCCAGTTGGACGCATAGCCACTCCCATGCTCATGGCTTTTTTACTTCTCACTTCTTCCATGTGAATATTGTCGATTGATTGCTCAAGCACTAAGAACCAATGTGACATCAAGGAACAGTGGCTTAGAAATTAGAAGAAGAAAGAGGTGTTGAGGTTATGTTTACGTGACAGTTCGAAACTTTTGTTGTTGTAGAAAAATTTTGTTTTTCTCTCAGGATTTTGGTTTCTCTCAATGATAATTTGCTGCCCTGAAAAATAATTGTCTGTTTATATCTTATTGTGACTCCTAGACGTCAAAATGGTAAGAATATACCTATATCATTGTTTTTTCTGAAACTTATCATACAAAGGAATTGTTCACTTCATAGAAAATCTGGGGATCAAAATGTTATAATAATCTTTTGATATTACCATCAGTTTCAGTTTGGTTTCAATATGTTTCCCGAGATGCCTAGGCCTTTCAACATGACCTACCAATGCTTCTCTGTAGCAATGTTACCAGGAAACGAAAGGCAAGATGTTGAAAGAGGAGGAAAAAGTATGTTCAAAGACTTCAGCAGAGCCTTTACTTTTTCAAATCCTTTTGTTTTCCAGTTATTATGCCACCTTCAGCTCTGGAACAACTGACAAGACTTAACATCAACTACCCCATGCTTTTCAAGCTGGTGAATAAGAATACCAATAGAGTAACACATTGTGGGGTACTAGAATTTGTTGCAGATGAGGGTAAAGTCTATTTACCACTCTGGGTGAGTCTTAATACTATGTTGACTGGATATCAGTGACTATTTCTGTTTCAGATGATGCACAATTTAGTTTTAGAAGAAGGTGACTTGGTTCAAATGGAAAGCATCTCACTTCCAGTGGGAACTTTTTCAAAATTCCAGCCTTTGAACCCAGATTTTTTGGATATCACTAATCCAAAGGCTGTACTGGAAAATTGTTTGAGATCTTTTGCCTGTCTCACTACCGGGGATGTGATAGCTGTCAAATACAATCAGAAACCATATGAACTTTGTGTATTGGAAACTAAACCTGGGAATGCTATCACCATCATAGAATGTGATATGAATGTGAGTATTGAATGTGGATACCTTCAGGGATTTTTTTTGTTATCAAGGTAATGTTGAATAAAAAGTGTTCATGATAAAGTTCAACATGTTCAGAACAAAAAAAAAATACTACATATCTTTCAACATCATGTTGGCAATATAGCCATGTGAGTCAAAAATTATTATTGAAAGAAAAAAGATGTATTGTGAAATACTTATATATTTATTTCAACTTAGTATACACAGAACATTAGAAATAACCTAACCTAACCTAACCTTTTTTTTAGGTTAGGTTACTAGATCTGGTAACATATCTCAGGTTAGGTTACTAGATCTGGTAACATATCTCAGGTTAGGTTACTAGATCTGGTAACATATCTCAGGTTAGGTTACTAGATCTGGTAACATATCTCGGGTTAGGTTACCAAATCTGGTAACATATCTGAGGTTGGGTTACTAGATCTGGTAACATATCTTATGTTGGGTTACTAGATCTGGTAACATATCTTAGGTTGGGTTACTAGATCTGGTAACATATCTGAGGTTGGGTTACTAGATCTGGTAACATATCTTATGTTGGGTTACTAGATCTGGTAACATATCTTAGGTTGGGTTACTAGATCTGGTAACATATCTGAGGTTGGGTTACTAGATCTGGTAACATATCTTAGGTTGGGTTACTAGATCTGGTAACATATCTGAGGTTGGGTTACTAGATCTGGTAACATATCTTATGTTGGGTTACTAGATCTGGTAACATATCTTAGGTTGGGTTACTAGATCTGGTAACATATCTGAGGTTGGGTTACTAGATCTGGTAACATATCTTATGTTGGGTTACTAGATCTGGTAACATATCTTAGGTTAGGTTACTAGATCTGGTAACATATCTGAGGTTGGGTTACTAGATCTGGTAACATATCTGAGGTTGGGTTACTAGATCTGGTAACATATCTTAGGTTGGGTTACTAGATCTGGTAACATATCTGAGGTTGGGTTACTAGATCTGGTAACATATCTTATGTTGGGTTACTAGATCTGGTAACATATCTTAGGTTGGGTTACTAGATCTGGTAACATATCTGAGGTTGGGTTACTAGATCTGGTAACATATCTTATGTTGGGTTACTAGATCTGGTAACATATCTTAGGTTGGGTTACTAGATCTGGTAACATATCTGAGGTTGGGTTACTAGATCTGGTAACATATCTTAGGTTGGGTTACTAGATCTGGTAACATATCTTAGGTTGGGTTACTAGATCTGGTAACATATCTTAGGTTGGGTTACTAGATCTGGTAACATATCTTAGGTTGGGTTACTAGATCTGGTAACATATCTTAGGTTGGGTTACTAGATCTGGTAACATATCTTAGGTTGGGTTACTAGATCTGGTAACATATCTTAGGTTAGGTTACTAGATTTGGTAACATATCTTAGATTCATTATTCCATTTTTTTTTAGATTTTTTTTTGGATATTTTCTTTTTGGATTTTTTTTTGTCATTTTTTTTTTGGATTTTCTCTCCTCGTTTTTATATAATAAAAATATGAATATTATATCAATATACGTGTAGATGATTTGCCCCAAAATGTCACTGCGTTTAAAGAAAAGCTTAATGACATCACTCTGGATATAAATGATGCTCTTGTTGGTTTTGAAGTAGTAAGTTTATTCACAAATGTTCCATTATATAAAACTTTACAAATAGTGAAACATAAATTAGAAGACGATGAAAATCTCACTGAATGAACTAATCTAAGTATCGAAGGAATAATGGAATTTTTGGAATTGTGCCTAAACACAACGTATTTTCAATTGGGTGATGAGTTTATCAACAAAACTTAGGAAAGGCCATGGGATCGCCATTATCTCCAATTTTGAGCAATATATTCATGGAGATTTTTGAAGACAACATCGTCAAAAATCACCAAAAACAACTTAAAACATGGTGGCGATACGTAGATGATATTTTCATAATTTGGCCTCATAACATAATGGAGCTAGATAATTTTCTGGATTATGCGAACAATGCCGAACCTACAATAAAGTTCACTTTGGAAATTGAATCTAATAATCAATTACCGTTTCTAGATGTTCTTATTGAAAAATCAAATAACATCTTTGTAACGAGTGTATATCGTAAAAAGACCCATACTAACAGATACTTGAACTTTCAATCAAATCATCAGAAAAGTATTAAGAAAGGAATGATCAGATCACTCCATGATAGAGCCAAATCAATATCATCTGACCAACAAATTTTCAATAACGAACTCCACCACATTAAAAATGTTCTCCAACTCAATTCCTATCCAAAGAATTTTGTCGATTCATCAAATTGAAAACAAACAGGGTCAACCACAACAAAATCAACCATCAATAACGACAAATATAACATCATACATTCCCGGCATATCTGAAAATATAAAACGTGTTGCTGATAAATTTCAAGTGAACACTGTGTTCAAAACTGAAAATACAATGAGATCAATTCCAACTCAAACAAAGCCGAAAAATTGAGAACAATCGTAAAAAAAATCGTATTTACAGTATACCTTGTGTTTGTGGAAAGTTTTATACAGATGAAACCAAGAGACCTCTTTCAGTAAGGACGAAGAAACATAAGTACAATATGAAGAAACGAAACATCGATAAATCGAAGACGGACAACATAAATGGCAGAGTGGAATAATATTAAAATCATTGGGAAAGAAGATAACAACCAGAAGAGAAAAATCAATATCGAAATATTATTCATATTTTCATTTTAAAGAAACGAGGAGAGAAAAACCCAAAAAAATTTGGAATAATGGATCTAAGATATGTTACCAAATCTAGTAACCTAACCCAAGATATGTTACTAGATCTAGTAACCTAACCTAAGATATGTTACCAGATCTAGTAACCTAACCTAAGATATGTTACCAAATCTAGTAAATTAGGTCCGTTTCGGGTCTGATCTGGACCAATTGGGGACATTTTGAGGACGTCTGAGGGACGTATGAATTCAGGTCGGTTTCAGGTCAAAAATAAAATTTACTGATTCAGATAATACATTATATAATATATTGATAGAAGTTTACATGGCAAATGAATATTGATTGAAGAACTTTCTTCTTTGGATTTCTCAGACTTGCACCTATCGATTTCAATTCTTATTTGATGTGGCACTCATCCTCTCAGCAGATCTCTTCAGTCAGATAACACTTGCTACTCACTGTATTACTAACTAAAATCTGACAGTAGGTTAATTGAAAACTATGCCTATGATGTGTGCTGCCATCATTCATAAACTACGGCCTGTGCCTTTAAATATTGCAAACATGCAAATATTGTATTCATCCACTTACCTTTTGTTTTGTTTTCACTTTTTAATTTGTTAATTCTTCTGGAGAAAAAAGATCAGAATGGAAACCAACATAATTTCATGATCGACATTCAAAGCACATTTCTTCTTAGGTAGAATTTGCAGCCCCCGTAGGCTACAAGGAACCGGAACGCATCAAAAAAGAGGAAGAAGAAGCTGCCATGGACCCGGCAGATCTGATGCCGGAACCTTCCGGTTTCGTCGCCTTCCGGGGTGCCGGCAATCGCTTGGACGGCAAAAAACGCAAAGACTCCACCTCCAGTGAATCTTCTGCTCCTAAAGTGGTCTATGTCAAGGGTATTCCTGATTATGATTACCAAATAGGTATGTTGAATTTAAATTTTCGTCTGAAAGATAATGCAAATTCTCAACTTCAGAAGATTTTATTTTCAAACTAGCTGATCCGGCGAATGTTGTTTTGCTATAGATATACATTATTTCTAGAAATCATTTTTTTGTTGGTCAATATTCATTAACACACTTATTATTTTATTTTCTTCTTCTTTTCAGTTCAGCAATTCATCTCTTTAATTTTTTAAACTACTATTTATTTTCTATTTATAATTTGGCTGTCTATAGAAACGTATTTCTCTAGTTTTTCTTCTATTTATTACATTGCTCATAGTTCGCCATATTGGATTTTGACAAGAAATCTCCGACCCCGGAATCCCCCAGATCATAATTGCAAAACTCGTCTGCCATATTGGATCCGCCATCTTAAATTTCCCGAGGAGTAAACCATCTTTGAGGAATGTGTACACCAGAATCCTTGAAATCCCACTGGAGAATGCATCATGCCTGTACACCATAATTCCCAGGTTTTAACCCCTGTGAATTTCCTGATTTTGACGAAGAAATCATAATTTCCGACTCCGGTAAACCCCTAGACATCAATTTTGAATAAAATCTGATCATAATTACAAAACTCGTCCGCCATATTGGATCCGCCATCTTGAATCTCCAAATTTCGACAAAAGAAGCATAATCTCCGACCCCGAGAACCCCCAGATATCGAACTTGAATAGAATCTGATCATAATTACAAAACTTGTCCGCCATATTGGATCCGCCATCTTGATTTTCTTTATCTTTTCTCTCATATGAACCTTCTTTTGGCAATAGAAAATACACCAAAAAGAGAATTAGTGAACTCGGTCCAGACGTTCACGCGTTATGGCGTGACCAAGGGATATAGGGATTTATTTTTATACAGGGTGATTCACGGTGGATGGCACATTATACATTTCTGAAGAACGCAACTCAGGATCAATCTGAAAAGTTGGGGCATTGGATAATTAGTTGTGTTCTATGTACCTAAAATATTCTCAGCGTTGCGACGTTGCCGCTTATATTGAAAAGTAGCAACAACTTTGATTTTTTAACGAATAGAGATTCTTATTGTGTGTGTTCAATAAATATAATTTTTCCAAAGCTAACATATCAGAAAAAATAACACTGTTCTCGGATGATGAAGTATTTTCTCATATAATAAAAATGCCCGAACACTTCTTGATATTATCTACATTTCTGAGGTTGAAGAATGATGTGATCCAAATCAGTTGATGAATTTGACAAAAACTAATATGTCATTTGAAGGTGACTTAGACGAGCTAGTCATGGGAGATGATGTTATAGAAAACACCAATAATACAAAATTTTTTGGCATTCAAATATATTTCATATTGAAATTTTTGATAAACATGTTGAAATTTCGAACAAAAAATTGTCTTCTGGATGTTATGCAATGAGAGTCACATAAAATCTTAGGACTTCTATGCAAATTTGATAATAACTCTACACACCATGCCATTCGGCAAGCTGGAAACATTAAATTACCAATTCCATCATCAGTTCAATCAATTGCCAAGAGATATCAAAAAAGTAGGATCAAAGCACTGTTTTTGGATAAGCCAAATATTTTGATATGTTGTAATGTGTGTAGAGAAAAAAATTTCAAGGGTTGCTTCCTTGTGACATTCTAGCAAATAAAGTTCATATAAGCATGTGTCTGTCTTAACTTGCTCCGTTTTCGAGATACTGGATGTTGAAGTTGGAAGTATTAATTATTTATATTTATAACCCCCCTGTATTAGCTTACATGGTGCAAAAATTCAGTATGGGTGGAGACTGAGAAAGCCCCAAAATTTCAGAATGATTCTAATTGGGGTTATTGAGTAATTTAAATGGAAGTCTTGAAAACACATACATTAAAATTTGGAGTCAAATCGAATTTTCCTTCTTTCCTCAAAAACTAAGCTAGATACAAAAATCACACAGAGGATAAAAAAGTTGTTATTTCAATAGTTCAACCTAATAAAAATATGACACTCAGAAAAACCGACATTTACCATGAGTATCAATGAATTTACCCACTGTGACGCCACTGGAATCTAATTGCGTTAGAAGAAGCTCCATATTACTATTAACAAAACCACAACGTTTCATTGAAATTGATGAAAAGGCAATTGAGAAACGAATAAAAAAAATATTTTTCATGGAAATATTAATACCCTGTAGCTCAAAAACGAAGCAAGTTAGGACACGTGTTTTATGAGTTTTTTTCTTAAAACATCATGAATTTTTTCGGTGTTATTTGATACATCTTAGAATATTCCTTTTCAATAGGGACCTTGAAGTTCATCCGGAGGACCGTCAAACAGAAGAGCAAAGACGAGGAAGAAACTAGCGAGTTTCAAGCGTTCAGTGGCACCGGGTTCAGTCTCAGAGGTAGAAATTAGATACTTTACTTTTGTACTATAAGTTATTGATATAATGTGTGTGTTGTTTTCTCTTTAGATGATTAGCTGTTGCAATAAAGAATTTGGATCATCTTGGTTTATATTATTTTCAGTGCTTGGTGTAATGAAAAAATAGAAAATTACAGCATAGACGTCATTCGGGCGGGTCATGCAGAGAAATAATGACACATCTTCATAAAGAATAATGGATCAATAATGTATTCAAAAATGAGAAAATCTATTTTTTTGAATTCTTGAAGCTAGGTATAATTCTGCAGGTATACAGGGTGTTGCGAAATTCGACCGACAACGCTTGACAGGTGATAGGGACATATGGTCTTCAAGTGTTCAGTTCTCGAGATACAGAGCGTTGAAGTTAGGAAATTAAAATAGTTTATCCGCAATATCGGTATATGGTTTCATCTTTCAATGGTTAATTTTTTGACCACAAAGACATTCCGAGAATTTTATCCAGAGGTGCGCTACAGATGGTTGTGATATCTTTTCCTCCCATATTTTTTACGTCACTGATGAAATTTCGATTATCTCCAATTTCTCGAATTGATTGTTCAATTATGTTGAAAAAATGCATCACCTTCAACTGAGCTAAAATGAACAGTTATAGTTTGCATAGTAATTATCATCTTCAGTAGAAGATTACAAAAATTTTTGTTTTCTCTTTATGTGTGGAATAACTATTTCTGATCAGCTACAGAATGAGATCTGAATAGTATCTAATCGCAGGGTATAACATGAAGTTATAGTCATGTTGTAGCCATCTAGTGGCAATAAAGCTCTAAGGTAGGATACAGAAATCGCGACACACACTGTATGGCGCTGCCATCTATAGTCACACGTACAGACCCCTACGTCTATACGCTACAGAGTGGTACTACAAGTAAACCACTCTGCTGACAGATGGCACTACCTGACATACTTGAGTGGAATTTTTCCACCACCTATTCAACTGATAGATCTCATAACTAAGAGATCTAGGATCTTAGAGTTGCCACAATTGTCAGCAGGAACGAGACAGTACTGTTTCGACCCACCAGGTCTCATCAGCCGCTCTCGGTCTGCTGACAACTGGGACAACTCTACGCTTCGGGTATATCACCCATTTCGAAGACGCAGGGTATAACATGAAGTTATAGTCATGTTGTAGCCATCTAGTGGCATACCCGAAGCGTAGAGTTGTCCCAGGTGTCAGCAGACCGAGAGCGGCTGATGATACCTGGTGGGTCGAAACAGTACTGTCTCGCTCCTGCTGACAATTGGGGCAACTCTGTTCATCCTAGATCTCTTAGTTATGAGATCTATCAGTAGTATCTAATCTACTTAACACCAGAAAAATATTTTTGCAATTTTCTACTTCTGAAAATGATGAAATATTACTATACAATCTTCGATTTTGGGTCGAATATCTCGAAAACTGTTCATTTCAGCTCAGTTGAAGGTGATGCATTTTTTGAACAGAATTGAAATATGAATTCGAGGTATTGGAAATAATTGAAATTCAATCAGTGGCGTAGAAAATATGGGAGGAAAAGTTTCCGCACCTCCCTGTAGGGCACCACTGGATGAAATGTCCGGCAGGGCTTCCTGGCTAAAAAAAAATGATGAATTTTTCTTGAGATATTGCGTCAAGCGTTGTCGGTCGAATTTCGCAACACCCTGTATAGATATATTGTTTATTGATCTTTTCAGGTCATTCAAGTTGTGATAAAGTTATGAACTTGAGCAAAAAAAATTGTACTAGAAATGCACTCCAAATCCAATTTTGAATTCAAATGCGTTTGACCTTGAACCAAATGAGAAAATTGCTATTTTATTCATTCTTTGGAGAAATTGGATTAAATTATAAAAGTTTATAAACAAGAACTATGATCTTGAAATGAATATCAGTTCAAAAATTGTTCATATTGGACTCACTCTGTTCATGCTTATATACAATAAAGTTCAAAGAATTTTCATCTTATCTTTGATGTTTATAAAATATAACCTAAACATACACGGTGATTTCATTGAAGCGAAATAGCTCAGTATTTTGGTAAAATTAAAATTGAACTGATTCCTTTACAACTTTTGTTTATAGGTATCCAATCATAAGGAATGTTTATTTATATAACACAATTCAACTATCACGTACCTGAATAGTTTCCTACTCACAGCTCAAAAACTTCTAACTGAATTTCGTTAAACTTAGCAGGTTTGTTCATAATACGAAAATATATGTTTTGCGTAACTATAGATTCATCTATTGTTTTTTTTTATTCCATTTGATTCAACAACTTTCTTGTTTCATGCAGTTTTTCGAATTTCGACTAGTTTTCAAGAACAAAAAAATGGGGACTTGATATGAATACGAATTTTAATACAAATTCATCCCATTCAGTGTATAGAAAAATAATATTCTCATAATTATTATTTTGCAAGAAATTCTAGTGGAACAAAAATAAATAATTACATTTTTACAAGCGATAAGCTTTCTTTCTATACGTCCCTGTACTTGATGTTGACGGAAATATTTATGAGTAGAGGTCATTCAATTCAAGAATTAAATACCTAGTTATTTTAAGAAATTTCATCAATAATTGTTGTAGTATAGATAATGATGTCTACACTTATACATTCAATTTTATTATTTCCTACCTCCTATATTATCTAAAATTTTTGTTTAATTGAATAGTTAATCAACGGTTGTTTTGATCGGTATTTCTGGAGATCACAATTTTTATTTCAATTATTTACTTAGTACATGTTATTATGTTTATCATTGTCGAATTCGTTGTTGTTGAAAAGCGAGTTCTGAAGAATCACTAGAAATTTCCCGTAGTTCGAGTTCCTAGAATTCAGTCTCAGAGGAAATACCTTAGGTTACATTATTAGGCTATGCATGATGATCGTGTTAGTTTTTCTTCTTAGATGATTAGCTGTTTCAAAAAAGTTTCTTTTCGGGATATTATCTTCGATTCACTACTTTCATGAGTAATAAAGCAATGTAATGGATGTTATACCGATGATTTTTCGGTGCATAAGCACAAATGCATGTGGAAATAGTTATAGGCAATAAGCAGCTAGAGTGCAGTTTTTTTTTCACTGAAAAATACATACTGATGAGGCAAATCAGCACATTTCTATATCAATGTTTACAATCATTTATAATTATTGCCAAGGCATTTTTATCAACATTCTGAGGAATCGATTGGCCGATAATAATGAATATAGAAAATACAGGGTGTTTGATTTGAATAGCGTAGTCTTATTCCGATAAAATGGTAGCAAAAATATTTTCATCAGGCCTTTTATTTTTATCTTATGAAGCGCACAAAAGGAAATTCCTAGTATGTTCGAGGTAAGTTCTTGGGAATACTTCGGTAGATAATTCCAAAGCTTTGTCGTTCTATAGACAAACGAGTTCTGGAAAAGAGTTGTTCGACATATTTCGAAGTTTACGACTGGGCTTGTCGAGTTTGTCTGACTGGTATTGCTAGCGATGGAATGATTTCTGAACATTTCCTGTGAAAGTATCTACAGAAAAGTGAGAGGTCGCCGATTTTTTTACGGTGTTGCAATGATGAAAGGGCATAAAATATTCAGGTAGGATAATTTTACTTGATTATTTGGAATTTCCTCTCCTCGTTTCTATAAAATAAAAATATGAGGACAAATCAGATGATTCACTTTGTTTGGAAAAATGTTTGAAGAGAAGAAAAACAGATATAAACAACGTGTAAAAATATCAAGTGAAACCTCGAGCTATTCGAAAATCAGGCCAGGAGTTCCTCAGGGATCAGTGCTAGGCCCAATCTTGTTTTTTATGTATCTGAATGATTTAACATATTCGACTCTAACAGGAAAATTCACATTATTTGCTGACTATGGCATGGAAAAAATAGCCTCAAGAAAGTTATATCCCAGGAATTAAAGGAAGTTGAATTATGGTGCAATACTAATTCTCTGTGTTTCAATGCAAATAAAACTAATATCATAACATTCAAATTCGAGTATGAAAATCTCATAATTAATTGAAAATAAGGTGAATACTGAATTCCTTGGCTTATAAATCGATAATAAAATGAGATTTGATGTCCACTTCACGTCATTGAGAAATAAACTCGCATCCGGATGTTATGATATAAGATCAAATGAGATTGGCCAAGATATTGCAAGAACCATATATTTTTCACTGATAGAATCGCATATCAGATATGGCATAGATTTCTGGGGATTTTATAGTCAAAATTTATTGAAGTCTGTGTTCACTTTACAAAAAAGGGCAGTAAGATACCTATGCGAAGTTAGAGCAAGAGACTGTTGTAGACCACTATTCATCCAACAAAAAATGTTGACTCTAACATGCAATTTCATCCCTGAAACGACCTGTGTTCCAAATGGAAATATTGATACTGATCATATGCACCCGAAATGAGAACAATATTTTTCTGCCAATACCTAGAACTTCTCTTCCAAAAAATTCAATTATGTATGAAAGCAGAAAAATGTATAACCATTTGCACGAATATTTGAGAAGAGCAAAACACCCCAAAATATTTAGGAAGGGTAAAGACTTCCCCATTCCAAAGGCTGCAGGAATTGTATGATGACAAATTTTAGATAAGGAGTAGGTTAGGTTAGGTTCCATGTGAGTGGAGCGAATACCTCCCCTCCACTGCAACCCCGGGTCTATTGCGGCTCACCTCTAGAGGTGACAGTTCACAGTACAATCCACATCTTTTTACAAAGTTCATGGTTGAATTGGGTGAGATTTGTCTGAAATCGATTTAGTCTTTCTAAGCTAGAGCATGAACATAAAATGTGTTCAGCCGTTTCGTCTTCCACACAACAGAACCGGCAGTCCGTTTGTTGGTTCAGACCCATCCTTCCCAGGTGGTATCTTAGACGACAGTGTCCCGTAAGCAGTCCAGTCAGAATTCGCAGGTTACCCCTGCTCCATTCTAGGATCTGCCTGGTTATTTTTTCCGATGGTTTAGGCAGGAACGCCTTCGAATGGGTTAATCCTGGTAATTCAGACCAGGACGTGAGTGTTTTTCTCTCCGCCCATCCCGAGATAGTTGTTTTCGCCGCACTTGCGGTGACCCCAAAATATGGTTCTGGTCCTATGAACACAGATTCGGTTCTCTGTTTGGCGAGGATGTCGGCTTTCTCGTTACCCTCCACCCCCTGGTGTCCAGGCACCCACAGCAAAGTGACTCTGTTGTTAGCACCCAGGCATTCTAGGGATTCAATACAGCTCCATTCAAGCTTGGAATTTATCTTGCTGGAGCTCAGTGCTTTAAGAGCAGCCTGACTGTCTGATACAATACTGATGTTTTTGTTTACTAGATGATACTGATCATATGCACCCGAAATGAGAACAAAATTTTTCTGCCAATACCTAGAACATCTCTCCAAAAAATTCAGTTATGTATGAAAGCAGAAAAATGTTGCACGAATATTTGAGAAGATCAAAACACCCCAAAATATTTAGGAAGGGTATTAAAGACTTCCCCATTCCAAAGGCTGCAGGAATTGTATGATGACAAATTTTAGATAAGGAGTAAGCTGTATGTGATATTATTTATATTATATTCATTCAATTATATTGTTAGCTATATTATGTATGTTTCTGTTTCTGTAATCGTTTTGTTTATTCATTGTTTTTGTGTGTCATATACGAATTTTATAATTATATATCATTTGAGCTTTGTCAATAAAAACAA
Source organism: Phaedon cochleariae (assembly GCA_918026855.4). Taxonomy (NCBI): domain Eukaryota; kingdom Metazoa; phylum Arthropoda; class Insecta; order Coleoptera; family Chrysomelidae; genus Phaedon; species Phaedon cochleariae. Next base: position 59,513,680 of record OU896710.1, read on the forward strand.
TATTTTTGGACAATAAAGCACAGATTGATTGATATATTGAAAAAATATCGAATTTTTACTTATCTTTGGACGTTTCGGGAACGAATCTGCTCCCGTTTTCAACATAAAAATGCAAATAATTTTTCTTCGAAAATTCTGGTCTCATAGTTTGACATAGTTAGTGTACAAATGAGTTACAGGATGTTTACATTAATTGATTTTGAATCTAACATTTTCATGTTCAGTTTTCAGTAGTGAATACCATGTTCTCTCTATATATCAACTGAACAGGAAGAAATGCTATTGTCTCCGTTCAGAAGAATGCGAGCGGATTCCTTGATTTTTCTCTTTTGGTTGTTATCTTCCTTTCCTACAGACAGTATTCAGGTAAATAACTCCGTTGGGTCAGGAATTGAATTAGCAAGATTATCATTATTGTCAATAATATTATTATGAAGTTTTAGTGTAAATTTATAGTTTAGGTTGTAAACGGGGTTGGCCCACTTGAGTAGGTCACGTAACTTGATTGATATGTTTCAAAAACAAGTCCATAACAAACAATTAACACTATCATCTTATACCGGATGTGATGTGAACAATGTTTTTCCTAGAGCTGAATGAAGGATGCAGTGATAGGTATCCTTAACACTGCGTCAAAATTCCAATTGTTTATCTGCAAAATGAAAAGAGAAATGAGGGATGTACACAATGATAATTTTATTCGAGCAGAATGAAAAAATAAAATTCACTTCCGGTTTAGCCGCCGGAAATGACCAACTCTCATATTTTTAATTTCATCGCTAGAAAGGTAATATGGAGTAGACAGCAGTAAAAAAATTACATGGTGCCATGTTGTTGGAAAGTTTCACGATAAAATGTATTCCTATTCAACCAACCATCCGGTATATTCATGATATGGAAATGCACCCGAGACTATATAAACATATCAACAAAGTTTTATCTGTGTGTAGTATTTCCACATGCATCAATGAGATTTGCGTTTCATAGGAATCAATCAAGATCAACAGTATGATCGGTTCTAAGGTGTCGAAATTCGTTGTGAGGATGTGCTCAACGGCAGCAGAGGTTAGTAACAGTTATATTCTTCAAAAAGCGTATATTAGTGCGGTTTTTGATCTCATCAACAATAAAATCCATTTAAAAAAATCCAAATCAAAGTCTAAATAACAAAAATACTACCAGCATGAGTGATGAGTGTGTATAATAGTGTGTGACACGTGGCAATTATTGCCCCTCTATACAGGGTGGGTAGAGCTCATCAAGCTGGTTCTGAATATGCCATATTCGTAGGGTCCTACTAGTTTTATATCCGAAATATAGGGTGTTTTATCAATTTTGTTCAATTCTTTGTGACCAGACCACATAACTTACGAACCACCCAGAATATATATATTCTCTTGGAATTTGGTACACGATTCATTCTTCTTATTCTAACCAAGCGACTCATCTATCACCTGGGTTAACGAAAATTGATCACAAAAAAACACCCTGTATTGTTGAATCCCCAAAATCCACTTATATATTTGGAAATTGCACAAAAAGCTGAAGAATTTCTGAATTTGAATTTGAGGTTTTATGCATTTGGATAGGTAAAAATGAAATGTCGTGAATTTTCCCAATCGAATAACAAAAATTATCACGAATCACCCAGTATATTCTTTTGGAATTTGGTACACAAGTTCTCCATCTTCTATCGAAGCGACACACCTACCAGTCGAGATGAAAATCCAGGTCCAGATTAACGAATGTTGATCATATTCTGGGCTCCGAAAAGAACACCCAGTATTATCGAATTTCTAAAATTCGCTTACATAGATACCTGAAAAGTTTACAAGAAGCTGAATCGAATTGTGCACATTTTAGTATATCGCATGCTCTTTCACTAATGAATTTGAACTTTCATGCATGAAGGGAATGTTTTGAGTTTTCTCGAATAACAAAAATTATCGCAGTTTGCTCTGATATTTCACTGATTTTCGGATCACTTCCTGATTGTTTTTCATTTTTCTCCATGCTTCCTGGAAGTATACACTTCAGATGCTAGTTAACACCACAAGTGCTAATCCACGGGATTCAAATCGTGTGATCTTATAGTTCAGATATGAGGGCTGCCTTGTCCAATCCATGTATCAGGAAAATTCTGGACACCAAGATCACCCGATTTGAATAGCGTGGATTATCACCTGTGGGGTTATCTTGAATCTGGAGTGTATTTTCCAAAGATTACTACCAATAAGGAGGAGCTGATTCCAAGAATTGAAGACGCATGCAGTCATGCACAGAAATTAAAAACAAACAATTGTTTGAATCAAAATGTTATAATTTTTATGTTTCAAGTTTTGAAGATAGATTTTTCATCATTCCTATTGTAATATTTGGAGAAATGCATTTTTTTCAACAGTGAAATGTATTGATTGATATTGATTTGTAAAATTCCTTTCCACAAATACTCAATATTAATTTTGAAATACGTAAAGACACACTGTCGTATTCATCCAGGTTACAATAGCATGCGGGATAATAAAAAAGTACACCATTCGATTCAGCTTCTTGTGCACTTTCCAAAAATATGTAAGTGGATTTTGGAAATTCGAAAATTCAGGGTGTTCTATTCGTGTTCCAAAAATAGTTGAGTCGCTCTGGTAGAATTCCAAAGGAATATACTGGGTGGTTCGTGAGTTATGTCCTCACAAAGAATTGAGCAAAATTGATAAAACACCCTATATCTCGGATATAAAGTTGTGAGACCCAACAAATATGATATATTCAGGACCACCTTGATAAGCTTGTGGTGACAATAATGTTCACCCTATATTTGGCTATTCAAGTCAAATATCAGAATTTTACATAAGTTCATATATTAAGGTATTTCAAAGAATTGTCAATAAACTAACTGATGATAAATATACGAAATATCCACTAGCTCTACCCACTGTTGAAGTTTTTCCGTTTCCCAATGGGACACCCTGTATAATTCTTTTATGTGTGTCTGAATTGAAAAACAAATTTACAGGGTTCTGTTTTGCCAAATAGAACATCCTATATATTTGTTCTTTCATGGAATTAATGTACACTGATTTTTGTTGCAGGATCTCAGAATCGCTAATGTTCTTTCTGACATTCCCACCAAGGTAAATACATGGTAATTCCGAAATTTCCCTACTGAATTGAATACAAATATTCTACAAGGGCTTGCCAAAATGTCTTCAAGTAAAATTCCAATTCCTAATAAGAATATAAAATTGGCATTTGAATAGGCATTTAATAGAATATATTTCAGGAGCATAAAATCGATGTCGATGGCCAAACTCTGCATTACATAAAAGTAGGAAAAGGGCCCAAACATATTCTGTGCCTACCAGGGATGGTAGGGACCATTTGGAGCGATTTCAAACCACAGATCGATAGATTGGATAGGTATTCTGCATGTCATATATTTGCGTCATATTCAATAATACATACTTACATTTCTCAACAACTTTCAACAGAACATTGGTTCTTAATCTGCAACAAAAACAATGGACCCCGCAAGAGCTTCAATTATTTCCGGATATTTTTTCGAGAACACGAATTTTCCAAATATTCGTATTCGAGAAAAAATTCCAGGATATTAATTGAAGCTAAAGTGGTATTTGGTAAGAAAATTTCACACCAAACATTTTCGATTAATTTAAAGCTAAGGAATTTCAACACACAACAATTTAGTAGAAAATGATGATTGTTTGTGATGAGATGTAAGAACTAATGTGTAACAACATGTGTTCTTGTACATTTCGAATTCGCAAGCATACCTACATAATATTATATGGTAAACTGTTGATAAATGATTTTTATTTTTTGACTTATAGAATGAACTCGAAATAATCTGAAGTTGAATGTGAATGTCGAGGTGAATGTCACTCAACCTATAAACGTCAAAAAATTTCCAGTGTAATTTCATGCTCCGTTCTTCAAGGAGGAGGAAAAAATTTCCAAGAAATTTGTTCCTATGGTAACGATACGAAATACAGGCTTTAAATTAATCGAAAATGTTTGGTGTGAAATTTTCAAGGTGAATTGGGACCTGGTGGACTTTTTTCAATTTTTGGTATGATGTAGGTCATGTGGTTCTATAAAATATTTTCACTGAGTCAGTGCCGGATTTAGGGGGGGGCTATGGGACTATCAGCCCCCGGCGGTGAATTTCAAGAGGCGGTAGAGAAAAAGAGAAAAGAGGAAAAGCAAGCAGCAATACAGTCGTTGACTGGTTGAGATACTGTTTTAATGAAAATCATAACACTGCATGCACTAATCTAGCGTCAGCTGTGTTCTGGACGCTACAATACAAAAGCGGCGGCGGTACATACTTTTATTTGATGAGAAGAAGAACCGCATTCTACTCAGTAGAGTAGGGGTAATTTCGTGATTCGTCTAAGTCAATAACAAAAAACAAAATCAGAGTTCAGTATTCAATAGGTTGTTGTTGGTATTGTTGGTAATGGTACAAATAATAAATTAATATTGGAACTGAAATTTAGACAAATGAGTAAAAAAGAATGTGGTGCAGAAGATCAATAAACAAAAGCAGTTAGACGAAGTTGTCAAGAAATGCCCTAAACTACATTCATTTTTTCAAAATTCACATGAGACAGAATCAGAACCGACAGAACCGACAGTACTTCACGATCATGTTTTATATTTTTTTACATTCAATACGCGAAAAAGAAGAGTTAGGATCTCAAAAATAGATGGTCAAAATATGAACACGACTAAGCGTTCTTTCAGGGATAATCACAACAAATTCCTAATTCATTGAATATTGGCAATTACTGAGAATAATTGTTTTACTATCCCTGATTATTTGTAATGCCAGTGGTGAAAGGTCATTCTCAACTTATAAAATACTTAGGAACTCCACGGTATTATCAATTTCAAGTGTTAACAGTGACATGTTATTAAATCTGAATTTTGATGATGCCTTGACGACTTTGCATAAAAAAAAATCAAGAAAAGTATTTTAGTATTCATCTGAAAAAAATATTTGTTGTTTGTTGTTATGTTTAACGTGTGAAGTAAATATAATTTGATTCGTTGTACATAATGATTTCATGTTATTGTTAGATCTATGTAAGCAGTGAAAGGATTATTTGAATTTTGAAACTGACAATTGAAAATTAAATATTTGGCGGCGGCGCGGCGGCATCGTAAAAGTTAGCCCCCGGCGTAAGGGAGTATAAATCCGGCACTGCACTGAGTCAACACCCAAAATTGGACAGTTATTTTGCCAGGCGGGTTTGAATTCACATTTTGATCGAATTGACCATTAATTTCTGAGAGAATGAACGATATTCCAAAACTTTTTATTCCATTTTATTACTTCTAAAAATAGATTCATTATAAAAAAAATAATGGGGGGTAATTATTGCCCCCAACCCCTATTTCGAAAACCGAACAATAAAAGAATTCGTTCCAACTGTTAAAAGTGATAGGAAATGTTTCATCACCGATAATTATAAGGGGTGCAAATGAAAAAAAAATTCGGTGGTTTTCGCTGAATTTTTTATATGATGTAGTCCATATTTGAATCTGATCTGAAAATCATCTGGTGACAATCATAAAAAATTGGACAGTTTTTCTGCTATATGGGGTTTCAATGCACATTTTGAGTCATAAACTACCTTTTGATTCTGAATAGAAAGACAACTTTCTTTGATATTGTATTCCTATCCTTAATGATTTTTCATTCGAGAATATTGATCAGAATCATATGGACTACATCATATCTAAAATTAAGCGAAATCCACCGACTTTTTTTTCCATTTGCACCCCCTATTCGGTAGGGGGTTATAATGCAAAAATGCGGTTTCCATAATTATCCGTGATGAAACATTTCCTATCACTTTTGACAGTTAGATCGAATTCTTTTTCTTGTCGGTTTTCAAAATGGGGCTTGGGGGTAATAATTCCTCCCCCCCCCCATTATATTTTTTCATGAAGAATCTATTTTCAGAAGTAATTAAATGGAATAAATGTATAATTTGATCAAAATGTGAATTCAAACCCCCATTGTTTGGGGGTTAGCTCAACGAAAATATTTTATAGAACCACATGAACTACATCATACCCTCGATCATACCAAAAATTGAGAAAAACTCACAAGGACCCAATTTTCCTTAAAAATTTGCGGGGTCCTTTGAATGGTATGAAAAATCTTTTGAGGTCTGTAACAACACAGTGTAATAAGAGCCAAATTCATAGTGGTGCACTCAGTGTGTTCAGAACTGTATATGATTAATATTATTATCATTTCGGAAATTTTAGGAGCAAATTCACAGTGGTAGCTTGGGACCCCCCTGGGTATGGGGAAAGTCGACCAAAAGATAAGCAACTCGACCCAGATTTCTATGACGTTGATGCCACCTATGCTAAAAAACTAATGGAGGTATTTTCTAGGTTAAAAATCTGATAGAAACTGAAAATGAGGAGGCGTCTTCTACGAGGATTTCAGTGAACTCATTTTCCCACAAGATTCTGAGATGAATTGCTTTCTTCTTCATCATGAAAGAAAATATTCGCCAAAATTTCTGTCTTTCAATCGAAAATCGACAAAATATTTATTCGTTTTATTGACTGAAATTTATAGTGACGTGAAAAAGAATAGTTGATATTGACAAATTGAAATAATTTTGGCAAATATATTGAAGTATAACATTAGATATATGTATTCTCATTATTTTGATGATTCAAATAACAACTGAATTTTTTAAAGATCATGAAATATGCTGTCAAAGGTTATTCGAGAAGGTGAACTATTTATTTCTTCAATTTTTCAAGGATTTTCTCGATAGTCAGTGACACTTTGTTTGAGAATGTTAGGAGAAAGATTTATTGTGAAATTAGTACATTTTACTATTTTTTGGGAGTTCCGGAAACCGTCTTAGCATGAAAATGAAAAATTATTCTTGATGGATCTCTTTTCGTTACGTCATTTGTAGGTACTAGGAATCCCCAAATATTCGTTACTTGGTTGGAGCGATGGAGGAGTAACTGGTTTATTTTTGGCTGCAAAATACCCAATGAATGTGGAGAAAATGGTAGTGTGGGGTACCGGTACATATATTTCCCCATTTGAATACAAATTCATCGACAGTAAGTCTTTGCACTGAAAATTATTGTGTTTTTTCTGTGACGGGAAAAAAGTTTGAAATTCCATATATGTTGCCAGGTTATGAAATGTCACTTTTCATGAATTACTGTTTTCTCACGGAAAAAAAGTGGGTTACTTTTTTCCCGGATATACATGACATATATACAGGATGTTTCCTAAGTGAATCTCAATATTTGAGGAGGGAATTCTTGGGCCCATTTCAAGAAGAAAATTGTACATGACCGTTTGACCAAACGTCTTAAATTTTGAGATACATGGTGGTGAAGTTCTCAAAAATAAATTATTTTTTATAAATATCTGTAATACTATGCACTTTAGATATTCTGATGAAATTTGAAATACTATATCAAGAGGCATCAGTTAGTGTACCACATTTTTTGTTGTTGCCACCAGTGTCGTTCGTATGGAATTTCACATACTTATTTTGGCAGACATTGATTAATCTCGAAATTGAAATCATTCCTGAAAATCTCAATCATTTCTAGGCAAATTTGATCTCTACAGTTTTTTTCAATCTGACTGTTGAAAATATCGAATTTCACATCGATAATTTTCTGATTTTAATATAATGTTGACTCAATATTGATTCTTCCCTGTCTCACAGAAAAAATAATGTTGAGCTAAAATCTACAACTTTTTCCCTTGTATAATAAATAACTATATCTATCAATGTAGGTTCTTAATACACATCATAAATAGGATTTCTCAAGATTTAATTCGTTCACTTCACAGGTCTACTCTACTGAAGTGAAAATTGATACTGAGTGGCCAAAGATTTTTGTGGTCATAGTATATTATTAAAGTATTTATAAGTGCATATCAAGGCGCGATATTTCGAGTACAAGGGTATAGTCGGTACCAACAAAAAAAAAAGAATATTTTCGTTGTTTTTCAGGTATTAAAGACCTTAGTACATGGTCACCAGAAATGTTGGAACCTCTGATTGAAATATACACGAAACAAGGGCTCGAGGATATAATGAAGAGATACAGCGATGCCTTGAAAATGATGTACGAAAGAGGAGGGGACATATGCAGTGACCTTCTGCAGGAAATCCATTGCCCCACTTTCATCCTCCATGGGGACAAGGACCCCCTACTAGCCTTGCATCAGCCTATGAATTTGCTCAATAACATCAAGGGATCCAAGTAGGTGATCGTTTCATGTACAGGGTCTTCACGTATATCTCGAACGCCCCCTCAACTATTTTATTTATCATCGAATTTTTTTCCCAAAGAACAGTATTTTATAATTTTTCCTGTAGATTTTGAATATGTTAACAGAAAAACAATTGAACATCTCAAAAAAAAGTTATGGGCAAGATGTATACATTTTTGAATGGAACACCCTGCATTTTATTGCATTTTTAGATTCTCCCTGAAGAGCTGATTTCATCGATCTATCACAGTTGGGGTCTAGCTGAAATGATTACAGAGATATAGGGTGTGAAAAATCGAGATTTTTCCAACTTTAGGAATTTTTTGGGTCGAAACTATTCATTATTGGCCAAAGCGGTTTTCATGGCCCTTTCTTAAATTTTGATTTATTATCTACTGACATTCAATTGGAACGAATACAGAGTGGTTCAAAATTCATAATTCTGATCACCCTGTATGTGTTCCTATTAAATGTCAGTAGATAGTGAATCAAAACTTAAGAAACGATGGAGAACATTTTGAACAATTCATAAAGTAATCACTTAGCAGTACCTGTATACAGGGTGTTCAATTAATATGACAGGAATAGTAATTTCATAGAATTGTTAATGTGAAATATTTTTCCAGAAAGTACATATCTATTTCAGAGGAAGTCAATTCCAGTGGCGTACGCAGAGTTTTTCTAAAAAATCGCTATTATGAATTCTAGATTCTTCAGCATCTGCATGTGATATAGTAGGGCTTGGTTTTTGAAAAAGTAGACGCCATTTTGCTCCAAAATACTCATTTCCTCCTCCACATTAAAAAAATCATCATAATCTGTCCATAATCGTCCATAATCGTCACTATATCTTGATCTTGATTTTCATACAGTTCAGCATCTGTAGTCATCAGATCTTATCTTCGAAATTTTTCTTTTCAGGTTATACAGATTTCCACATGGCAAACACAATATCCACCTGAGGTATCCCGATCAATTCAATAAACTGGTCTCGGATTTCATTTCCAAATGAATTTTTATCATATGAGACATGAAACTGAATTTTTTAAGCAACCTTCTTCAACTTCCTTTCTTCGATATGTCTTCCAGAAGTTGAAACAAGTTGTGTTATCTGTTAAAAGATACATAATAAATAATGTGTTATAGGCGTGAGCCACCCGATATATTCAGTCAATAATAATAATAATAATAATTGATACTGTATCTGAATGAGTTCCATAAGTAGAAACATTCTTCGTAGGAACGTTAATATTTTATAATTTCATATAATAAAGTATATATGCTTAGTGGATTACTTGTTATTTCATTTGAATTTTTTAATGTATATACAGAAAAACGATAATCATTGAATATTTTTCAATGGAATTTTGTGAAAATTATCAAACCTAACCATCTAACCCTAACCTATCCGTGAAATCATTGAATATTTAAAAAAAAAATTAAACTTGTCAATACCCATTCATCTATCCTATCCACGAAATCATTGAATATTATTTTTCCATCTGAGCTATTGAAATCATTGATTAATTTTCAATGAAATTTAGTACAAATTTTCAAACCCATCATCCATCTAAACAATTCTCGAAATTTTTTTTATGACAAATTGATATTCGTCATACAGGACGTGGAAAGAAATTCTGAACTGAATATATTGGTAAGTATTATACCAGAGATTACTGGTCATACTTTTATATTATTATGAATCATATTATTTATCCGATTTCAAAGAGAATGTTAATTCTCAATTTCAGAGGATTTGTATTTTCATGTTCTCCTTTTGGATGTTCAACAGATATAGTTTAATGTTCGACGTGGAAAATAGCCAAGGAATTAGTTGTTTTCTGTTGAATATTCAGAATGATATTATGTTGAATACATATTTTCATCTGAAGAAGAATGCAAATTCTCAACTTCAGGAGATTTTATTTTCAAATTCTCATCGTGTGTGTTCAATAGATATAATTCAATGTTCGTCGTAGCATATAGCCAGGAAAGTAGTTGTTTTCTGTTGAATATACCGAAAATGAATTAATATTTCCATCACATGAGAATGCGAATTCTCAATGTAGGTATATTTCTTTATATATATATGTGATTCAATGTAAATATTTTAAGGACGTATTGTTGGGATCAAAATAAGACTAAGGACCCCCCTTCAAACCCCCCCCAAACTGTGTTTACATAATTTTTGAAGAAAGAATGAATAAAGTGTATAAAAGAACAGGGTCCTGCCCAATTTCAGAAGATATGATCCGTTATTTTAGTCACAAATTCAGAATATCTTTTTCCTTTACCTAACTTACAGTGGCTGTAGCATGGAGTAGGGGGTGAATTTTAGGTACACATCTTTATATGAAGAAAAAGTCTTATTCTGATCCCACAATATGTCCTTGAAATATTGTCATCTAATATTGAATTACCCTGTATATCCACTTTTTTCATGTTCATAATATATCTGAGAATTTTTTTTTCTCGAAATCTTCGAATATTTTCTGATAAAATGTCAAACAGTCGCGAGAGAATACATTGGGCAAACACGTCGAAACGTCGCCACAACGGCACAAGACTCAAAGAACATACCTATTGTTCACTCGAAAACAGAAAAAATCATCTGCCCTGTAACCTTTCTACGTCACTGTTCTCGATACTGACTGAAATATTGAGGAATCAAAGCTGTTGTGGGTCGTGTGCAGCGTAGCGAAAAATATCAAAATCCGACAGCAATAGAGGCCGTGGCTCTTCTCTTCAGAAAGAGTCCCTATTAGTGTCAAATCGCCCGTCATGTTCACTAGAAAAGAACAGCTTTCATGATGCGTTTTTATAGGTTTTCAGGTTACGTTGGGAAGTATCGTATATCCGACATGAGTTAGGTTCGGGATGATTCTACCGTAATCGTGTTCACATATCACATAACACATGCAACATGGTCACGTGGCCTTTCGATTAGTATAGCTTCACAAACGATAAGATTTCCAAAAAAATTTTAAACACACAACATGTTTCGCTAACACAGTAGCTTCATCAGGTGATATACTGGTACAATGAACTAAACCAACCTTGGCTTGATTTACTTTTATATATTCTACTTTCCTAACTTGGAGGATTAGTTACCTGTGGACAGGTACGATAAACCTTCATTTTCGGAAATTAGGCACAATATATACATTAAATTAAAATACGGTGTACCGCGGATTAACTTGAAAGGGTTGATAGTAATTAAATATTATTACCTAATAAGAAAACAAATTCAACAGTGGTGAACTTTTGAGGTCTAATTGATCGTTAAGTAAAATGTCAACATTTTTCGAGTTTGTTTTCTAATGATTTAAAATGATTGAGTTTTATTCCTTTATTTTCTACGTGTAGAATTTCAAAATTATCATCAAAACTATGGTTTCATCACTGTGTCTATTCAAAGACAATTCACCCTGAAAAACTTCTAGTTTTCAGAAAAAATGCAAAAAACAATGCAAGAATTTCACGTGCACGAGAGAAGGAAAATTGGATAGCTCTGACGATTTTGTTTGTTTCAGTAATCGTATCGTCATTCAAATAAATGAGCAATCCTGTGTATTATTGCATTTTTGGATTCGTGATTACTCTCTGAATCTTATTCCTGTCTATCTAGAATTCTGAGAAGATATATTTTCCATAACATTTTATTGAAAAATTGTTATTTATTCATCATTACCTAGAATCAATTGGAATTGAATTGATGTAAATATTATGTTCAGTGGAAATATCTCCTGACCGAAAATCAACAATCATTCGGTACATTTTTCTCTTCCTATTATACAGGGTTATTATACAGGGTGATTCAGGTTTTAAGGTACAAACACAAACTGAAATGGGAACTCATCGTTTTGATTAAAGAAGTTGATATAAACGTCCGATCTCGGAGCGGAGCTACAGAGGGACAAATTTTTATTATTTCTTCTTTTGATCGAAATATCTCGCTCACTTTTGAAGACATCAAATGCCTTCAAATTGAGAATTAGCTTAATTCAAGACTGAGGAAGGAAAATATCCTTTCTGCATATGCAAAAGACGGGAGACTATTTTTCCGCCTAAATGAACCTTCTTCCTAAAAGGTATATTCTTCAGAAAATTACTTGAGAGAACAGAAGAGACTACTGCTTCCTAACAACGAATTTCACTATTTGACGCCGACATATATAAGGTGGTTTCAGGAAGAATGTGAGTGTAATAATCTTTTTGTAGAAAGTCATGCATTGCTCACTTGAAATTGGACTGAAGAACTGCCACTACCACTGCCTGTATAGAGCGGAGGAGGAAGAACCCAAAAGATTTAGGCAATGAACAACAATATTATGATGTCCCTCCTCCAGGTACGCCCCTGGTCTTGGGTGATTGCACCCCTGATTAGTTGATTATCACGTGTCGAAAACAAATATGCCCCACCTGGTTGAGAGAGAGATAGAGAGGTAGATATAGGTAGTGAACTGGAGAGCAGTTTAAATTGAAATTAATAAAGCTAAAAGAGGTGGGTCGGGAAGTCAAACCCATAATCACGGAACACTTAAGTTAAATGTGATGTGTACTGCCTTTTTTCACTAGGTAGATATATACGGCCACGACAAATTATTATCGAATTTTTTTTTTTTTTTTTTTTTTTTTTTTTATCGCTTGGAGCGCACGAAAGGGAATCCCTATAATGTTCAAAGTACATCGTGCGTTCCTTGGGAGGATAGGGACAGGAGGTAGGTATTGGAATTTTTTTTGAACTTTTGGAGATTATATGTTGTTGGGAATACTTCCACATTAATGGTCATTTTCACATCAGCCACAGCACAGGTAGAGATAGTTGTTTTTCATGATTGAACAACTAGCGAGTTAATGAGGATTCTTCATCGAATTTTTCTCTCTTCGAGGTAATAATAATAAGTATTAGTTAATTTGACAGTATATATTATATACTATCAGTCTATTAAGTACTCTGTTTCTACAAATAATAAATTGTAGTTCAAATACTAAAAAAAACACGTTTTTCTAGATAGCCAAGCTAAAAAACAAGTTGAAAATAAATTAATGAAAGTGTGTTGATGAATAGGTACGCAACATAATAGTTGTTTATGTACCAAGGACAAAAATGTGTCTATTATAGTCGAGACAATTGACAATTTTTCGCCGAGGTGCATTTTACATTTTTTCACGATCCTATTCACACGTGAAATCAATCGGATTTCGTGATTAATTAATTTGACAACATCAAATAACAGTTGTTGTCAACTCACTCTCCGCGCGGACCACGGTTGCCAGTTCGTTTTCAATTTCATCAGTTTATACCTTGTTGAAAATATCTATTTTATGCTACACGAATTCCAAGGAAGGATAATTGTTAAATTTATAAAATTATCATCCTGTATATGTTGATCTAGTGTGCCATTCATTCTATTGATATTAGTTCAGTTGTCTGTCGATAATAAAAATATTGTCAATCAGATTTGTATCTTCTTATAAAGTAGATTTCCTTGCAATTCCCATTGGAATTATAGTTTCTACCACATAGCTCAACAGGTTACGGGCCCAGGCTACGCATAAAGTAGTGCAGAAACAAGAGAGGAAAGAAATAACGATATGGAGTTCAAAGCACATATCGCAAAACTAGAAGGAGCATCAAATTGGACAAAATGGAGAAGACAGATTGAGCTTTTGCTGAGACATCATGAAGTTCTCGAAGTTACAACTGGAGAGATTCAATCTCCAGGTGATCCAGGTGATATTGCTACACCAGAAGCTATCATTCAGTTCAATGCAGATTTGAAACGTTTCAAGAAACTAGATGCATTAGCTCAGCTGATTTAAGTTGGTAGCATGAATGACGCAAATGTCGAACTAACAGCGACTTGCGACACCTCGAATTCTACATGGGAGAAACTTTTGTCTGTATATGAACAGAGCTCTGGACAACGGATCGATAGACTGATGGAACAGTTTTTCAGTTCACAAAAGGATCCTTCTGAAGACATAGCTACTCACATAGCTAGACTCCAAAGAAATTTTCGTGAACTGAACGATGAAATGAAAAAGCTAGTGCATGTAGAATTACCAGAATTGTTGCTAATGAGTAGAATTATGTCTACTCTTCCATGTGAGTACTTCGAATTCAAAAGTGTTTGGGAATCAGTTTCTGTGACCGAGAGAACGATCAACAAGCTGACTGAACGTTTACGCCTGATTGAGATGAGATTGCCTGTGAAGCCCAATGACAACACAACTGCTTTTGTTGCTAAATCTAACACGAAACGATTAGGAAGATCATCAAAACCAGTTAGGAAATGTTTCAAATGTCATGAAGTCGGTCATTTCGCCAAGAACTGTCCAAATAAGAAACGCTTGGATGAAGCAAACAAGGCAGATGCTGAAGGAGCTGCATTTTCTAGTGTGATCAAGAGCACGAAGAACAATGTTGGAAGCAACGAGCAATGGTTAGCTGATTCAGGTGCATCGGCTCACATGACAAGTAACAATGAATATTTCATCGATTTTCAACCCTTTGTAACTCCAAAAGAAGTTCAGGTCGGTAATGGTGCTGTTATTTTGGCTTACGGTGAAGGAAATATCAATGTTCAGATGGAAGTAAACAATAAAACGTTCATGAATCATCTTGAAAACGTGTGGTATGTACCTGATATCAAGAGAAACCTTTTCTCTGTTGGGCAAACTCTCAACAAGGGTTACCACTTTGAAGCTAACCAGGATAGCTGTTTTATCAAGAAAGGTGGAGTGATTCGTCTGAGCGGACGAAGAAACCAGAAAGGGTTGTATGTTCTGAATATGATTGCTTGCAAACCGGAGAATTCTAGTGAGGTTTATGTTACTTCGTTATCCGAAAACCTTCAACTTTGGCATGAAAGGTTATGTCATCAAAATAAACATCATGTCAAAAGTATTTTGAAACGTCATAACATTGGTATACAGCGTGATTGTGGTGATATGCTTTGTGAAGGCTGTATTCTGGGGAAACAACATCGATCCCCATTCAGATCAAGACAAAACAGACCTTCCAAACCAGGAGAGATAATCCATGCTGATGTCTGTGGACCAATGCAAGTGGATTCACTAGGCGGAGCCAAGTATTATGTTTGTTTCAAGGATGATTTCACGAGATATCGGCGGGTTTTCTTCATCAAGTCGAAGATTGAAGTTGCAAGCAGTCTCAAGATATTCCTGAATGAAACAGATGCTGCAGGACATAGAATCGTAGAGTTCCTGAGTGATGGCGGTAAAGAATTCGACAACGCCGAAGTTAGAGCCATCTTGCAATCAAAAGGAATCTCTATTCGAATAACAATGCCATACAGTCCACAGCAAAATGGTCTTGCAGAGAGAGAAAATCGAACGCTCGTGGAAAGTGCAAGAACCATGCTGCATACAAAAGATTTGCCGATAAAGCTATGGGCAGAAGCTGTGAATACAGCTTCGTATGTTCTCAATCGTACTGGTCCAACAACAGTAGTTGGAAAATCTCCCATTGAGCTCTGGCAAAGCAAAGAAATATCAACAATTAGTCACCTACGTATCTTTGGTACTCGTTGTTACGTTCATGTGCCTAAACAAACGAGGAGAAAATGGGACAAGAAAAGCACTGAAGGTAGATTCGTCGGCTATTGTGGAGATAAAGATGGTTATCGTATATGGATTCCAGATGGAAACAAAGTTGTTATGAGCAAAGATGTAATCTTCAAGTCCGAAGAAGTTGTAGAGAAAAAGGTACAGCTTAAAATGAAGGAAGATATAGAGGACAAGGTACAGTTGAGGATGAACATGCAAGTAGTAGCAGGAGAGAACCAAGAGAGACGACTTCCAATCCAAGAAGAAGTTTCGACTTTGCAGAATGATCCAGTGAGCGAAGTCAATGTGGAGGAGGAAGAAAATGAGCATGAGGAAGAAGAAAATGAGCGAAGAAACGATGAATCCCTACAGCATCATGACAGCAGACGTATAGTCAGAATGCCGTCATACTTGAACGACTATGTATTATTTGCAGAATATGATGAACCACAGTCATATGAAGCTGCAATGAAGTCAAGTGACGCAGAACTATGGAAGAATGCTATGGCTGAAGAGATGCAATCTTTAGCAGAAAACGACACATGGAGTTTGGTTGATTCGCCTCCAGGAAGTAAACTCATTCCTAATCGATGGGTTCTGAAGGTGAAAACAGATTCAGATGGTAAAATTTGTCGTTATAAAGCTAGGCTGGTAGCTAAAGGTTTCAACCAAAAAGCGGGTATAGACTACAATGAGACTTTCAGCCCCGTGGCTCGTTTTGATACCCTCAGGATTGTTTTCAGTGTAGCAGCCTCAGAAAACATGATACTCTCACAATTCGATGTAAAAACAGCGTTTTTATACGGTAAACTTGAGGAGGAAGTATTCATGAATCAACCAGAAGGATTCAATGACAATACAGGACGAGTGTGTAAGCTGAATAGGAGCTTGTATGGTTTGAAGCAGTCGCCACGATGCTGGAACACCCGTTTTGTACACTTCTTGAAAAATGAAGAAATGATCTGCAGTTCATCGGATCCATGCCTGTTTATCCGTGTGAGGAATAATCGAAAACTCCTGGTCGCTATATATGTCGATGATGGACTCATTGCAGGCAGCGATGATAGAGAAATATCATCATTTCTCAATAAATTACGAAATACATTCAAGATCACTGAAGGGGACTTTGCTTGTTATCTTGGTCTGCAGATGAACAGATTCAGTGACGGTAGTATATTCATAAACCAAAGTATATACATAAATAAAGTACTGAATCGTTTCAATATGCAAGATTGTAAACCAATTGCAACACCCTGTGATACTGGAGTTTATCTTGTTGGTGATTCTAGTGAAGAATTGGATAGCAGTGTACCCTATCGTGAAGCAGTGGGCAGCCTCATGTACATTATGACTGGATCTCGTCCAGACATTGCTTTCGCCATAAGTATAGTTTCAGAAAAACTAAGTTCACCTAAGATATCCGATTGGCGTATTGTCAAACGCATATTGAGATATCTTAAAGGAACCATCGATTTCGGATTGTTCTACAGTGCGAAAAATCAGAGAATTCTCAGAGTATACAGTGATGCCGACTACGCTGGTGACACACTCTCCAGGAAATCGAGATCTGGTGTTGTATGTATGTATGCTGGAACTGCAGTAACCTGGTTCAGTCAGAAGCAGAAGAGTGTTTCTCTCTCCACCACTGAGGCAGAATATATTGCTGCAAGCGAGGCAACCAAGGAATTGATTTGGGTAAAACGTCTACTTGGTGAAATCACTTCATTTGATGGACATGTCACCCTATATATGGATAGTGCAAGTGCTATTAAACTTGTGAAAAACCCTGAGTTTCATAAGAAATCGAAACATATCGAAATACGTTTCCATTTCATACGGAATAAATATCAAGAAGGCGTTATGGAAGTGGAGTTCATTCCTAGTGAAGAACAAGTAGCAGACCTCTTGACAAAACCTTTATCGAGAGTGAAATTTTTGGAATTTCGAAAACTGCTTGGTGTACAGTGTGTACGGAACCTTGACGAATGATGTACAAATATCCAGGATGATTTTAGGAGGAAGTGTTAAATTTATAAAATTATCATCCTGTATATGTTGATCTAGTGTGCCATTCATTCTATTGATATTAGTTCAGTTGTCTGTCGATAATAAAAATATTGTCAATCAGATTTGTATCTTCTTATAAAGTAGATTTCCTTGCAATTCCCATTGGAATTATAGTTTCTACCACATAGCTCAACAATAATGAAATAAACCTTTGACGTCAAAACATTATGTATACTTTTAGTGAACAGAAAAGTAACCTATTCCAAACATTCTCGTAAAAAATAATCATATTCCTAATTCTCAATTCAAAAATACTCACAAATATCACAAAATACAGTTATATATGTATAGTTACTCAATAGAGTCGAGTTTAAACGCAAGAAACAAACTGTTATAAAAGTGTGGTATATAAAAAATTGAATTTGATCTGAATCAGACGAAGTATTGTCCTTTTCAACTTTTTTTTATGTTCTGGTTCCCACGAAAAGGAATATCCTGTAATTTTCAGAGAACATCGTGAGAACCAAGGGAAGTAGGGTAGGAATTGGTGTTCTTCTTGAATTTCTGGAGGTCATATGCCTCGGGGAACACCTCCCTTGGCAATGTGTTCCAGAGCCTCGCTGTTCGTTGGATGAACGAGTCTTTGGAAAGAGATGTTCTGCAGGTCTCCAAAGTGACCACGAAGGGGTGCGAAGAATCAACTAGACGGGTTAATCTCGCGGGGACTGCCAAGGGAGGAACAATTGTTGATATTTCAGAAGAGCATCGACCATGAAAATATCTATAAAATAGAGCCAGATCGCCAACTTTTCTACGGTGTTCCAGAGAAGTGAGTGAATTTGTGGGCAAGGCTTCACCCACGAGACGAATGGACCTTTTTTGGACAGAATCCAGAATTTCTGGGTATGTTTGGGTGCTGCACTCCAAATATAGGAACAGTATTCCCGGACAGGTCGAATCTGTGCCTTATAGATCATAAGCAGCTGACTGAAAGTGAAATAGCTCCTGGCCCGAAACACAAAACCTAGTTTTTAGTGTCTAAAAGTACTTGCCTTCGGAAATATTCGGTTTTTCGTTCAGAAATTAGAACGTAAAATGTGATTTTTTGTAGAGGTCGACGAAAAAAGCTTCTTCGGGAGGAATACGACTTGAAATCACCTTCAGAACTTTGAAATTGAATTTGATATCGTAGCTTCAAAATAGTCCAATGAAACCATCGAAAAATCTGCCTCTGATGTCTTCTTGTTTGATCTATACATCTATATATACTTCATCGAATAGACGAATTCCATAACAATCATTATTCACATTACATAATTACATAAAATGTCATATAGGAATACCAATACATAGTTGAATTCATCGCTAAGAAAAAAACAAGAAGATATTTGAAATTCTTTCTCTATAGCTGTAGGTACAGCCGACTATCCAACATTTTCCGCATTACATTGATTTCAGTATTTCAGATCGTACCGCAATCGTGTTTTACAAGTTTTATACCACAGGAATGGGAATAGAGAGCCAGCGTTGCCAAATTTGAAATTTTGCAAGTTGAAAATATTACCGGTATCGTTTGTTTTGACGAGCATCCATTCAGAGAAAAATATAGAAACATTTTTTTTTCTGTTATCAACGATTCTGTCTCATTTCCAAGTAGGAATATACCGGGTGGCTACGGAAGTATTGCCTACGGAATATCTCAGTTATTGTTCGTCGTGGCATATAGCCAGGAAAGTAGTTGTTTTCTATTGAATTAACTGAAAAAGAGTAAATATTCTCATCACATAGAGAATGCGAATTCTCAATGTATTGCTTTATATAAATATATATCCATTTTTGTATGTTCATAATTTATCTGAGAATATTCCTTTTCAATAGGTTTGTGAAATTTGGAGCGTCGATATATTTGAGCATATTGACATGTCGAAGTTAACTTCCGGTCTGACCGGAAGTAACATCAACTTTCTTACTTCAAATAGAAACCCTGTTTTTTTTCTTTTCGCTTTATTCAGCATTCAATTCCCTTTCTTCCTTTCCTATCACAAGTTGGTATCTAACCAGAAACTAGATCAGAAAAAAATTATTATTGAAATTCACCGAGTAGGCCGTGGAAGCAAAATGCAAGCCAAAAAATTACTTTCTATTATATCATTAGAAAGGAATGGTTATCCTGAATAGTACAGGCAAGAAAAAGTTGTATGTTCCTATTTAAGTTATGGACCTACAGAGTATTGTTTTTTTTCCCAATTTTTCCAATATTTTTTTTGCGGCTTTTTATAACGCCGACGAATGAAAATAAAATATCACAGTAGTAGCAACTGTTATCAAGTGACGTATGGTTTCCATAGCCAACTTTTCAATTTTTGGCTTTCATTTTGCTTCCACGGTCAACTCGGTGAATTTCAATACTATTTTTTTTCTGATCTAATTTCTGGTTAGATACCAACTCGTGATATGTCATTAGAAAGGGAATTGAATGCTGAATGAAGCGAAAAGGAAAAAAAATAGGGTTTCCATTTGAAATAAGAAAGTTGATGTTACTTCCGGTCAGACCGGAAGTTAACTTCGCCATGTCAATATGCTCAAATTCTAGTTCTTATGTCATGATATCGACGCTCCAAATTTCACAAACCTACTTCATACAATAACTGAGATATTCCGTAGGCAATACTTCCGTAGCCACCCGGTATTTCATATACATAAACTGAAATAATGAACAGTCATTTTCTATAAACTGGGCAACACTGCTGACTTGCCAGCAATATATTATAAATTAACCAGATGGTTGATGGTTGTTCTCAACACATTTTTTTGACACAATCGGTATAATATACCTAATAGAAACACCAACAGATGCATCCGATCAATTTGATGTACATAGAGGATCATAAAATAAATTAAAACAAAAATAAGTAATAGGTACTTGCTATCTGGGCGATTCAACAGATTGGATAAAGAAGGAAATTAAAAAAAAATATTGAAAGCAAATTATGTCTTTACAGAAATCAATCATATATATTCTTCCGATCAAATTTCAATACGATTTTAGCAAACTCAGTATAGGTAACAGAATTGCTACTTAGTTTGGACGCTATAGACAGCTTTGTCGTATCCAGTATGCAAGAAATTAGCATAACATTGCTTATACCGAGGTTTTAAGAACATATCCCAATTATAAGCGATGTGTGAATCTTCGTAAGTAGATACGTTAAAGTGACAAACATTTTGAATTATCTGTTAATTGTCTTAATGTTCAATAATTATCTTAATGTAATACCCACTGATGATACTATTTTGCCGGAAATATTCGGTGATTGTCACTGCACTTGTTCCAACAGCTTGTTGCCTAATAATTTCGCCGAATGACATTGTTTATCAAAACTTTTGTGCCGTAGGCGAGAAGTTTTGAATCAATGTCATGAGCAGCAGGCTCAAGTATGTCAATCGACGAATATTTCCAGGAAAAAATAGCACCACCAGCTGTATTCGTATGAATATTTCATGATTGAGACAATAAACGAGCGCCTCGCGAGAGTTGCGCACAATGCATCCATCATTCAGGCTTCCAAAATAATTTACGTCAAGTTATCGGCTTAAAACGAGGTCGGTTAGTCAATTCGGCTTCTCTATTGGTAGAGCAAGTCTGATAAATGTTAGTGAACAAAATATTTCGCTAGAATACAAGAGAATTGGCGTGAAAATCGTCGATTCTGATTGGTTCTCGAGGAAAAGTGGAATAGTCTCTGATGAACGAGTTGTTTCAGTCCAAGGTATATGATGTGGTAGGTTTTTGTGACACCTTTTATATAGAGACACTCGGTGTGTATATTGAGTTGTTTGAAGGAAAGACAAAGTTGACGGTTTATTACGGTGACTAAAGAGATAACCTCGTTCAAATAAGCTGTCTGTCTGTCAAAGTATCGGCTTGAGAAGAAACGATTCATGGGATCATAAAAAAAGGTTAACCATCCATTTTTCTGTATTTTCACACCTCGTTGTTGAATTCCATGAGATTAACGTTTTGTTTGGCTTCATTGTTTGCTGCAATCATTACAGTTTTACTATTCCGTTTCAATATTTGTTTGGGCATAGGCGTGGAAAAAAAGTGAAGAAATAAACAATTTGACTGACGTGACAAGACATTCCCATGGATTCTTATAGGGAGATCGGTAGTTCTTATATTTGATTCATCAAGAAAAGTATCACTCAATCACAAAAATATGGTATTTGCACGTGGAAAAAAATCAAGTAGTCGGTTTCTCTGCCGTTTAATATGTTTTTGGAAGTGCTGAATCTGAATTTTGAATTTTTTTCCATCCGAAGAACCGCTTTCGGGTAAAGAAATACCTAGTAGGCTGGTGCCCTATTTTTATTCAAAATAATGACGTTGCGATTATATTTTGACAGTAACTGTAAAGATTAGGAATACGTTACAGTTTTGAACATTGTGTAAGATTTTTCAATCAATAATAAGAAAAAAAAAAAATAAGTAAGCTATGCCAAGATTCAGAAATTACGAGTTGGCAGATATGCATTCCACATTCCACCTACGGACTTGCTGATATCCAAATCGCATCAATCCCGATGCCTGAAAATTTTCTAGAATACAGTCTCAACATTGACAATAGTTCAAAAGAGGCACATCGCACGGTGAGGACACCATAATTAAAAGAAGCTGTTTTGTACACAATTGAGGAACATCCAGAAACAAGTGGAACTTGATATCTCCAAGGCATTCGATCGAGTCTGGCACCACGGACTCCTCGCCAAGCTTCCATCTCCTCCCCAGCTATGTTCTCTGCTAGCTAGTTTCCTCTCAAACAGGTCTCTCCATGTAGTGGTCGACGGAGTTTCATTTGACTCTCTTATCATAAATGCTGGTGTTCCGCAAGGATCAATTCTAGCACCAACACTATTTCTACTCCATATCAAAGATTTGTTGGAAGCAACTTCATGTCCAGTACACAGCTTCACATATGACAGTACCCTCTATACTTCCTTCTCTTCCAGGGCTCCAATACCAGCCAGGCAAATCAGAAACGAACAAGGGAGAAATAATGTTGACAACTTGAATATGGACTTGGCAACCATTCTTGAATGGGGATCCAATAACTTGGTAGATTTCAATGCAAATGAAACACAAGCATACCTTTTCTCTAGAAAAGCCGATCTCACTGTGCCCAACATAAGCTTGTCAGGAGTAACCATACCTTCGAAGACATCCATTTCGATGCTTGGTATTACTATCAGCAATAACCTTTCTTGGGAAAATCACGAGAGATCAATTGCTAAAAGTGCATCCCAAAAACTTGGTTTTCTGTTTAGGGCCAGGAGCTATTTCACTTCCAGTCAGCTGCTTATGATCAATAAGGCACAGATCCTACCTGTCCTGGAATACTGTTTCCATATTTGGAGTGCAGCACCCACACATACCCTGAAACTGTTGGATTCTGTCCAAAAAGGGCGATTCGTCTCGTGGGTGATGCCTCGCTCACAAACTCACTCACTTCTCTGGAACACCGTAGAAAAATTGTCGATCTGGCTCTATTTTATAGATATTTTCATGGACGATGCTCTTCTAAAATATCAACAATTGTTCCTCCCTTGGCAGTCCCCGCGAGATTAACCCGTCGAGTTGAGGCTTCGCACCCCTTCGTGGTCACTTTGGAGACCTGCAGAACATCTCTTTCCAAAGACTCGTTCATCCAACGAACAGCGAGGCTCTGGAACACATTGCCAAGGGAGGTGTTCCCCGAGGCATATAACCTTCAGAAATCTAAGAAGAACAACAATTCCTTCATTTCCCATTACCAGAACATAAAAAAAAATAGTTCTGTTTGGAATGATTGCCGAGATTGCCATCAGTCGCACGCCTCTGCGTCGATTTTTCGATATCGTCAGCCGGAGAATTCTATCAAACGGCGAGAACAAATGAAGAAAACCTCCCGAGTCGCAGGTCACGTTTCGGAGACATTCGTTTTTCTCGGAATTAGACTTCGAGCATCTGAAACATCCGCTAGCGAGTAATTAAAAAAACAAACAAACCTCGCGACATTGTGTAGACAAGTCCGTGTCAGTTTTTTATCTTCGGTCGTCTCGCTTTCAAGTTTCAACCGAGCACACGGTGTTATTCAGATGATGTATACTGGTATTGGTCCCGCTAAGGAATCCAACTCTCTGTATATCTTGAAAAAAAAAACGATTCAGGACGAGAGAGGACATCATGTATGTCAAGTCCGGAACTACTATACCTCCTAGTGGCGATGCTCTTGAGAAACTAGCTGAACAGAAGGAAGTCGAACTAGTATGGGTTCCGGGGCACAGGGGGGTGCCCGGGAACGAGGTGGCCGACGAGCTGGCTAGAATCGGATCCGCGACACCGTTCTGGGGACCGGAGCCTGCACTGGGCATAACAAGAAGCCAAACTTCGTCTGCCCTTAACAAATGGGCGGACGAGGCACTAGAAGTATATTGGAGGCGTATAGGCGGCTGCAGGCAATCGAGAGACCTGGTGGCCGGTCCAAGCAAGCCAAGGACGGCTTGGTTGCTGGGATCGCCAAGTCCTGCGCCTTCTTATAGGGATACTAACAGGGCATAACAGGTTACGCAGACACCTATCACTCATAGGTGTGGAAGATAGTCCCACTTGCCGCGAATGCGGAGAAGATGAGGAGACATCACTTCACTTCCTCGGAGAGTGTGAGGCGTATGGAAGGATGAGATTCGAAATCTTTGGAGTAGATAAACTACAACAGGAAGACTTGGTCGAATTAGAGTGGACGGACATCCTGACCTTCATCAGAAGGACGGGAAGGTTCGAAAAGGACAACTAAAAGAGGGATGTGTAGATATGTGGAGAGCAGGGGTTGGCAAAAAGGGCCCATGGGGGCCTACTTGCCTGGCTACAGCCTCCCCACAATACTACTACTACTACCATACCTCCTAGTCGAATCATCTAGGATCTAGGTAACTATTTATCCATTTCTGTTTTGCTCATGCAAGATTGAATATCACAGAAGAACAAAATAATCAAATCAGAGATGACAGTACTTTCCATACTGCGTTTTCTTCCAGATTTTCCATTTCTTCCCAAGAAACTGGAAACTCAAAAGGCGAGGGCAGGAGGCAGGTCATCGTTGTCAATGTAGATATTGCCAAAATGACCTACAATCTAGTTGAATATTCAACGCCATCAAAACTCTATACTTTCGCTAGAAAGGCCGAACTCAGTATGCCTGATGATATAATTATTATAATGTCTGGTACAAACTACCATTCCCACAAAGTTGAAATCGTTCAACAGGCTCTCTCTCCGGAAAATTCATTTCATACGAGTACTTGGTGCAAGCTACTACCGTCTATGTAACTATGTTTTTTTGTCATATCATAAGAGTTTACTTGGTTTAAGGCACCGGTCTTTGGATGTAGAAAT
Source organism: Phaedon cochleariae (assembly GCA_918026855.4). NCBI lineage: Eukaryota > Metazoa > Arthropoda > Insecta > Coleoptera > Chrysomelidae > Phaedon > Phaedon cochleariae. The sequence goes on from OU896710.1 coordinate 59,538,999, forward strand.
CGCTCATCCTGAAGATCCTGATCAGAATGATGGAACCAGTGGCGCAACTAGGATCACTTTATAGGGGGAGGCACAAACGTTTTCAATGGGCCTTTACACAAACCATAAATAAGTGAAAATATACAATTATTCGTTTTTATTTTAAATTATTTACGTTTTCACGAAAAAAGCTGGAAGCAATCACATTACAGAGTGGAAAAAATATGTAAGTATTTCTTTATATATACCGGGTGTCAACGAATCTATTAGACAAGTCATAACTCCTAGACCATTAGGTGTATCAAAATCAGATTGGGTATAGGTAAATGGTATGTGAAGAGGAGAGTTTTCACATATTTTTCACTCTCCGGTCACTTCCGGTTTCACCGGAAATGGCTCCGGTTCTAAATTTTTAAATGGAACACCCTCTATATTGTAACATTTTTGGATTTCTGAGACAATTCTAGATCAGACTGTGACCTTTTCGAAAGTTTTAATGCCTACTTAATTTTCTCGGAGTCACTTTTGAAATTATATCTAGGTGGCCATGATCGGAAGTAAACTAATCTAAGGACCTCAGGTGATATCACTGATATCAGAAAATTATAATCGCGAAGTTTCAGTGACAAGTATGATAGATATGAATAAGACAAGTTAGCAAAATCACATTTTCATGTCTAACTATTATTTTTCAATTTTTTGACAAGCACTTTCCGAAAAAAGGATATTTTGACGAATCTAACGATACTAATTTATTTGCGATTGGATTACAAATAAGAACATAAATTAAATATTACTGATGAAAATACTTCATAATAATTTATTTACTTTTGTCAAGTGTGCCGAGGATAGGCATGATGTTGCATAATATTCTGCAGTTATTTCGATCAAGTCTTCTTGGGAGAACAAAACACTCACTTAGGTTATGACAGTGACATAAGCTTCAAGAGCAGAAGGTAAAATTTTCTTGATTTTCGTTAAATTTAAGTTTAATTTTCCGTCAAAATAATGTATACTCAAAGTGAAAAAGTGGATATGTTGTTATTGTTTGGAGAATGTCACAGAAATTCAAGGAATGCTGCTGAGTTGTATGCTCAGAGAAATCCCAATCGGCAACATCCATCCCATCAGTATTTTCTGTATGTTGAGAATCGTTTTAGGCAAGAGGGAAATCGAGAGGCAGAATAGAGGTTTATCATAAATGAGGAGACTGAGATTAACGTTCTTGTTATGGTTGAGGTTGACATAACGGTTTCTTTAAGAGAAATTAGTCGAGAAATGCAGATAACTCCCGAATCAGCAAGAAAAATATTGAAAAAGCACGGATATCGAGCATTTAAATATCAGTTACATCAACATTTGTATGCTGACGATGGCGATAGACGAGTAGTGTAGAGTTAACCCAAATTGTCAACTTCATTCTATTTTCCAACGAATCACGATTTACAAATAATGGCTTGTTTAATAAGCAAAATTCTCGGTACGGGGCCCAACAAAATCAACATGCAATGAGAGAGGGCTATTTTCAAGAAAGGTTTGGCGTCAATGTCTGGGCTGTCTGTTCATTTTCAATACTTTCAACCAATCAAGGGGTTCAAACTTGAACGATGGAAACTTGTTTTATTGACCTTCAATCACAGATTCGTGATTAGATTTTCTCAATTCAGAATTTTATTTCCACGCCCTGTATGATACAATATGAATTTGTCATACATTTAAAAAGAAAATCAAGTTATAGAAAGACTTGAGCCGACTTACGTTTTTTTACTCTCAATGAGGAACGACCAATTCTTATATAGACGGAGAAGAAGATATCGTAGGAAGATGCCAAATGACAGGAAATGATGAAGTATATTTATCAATTCTATCAACTCTGACCCCACGTTTCAGTAGCACGATATGATGGACAATAAATAATGTTGATTGGTTAGAAGCCGGACCGTTTTAATTCGATTTTCGTACGCCAATGCGCTACGCTGGCTGTCTCAACTCTTCCTGTGATTGATACGCATCTCGAATGTACACAGGCTTTATAAATCATCGTAGATACATAGATTTAGATTGATAACAATAGACCTGCATGGATCTATTGAAAAAAATTCCCACATCAATTCGAAACCGAGATAAAAGCGAACGCGATATTATCGTTCATTCCTGAGCATTTGGAAGTTATGTGGTTTGATTATGATTATTAAATTATAATAAATATTCATTTGCGAATATTTTGGTTCGGATACTTGGCTATAGGAAATGAGTCTGTGTGTATGGTAAAACAGTTACTCGCTGGTTTACTGTTATAAAATAACGATACCGAGACTAGTTAGATCTCTGATAAGTCATATTATTTATATAGCACCTTCACGATCCCTCTCGCTCAGTTTATAACAATATAATTCAACAGTATCATGCCGAAACCAATACCAAATAATTACCTAGGAATTATTATTATTCATCAATATCGAACTTATGAAACTATGATGATATGATATGGTTAGAGAATGTTGAATTTGTTGACTTGTTTAAAGAACTCATATGATGTTCGTGAATACTGTAGTTGTACGTTCTACCTGTCTGCCCAATATACACCTTATAGGAAAAGCTCCACAGTTTAGTTTGTGAACTCCTGATTTTTCGAATTCCAAAGATTTGTCTTTGTTGCTGTTTGTTCCATGAACAATTCACAAGTTCTCAAGTCAATTCTCTCCTGTTGATTACCCGAGATAGGTTTGAGTTTTATATAAGTTTGAAAGTTTGATAACTGTTTTTTCTGAAAGAAAAAAGAAAAGGATTCACTAGTCTGTATACGATACTATTAGATGTTGATATTTCATGTCGATGAGAGTGAGTCGATTTATTATGAATAATTAATATCAGTGTGGGAAGGTTAATGAAAAATTTTCTTATCTATCAAATTTCAATTTGAGAATTGCAGAAGTTTCATGTCAGACATTCCCAAAATCATAGGAAATAAGCTTGAAATGAATGTAACATCATGTCTTCTGTTAACCTTATACTCACCCTTAGCTGCCGACTCGTCCAATACATCAATTTTGACAGGTGTCATCCTGGAAGAAAGATTAGTGGTTTTACTCGACATTTATTATAATCTTGGGTTTCTGTATCTGCATCTAGGATCTTAATCTTTTGAAAGTTTATTCCTTGGGTATGCCTATTCGGAATTTTTTTATCTACATTTGATGTAATATGACGAATCACAGAGGGACAAAATACATTTTTACCACGATTGGATTTCGGAGAAAATTCATAGAGAACATTTTTATACACCTTCATGTTATCCTACGAGCTCAAGTCAACAGGTTCTTGTACAAAAAAATCTCGAAATTAGGTATTTTATTGAATAATATGTAGGTGAATTCTTGATGGGATGGAATCTGAATTAAAAGGAACTGCATTTATTGCTTAGAACAGAAACGTTTCTGCCTCCAAAAGCCCCTCTTGAAATGAAATCTCAAAATCCACTGATTTCACATATTTTCAAAATCTCAAGAATTGAAGAATTTTTCAAAACCACCAACAGAAAGGAGTTCACACCATTATTTATCAACAAGAATCAATAATTTCGAAATATTTTTGAAGCCAGCGGAATAAGAAATATGCAAAATCAGTGGAGTACCAAATATTATTTCAAGGGAGTCTGAAATCATAGCGGCAAAAAAATGATCTGCCGTCGCGATTTCGTGAATAGAGGCATAGCACAGTTGCCATATTTTGAAATACGATTAGGAGCTTTAGAAATATTAGTTATTCGATTATTAAAAAAATCTCAATTATGTATTGGTAATAAGTATTCCTAATTAGCAATAAAAAATCAATTGTATCGAAATTTTCCCTCACGTGTTGTGGCTTATCAGTTATACATTTGTGAAAATAATAATTAAATTAATCAACACTAGAGGACAGTCGAATTGGTAAACGTGACAATACGGTGCACGAATTGTGGGCGGTGTCTTGTCAATTTAGCACAATGTTGCCAAGTTTCCAACACTCACATGATATTTTGTTATGGAGTATAAGAAATATTTGGACATGCTGGTTGCTCTAAAAAGTCAAGAATGAACTATAATATCATGATTGATTATGACTGATGACTTAACAACTTTGCTAGACTCATTATTTACATGAAAAAGAGCGAGAAGTTTTGCAAAAGTTAATCTAGTGGGGTAACTGAATGTCAATAATTCATTATCACTCGACTCGCCCGTTTGGATGCGGACAGCATACTGAATAATTCTTCGAAACATTTTGCGAATCATTCAGTTTTCCCAGTCGAATAATGCATATTTTTACCGTGAGAAAATTCACCGTCAACAATTCAACCAATAATGGAAATTCTTCACGTACGAAGTATGTTCTCAGGGACGTACGTGACAATGAAAAAATTATAATAGATAATTATTTCTCACTATTGGCATCTGATGGAATACATAATATCAAGTGACATTCCTAGAAAAACTGAAAGTATAATGTTTGCTGGGCACAGATTAGAAATACTTTTCTCCTCAACCGACTCACAGGAGTCGACAAATTGTGTTCCAACTCTCGAACACGGCAAAGTGGTTGTTAAAAAATTCTGGGTCTAGCCACCGCATATAACTTCTTAGTGTCAGTTGACGTTTCTCCTCCAACTTACAAAATAATTGTATGTTGATAGGCAAGACTTTTACTGTCTAGGAGCTGAAGTTGAAGTTCAACTCCTAAGAACTGAAAATGAAGGCACCCTGATAATCCTCTCCATCTCCAGAAATTCCGCATACAAAAACAAGAAATCCTGGAAAACTAGTGGTGCCCGCGAGAGTCTCGTTTTCGAGAGTCTCGCATGGTCTCGTCTCGTTTTCGAGACATGACTCGAGACGAGACTCGGACAATACGAGACGAGACTTATTGGTCTCGTCTCGAGTCTCGTGCAAGACTTCTCGTGTCTCGTGCGATAGTCTCGCAGGTAAATATTTCTGCGTGCCGACTGCAGACTTGAGAATGTCATTCATAATGAAACATATTTGGAAAGAATTCAGACTATTTAGCACATATAGACAGAACATTTCATTCATAAATACTTCAAAAACACAATCCACGATCTCTTATGGCGGCGGAAAATAAAGGCAATTTTGCAATAACAACAGATCGCAAATCGAATGACTACCTGAAAATCTATAAATAAGTCATTCTGTGCTAAATAGTCTAAGATAAAGAATAACTTTGTTTTGACGGGAGTATGGATGCAGGAGCTTCAAAAATATTATTTTGTGCCTCGGTGTAATAAAAACACAGATATATTGCAATGTTGGAAAATCCATGCTCCTGAATTGCCCATTTTAAGTTTGATGACACGAGATCTCTCAAGCATACCGGCTACTTCAGTTTTCTTGTTCAGATGTATGATGTGAGTATATACCTATAATGTACTTACTTTTCAATAAATGATGTTATTTTTGTTGTAATTTTGTCTTCCCACTTTTACATTATACCTAGAAAAAAGGTAAAGGTAAATATTCCGTACTAGACTGGAACAAGAATATGCATGACGAAATTGCCATACATCTGCGAGACTCTCGTACGAGACGCGAGACAAGACGAGACTGGAGGCTGCAGGACGAGACTAGAGACAGGACTTCATAATTCATCGGCGAGACGAGACTTTATGAAAGTCTCGTCTCGTTGGTCTCGTGTGAATCGCTATGGAAAACCAAATTCGCGGTGAGAAGAAACCTTAATGAGCATCAGGACAATGCTAAAATAAAGTTTACATTATGTAAAGTTTCGTTATACCCTGAAGAAGCCTTGCTGGAGAAGTTACAATTCCTTTCCATCATTAATCCTCCATGAAAGCACATCTTTACACTGTCTTCAATGTTATACGGGTGTAGCAGGGTCATTACACTCCCTCTTCTTTAGTTTCAGTGAAAAATGTGAAATTTTGGACATAAAATGGATTGATATGAAAACATAATTCTGTAATAATGCGAATGGTCAAAAATACCTCGCTCGATAGCCTATTGAATTGAAAACAATTTGATTCAATAAAGAACATTTATAATAATTATTATGCCTCATCGTTGAAATGAGATACCAAATCATCATTTCTTAAACCCAAAAACCCTTTGTATCGACATTTGTATATGTATCCATATTCAAAAACGTCGTTATTGCAAGTTATTGCAGAGAAAAATCTGAAATTTCAACATTGCATTGCATCAGCAATATTTTAGGAAGGCAAGTTGGCTCAAATCCTAATATTTGAAAGTCTGAAAGTCAAAAACCTGAAACCCACCACACTTCTATGTATAATTACTTATGAACCACCCTGTAGAATTGACGTTCTAGTCCTCAAAGGCTAAAATACTTCTAGAATTTTTCCACGAAAATTTGTGGAAATTCGATTTTTTTGCATCATCCTATTTATTCGTTTCAGCTTCAATTCCATAAGATATTAAATACTTATTTATGTTGATGGGGGTCCCTTTTTTAGGTAAACAAAAATACCCCCGCGGTCTCTGTTCGCGTCTTCCACGGTCCCCCATCCGGTTAATTAATAATGCCGATTCCCAGCAGGTCTGGCAACCCCGCAGGGCCACCGCGGACACAAATCACCCTGTTACTTGTTATTGGTGCTATGGCTTTTGTGTCCACTTAGATTCTTTTTATTTTCACGATACGACCACGGTATTTCACTCCGGAATCTCACTTTTCGGTCGTTAGAAGACGCTTTTTTTATCGAATGTTCCGTATGGGTCTCCTACAGGGTGTTTGCCCGATTGTGCGTAAGAGTTTGGAGTGGAAAAAAGTTGGGGTGCCTCAAGGCACCCTTTCGGACCCTCAATCAATTTCAATTCGCATAAATTCATGATTAGAAAGGAAGATCTCAGTTACGATCGTTATAGAAAACGTTTTTTTATCGAATGTTCCGTATGGATCAACTACAGAGTGTTTGCCCGATTGTGCGTATACGCTTCTTTATCGAATGTTTCGTATGGGTCTCCTACAAGGTGTTTTTCCGATTGTGTGTACGAGTTTGGAGAGGCCCTCAATCAATTTCAATACGCATACATTGGCTTGGCTCACAATTACGAAAGGGAATTTTCAAAAAATTATTCAATATAATGGAAGTTTATTAAGAGGGAAATGAATAAAGTGGTTATAAATATATTTATTCCACTAAATATTAGAAGGACAATGGTTCGTTAGGATATGATGGGAAGTCCACAGCCGAACAATTTTTCACGAGCTGCTTGATATTCGATGATTATTCTTATTCCGTGGGTCCATAGAAAAACTTGTATATGATGTAAGAGGATGAAAAATTGAAAAACAAGAGGATCAAGTTCCAATAATTGTCATTTGATTTATACGAGAGGTCGCGTTAGGTTAAGCTTGAATAAAAATTCACTTATGTATCTGTTAGTTTTTCTACCGTTGTTTTTTTTTTGTCGACAATTAATTATCGAGTATCCAGCGGCAATGGCAAGCTGACACTGATAAATGATAATAAATCCGGGAAAATTCAAGTACTTACCTACTTGTAAGTTTGTAGGTTGTAGCAGCCTATACGCAGTAGGTGAATTATGTATTTGTTAAGGTAATTAAGGTGTGATTCATTTATTAGATTAGGAATTATGATTCTATTAGCTGAAATATTTATGATGACGGCGTCCTATCCTCTGACTATGAATAAAACGCATTTATACTTCCAACTCGATTTTCAAAGAAAACATTCGTTTTACCAGTCACAAGCCGACCTTGACATTCATAGACAAATTTACGAGTGTAAGCTTCATATAAAGAGATAATTCATACAGGAGATATGTTTATGTAACCGTGAGGCACTCGCATCTAATGGTCACACAAATAAATAATATACTATGCTGTACAGGGTATTTCCGTTTCTACCATCCATACTAGAGACTACTACGGACTATTCGAGAGTAGAAACAAAACAGGAAAACCAGAAAAAATCGATTACGAGAGACAATACAGAAAACATGCTATTGAGCTTACAGACTATCGACTATTCACTAGAGATGGAGTTAACACTAGAAATTGATGACTAGAACTCAAGAATACAGTGACTGGACAGGGAAAGACTAGGAGACTCAGTAAATAGAGAATGAGAGTTACATAGAGCCTAAAGGCTATGGAGACTAAGAGCTGTAGAGAGAGAGAGATGAATACTAGAGATTAACACTAGCGACTAACGACTAGACAACACTAGTGACTGAAAGCTATAGAAAGCTATAGACTAACTAGAGACTAGAAACATATATAAGGCTAGCGCTAGAGATTGAAGTCTTGAGGCTATAAGGACTATAAATACTGAAAAATGGAGACTCAAGACTAGAGACTATAATGATTAGATACTAGAGACTATAGACTACTAATTATCAAAGACTGAAAACTATAGCGATCAGATCTAGTGACTGTAAATTAGGAATTGAAGGCTAAAGACCATAGAGATTGAATACTAGAGACTATAGATAAGATACCAAAGGCTATAGAAACTGAAGATCAGAGATTGAATACTAGAGACTGAAAACTAGATACTGAAGACTAGAGACTGAAAACTACACACTCGATGTTGAGAACTAGAGACTAAACACTACATATACAACACTAGAGACTAAAAGCTAGAGTCTCACACAAAAGAAATCTAAAGACAGGAGACCACAGACTGGCAACCAAAGACTGATAGTGAAAATTAGATGTCGAGTCCTGTATTTTGAGAGCAAGGAAGGACCGTATAAGGTAGACTTCACTTCAGACAAGCATCGAACAATGAAAATGGCATGTTACCACTACGGGTGGACGAACGAAGAGAAAAAATCGAGCAGTCCATAAAGCCGGGGTCAGCACGATCTATCTCGACATGAAAAAAAACGTTGACACAGTGAGTCCGCAAGGTTGAAACGGATCTTTTTTCTTGGCCCAGGAATAAGAGAGCAAGAGTGGACTATAACGACGATCCGTCCGACCGGGTTTGTCGTGATACCGAATATGAAATGCGGTGTCATACTCAACAATGAACCCACTAACAAAGATTAATGTTTTGGTTGTCAATCGCTGGCGACCAGAGGCGCGTATTGGATTCGAGTAAGGCATAGTCGAAAAGCGGTAGTGAAGGATTCAAATCCCTCAAACAGCGCGTTGCTGTCCATGGTCTACTACTAATTATTTGGGTCAGCCTCTTTATCACTCAATTTCTCACGTACTGTCCATTAGAGGCAGAGGTTGAGCCATTGTCGTTCTGGATGACAACCTAGTTAGGTAGTTAGTAGGCAGGAGCTATACCTCCTCGCACTAGGTCGCCTACTAGGTTTTCATTTAGAACGACAATGGTTGAGCTCTCCCCTTTTTTCTTCTCTCTGGTCTCTTCGGAGGCTTCTGCAGGTCGTCCTTGCTGACTAGATTCGCCCTTTTATGGTCCAGATCCAAGACGTTCTTGATGGAGTTGGATTTAGTGATCATCTTCGCTTTCGGTCTCAACTTCAAGTTGCTGGTGTTTTACTTGAGGTCGTTGATTACTGACTCTCAGTTCCCTGCCTGGCATTTTTTTATGTTCTGGTTCCCCGGAAGGGGGATATCCTGTAATGTTCAGAGAACATCGTGAGAACCAAGGGAAATAAGGTAGGAATTGATGTTCTTCTTAAATTTCTGGAGGTTATATGCCTCGGGGAACACCTCCCTTGGAAATGTGTTCCAGAGCCTCGCTGTTCGTTGGATGGATGAGTCTTTGGAAAGAGATGTTCTGCAGGTCTCCAAAGTGACCACGAAGGGGTGCGAAGCCTCAACTAGACGGGTTAATCCCGCGGGGACTGCCAAGTGAGGAACAATTGTTGATATTTCAGAAGAGCATCGTCCATGAAAATATCTATGAAATAGAGCCAGATCGCCAACTTCTCTATGGTGTTCCAGAGAAGTGAGTGAGTTTGTGAGCGAGGCATCACCCACGAGACGAATCGCTCTTTTTTGGACAGAATCCAACAGTTCCAGGGTATGTTTGGGTGCTGCACTCCAAATATGGGAACAGAATTCCACGACAGGATCTGTGCCTTATAAATCATAAGCAGCTGACTGGAAGTGAAATAGCTCCAGACACGAAACAGAAAACCAAGTTTTTGGGATGCACTTTTAGCAATTGATCTCACGTGATTTTCCCAAGAAAGGTTATTGCTGATAGTAATACGAAGCATCGAAATGGATGTCTTCAAAGGTATGGTTACTCCTGACAAGCTTATGTTGGGCACAGTGAGATCGGATTTTCTAGAGAAAAGGCATGCTTGTGTTTTGTTTGCATTGAAATCTACCAAGTTATTGGATCCCCATTCGAGAATTGATGTCTTCAGGCTTGCGCTTGGTACTTGTGAGGAAAAGATCTTGAAGGATCCTTTTGCAAGGTTCTTTGTTGACTTCTAACTGCATGACATCATATTGGTCTTGCAGCAAGTTGAACCTAGCTCCATGGTGCTTGCTGTACACTTTTTGATAGGCCACTGCCTTGAGCGTGGCGAAGTTGGTGCAGAACGTCTTCAGGTGACCGATGCTGTCAAATTTGAAGACGAAAGCTTCCGATTCGATGACAAAAATTAGTATATCAGTGCATCTGACGTCTGTATAACAAACACACTCGACTAGATTGAAGCTTTCCTTAGTTCTATACGTTGGTTGGTTGGTTCCAGGTTTTTTGGTGACCAACACCTTGGTGTCGGATTCGGAACTAGATGAACTATTGGCGGAGTCAGTCTCAGTGGTGTTGCCATTCTCTGTACGTTTTTCTGTGCTAAAACTATCGCTAGATACTATAGTATCCGATTCAAAGTCTTCGCCGCTAGTTGTAAAGTCGATTGGCAATTTTAGTTGGGGGTCGTAATGGTGGAGATTTCTTTTCGGCTTTGTCTACTAGGGTGGAGAAGGACAATTTCGTAGTCTCATAGAATAGAAATAAGAATTCAGTAGCTATCTTCAGAGAGATTGAATTATGTTCTCTATTTCTCTATAATAGTTCTCTAGGTATGATTGGTATAGGGAAAACTGGTCAAAAATGAATTTTTCGCTCTAAAAGTTGTAAAGATCTATCTATAGCGACCTCACGAAAAGAGAAAGAATACAGGGTGGATCAAATTCCTAACTGATTCAAAATTTTTATTATACATAAGACATTCGATATTTCTCACGTTCCACTGTGATCATCACCTATCGATTGTTCTCGATCGTAATGGTCGATAGTCGTGATTCATTGAGACCGCGAAAGTCGTAAAATAGAAAATTAATTCCGCTAGTCGAATCAATCTATTACAGGCAGAGGCGGTGTCTGAAGAAAGGCAAAAGGTGTTTAGCGGTTCACCACAAGATTAAACGAGGGAGAGAGCTTTGCATGGTATTGCGGTATCTGATATCTCAATAGAAATCATTCGTTTAATTTTTCCTTGAAAATCCATAAAATGAATGATTAATATGTATACCTATATAAATGAGCATTTTTTTGGAATTATCAAGGAATACTTTGGTCGCAAGACAGGGTTGAGATTTAGAAGAATATAATTGAATTTCATTTTCAAGTTCAGTGATGATACGATATCGCTAACATTTTGGATTATCTCTATGTTCAGTAAAAAAAACTAGATTCATCAAATTTCCTGAGAACTTATTGAAATATTAAATATAAAATACAAATTCAATTCAGAGATCTCTGATGTAAATCTGACAATGTCAATCATTGACTTGTTTACGTACACCAATCAGTAAGGTTCTTGTGGACGGTATGACGTCAAATCAGTCTCATATACTGAGGTATGTATAGGGATGAACCATCCTGTACATAATGAAGTCAGTGTAGTTTGGGAGAGAATGACTTTGGTCATCTCATTGTGGCAGTGTATACATACCTGTGAATGGAATAATGCAAATATAATATTTAATGCCCCGAATATTGGGATTTTTTGAACTGGAGATAAATATTCTTGGTGAATACGTCAACGTTTGATCCGGCTCGAAGGACCAATTGTTAGGATTCCAAATGATAACACCTCTAGATGAAATCTAACAATATTATTCAAACCTTTCGGTTCCAAATCGAACATGTTAGCGAAGTTTATAAAATAAGTGGTTTCCAAATGGTCAATTGGTTGTCCAATTCAGCCGAAATTCTGAAAATGATTCCATCTAGCTATTTGGCCAAAACCTGCAACTTGAATTTTGACTCCAATAGTCAGGAACGACTACTTGGACTGGTTTGGAATACTGAAAAAGACCTTCAAGAAAATCCGATGGCATCAAAAATTTGCATCACCACTCTCGGCCTCTAACAACAAAGTGTTCAACAATTCCTCTGAAGGTACTTGTTCTTTCAGAATAATGTAAAGGACCTCTTTTATTGATTGTAGCAGCCTTTTCCATATCCCTCCCATGAAGGGAGCTGCTGGACAAAACCAGTTTCGAATATCATATTTTAGAAGAAAAAAAAATGGTAACGAATGGAAGAATACATGCATATCCATAAAAGTCGCACAGAAACATTTAGCCGACATTTTTGGAATGCCGATACGATTCTTTATCCAAAGTGTGCACGAAGACATGCGGATTTCTCAGAAACGGCAAATATTGTGGGACTCGGAGGGTATTTTAATTGTTTTGGAGATTTGTGAATGTGAACAACCATCGGTCGAATGACTATCTGGTAATATAACCGGGCGAAAGCAACTTTTTAACGAGTTTCAGTTATCTCCCGTGAATTATCGTACACATTTTCGGATATTCTCGCCATTAGAGCAAATTATGTGCTCGCATCAGTTTTTTACCTGAACCGCCCCAAACCACTTTGAACTCTTTAGTCCTTATGGGAATTCAATATACAACGTCATTTATTTTTACGAGAATCATAATATTATGTTGAAACATTGTTCAAACAGGTGTAACTGGTTATCGATTCAATTTCTCTCTTAGATTTTTGATAGTGAAATTTCAAGCGGAGTGACATTTTATAGTGAATCATATGACATACTGTGCTTCTCAAAAGTATCCTTCCTCTTATCTTTGGAACGAACTGTATATCAAAGGTTCTAAAATTTCCTACTAGTGATGATAGATGACGAAATGGTCAGAGATGACGAGGCCATAGTGACTAATAATTTTAAATAGAACCCTAGCAAAAACTGCAAAAATTCCTGAAAATTGCAAAAGTTTCTGAAAATTACAAAAATTGCAAAAAGTCCTGAAAATTGCAAAAATCTCTGAAGATTGCGGAAATCTATGAAAATTGCAAAAATCGCAAAAATTCCTGAAAATTGTAAACATATCTAAGGTTAGGTTACTAGATCTGGTAACATATCTTAGGTTGGGTTACTAGATCTGGTAACATATCTTAGGTTAGGTTACTAGATCTGGTAACATATCTTAGGTTAGGTTACTAGATCTGGTAACATATCTTAGGTTAGGTTACTAGATCTGGTAACATATCTTAGGTTAGGTTACTAGATCTGGTAACATATCTTAGGTTAGGTTACTAGATCTGGTAACATATCTTAGGTTGGGTTACCAGATCTGGTAACATCTCAATCAATTTTTTTAATTGGAATGCCCAGTACATTTGCATATTTTATGAAGCATTTCTGCTTCAAAAATTCCTGAAAATAGCAAAAATTGCAAAAATTACTGAGAATTGCAAAAATCGCAAAAATTCCTGAAAATTGTAAACATATCTAAGGTTAGGTTACTAGATCTGGTAACATATCTTAGGTTAGGTTACTAGATCTGGTAACATATCTTAGGTTAGGTTACTAGATCTGGTAACATATCTTAGGTTGGGTTACTAGATCTGGTAACATATCTTAGGTTAGGTTACTAGATCTGGTAACATATCTTAGGTTAGGTTACTAGATCTGGTAACATATCTTAGGTTGATTACTGAAAATAGCAAAAATTGCAAAAATTCCGGAAAATTATAAAAACCTCAAGAATTTCCTGAAAATTGCAAAAATCGCAAAAAGACAAAAATTGTAAAAATTTAAAAATTAGCTGAAAATGCCTAAAAATTGCAAAAATTACTGAAAATTGCAAAAATTCCTGAAAAATGCAAAAATCGCAAAAATTCCGGAAAATTATAAAAACTTCAAAAAATTCCTGAAAATTGCAAAAATCGCAAAAAAGACAAAATTTGCAAAAATTGCTAAAAATTGCAAAAATTTCTGAAAATTGCAAAAATGCAAAAATTCCGGAAAATTGTAAAAATTTCAAGAAATTCCTGAAAATTGCAAAAATCGCAAAAATGCCTGGAAATTGCAAAAACTGCAAAAATTCCTGAAAATTGCAAAAATCCCTGAAGATTGCGGAAATCTATTAAAATTGCAAAAATGCTTGAAAATTGCAAAAATAGCAGAATTTGCAAAAATTCCTGAAAATAGCAAAAATCGCACAAATACCTGAAAATTGCAAAAATCGCGAAAATTCCTGAAAATTGCAAAAATCGCAAAAATTCCTGAAAATTGTAAAAATTTGAAAAAATAGCTGCAGATAGCATAAATCACAAAAATGCCTGAAAATATCTTAGGTTGGGTTACTAGATCTGGTAATATATCTTAGGTTAGGTTACTAGATCTGGTAACATATCTTAGGTTAGGTTACTAGATCTGGTAGCATATCTTAGGTTGATTACTGAAAATAGCAAAAATTGCAAAAATTCCGGAAAATTATAAAAACTTCAAGAATTTCCTGAAAATTGCAAAAATCGCAAAAAGACAAAAATTGCAAAAATTACTAAAAATTGCAAAAATCCCTGCAGATTGCGGAAATCTATGAAAATTGCAAAAATGCTTGAAAATTGCAAAAATAGCAGAATTTGCAAAAATTCCTGAAAATAGCAAAAATCGCACAAATACCTGAAAATTGCAAAAATTCCTGGAAATTGCAAAAATCGCAAAAATTCCTGAAAAATGTAAAAATTTGAAAAAATAGCTGCAGATAGCATAAATCGCAAAAATGCCTGAAAATATCTTAGGTTGGGTTACTAGATCTAGTAACATATCTCAGGTTGGGTTACTAGATCTGGTAACATATCTTAGGTTAGGTTACTAGATCTGGTAACATATCTTAGGTTAGGTTACTAGATCTGGTAACATATCTTAGGTTAGGTTACTAGATCTGGTAACATATCTTAGGTTAGGTTACTAGATCTGGTAACATATCTCAGGTTAGGTTACTAGATCTGGTAACATATCTTAGGTTATGTTACTAGATCTGGTAACATATCCTAGGTTAGGTTACTAGATCTGGTAACATATCTTAGGTTAGGTTACTAGATCTGGTAACATATCTTAGGTTGGGTTACTAGATCTGGTAACAATTCCGGAAAATTATAAAAATTTCAAGAATTTCCTGAAAATTGCAAAAATCGCAAATAGACAAAAATTGCAAAAATTACTAAAAATTGCAAAAATTCCTGAAAATTGTAAAAATTTAAAAAATAGCTGAAAATGCCTAACAATTGCAAAAATTACTGAAAATTGCAAAAATTCCTTAAAATTGCAAAAATCGGCTATAGCGACACTTTTTTGAAAGGTATCGAAAAAACTTATCCAATGATATTAACTTTGTGTGTGCTTATGGGATTTCGCAAATCTCCACGAATTCTGTGGCGCGTTTCACCATTTTGTTCAAAAGCAAAAGTCTGAGAATCCAAAGAAGTAAAAGTATTCTTTGGTTCGAAAACCTGTTAAGTTTGTGGCTTGTTTCGACTTCGGTTCGTTTTCTTCAGTCAGGGAAGAAGCCTAAGAGCTAATTTGATCATTAACACTATAACAGTTTTTAATTCAACAAAGAACTCCCTTCAATTATACAACAATTTGCTTTGACTATTTGATTCGTTTTATAGCGTTTCCTGAGTAAACTCAATAATTATGGTGGAACGGAAATAAACTCTACTGCGGAAATCTTTGAATCCCAATCAATTATATAGATGTAATGATTAGGAAACTCTTAATCAAGTATATATACCTGAGGTGTATCAAATTTCTCGATGCTTCAGTTATAGTAGATATTAGCATACAGGGTGTTTCGAAATTCGACCGACAACGCTTGATACACCGAGGGAAAGTTTTATTATCCATAGCAAGAAATCGAATTATCCAAGGAAGAAACTCTAATAGCATAGGGGACAAGCAAGTTATCACCTATGATCATGAAATCGACTTTGCTGGTTGTTATAAATCGAACATTGCTGCCACTAGCAAGTGAATCTGCATATGGTTATTAAACAATGTTACTGTAATAGGTATCTGACTCTTTGCTACCACTATAGTAAGTGCATCTAATAATGGGAGTAGGGCAATGTTATAATCATATTTACACAACTTCAACACTCTGTATCTCAAGAACCCCAAAATTTTGCCTCATCTTCATGCCTCTGCTGTCGAAGTTGACCAAAAAAGTTTTTGTTCATTCGGGATCCTTTTGAAAATTCCGAAACCTGTAGCGATTTCATATGAAGAACCTCATGTTTTAAAGAAGTACAAAATTATAGCTGGAGGATTTTGGGGTGCGACGAAATTAGTGTTGCGTAGTTTATATTGTGTCCCTGTCTCAGTAATTATGGATTCATGAGAGCTATCACTTGCCAAGCGTTGTCGGTCGAATTCTGAAACACCCTGTAGAAAGATATACTAGTTTATCCTTCTTTCCACAAATGAAAGTTGCTGTGAAGAACAAGCGTTGTTATTCATCGAATTTTGCGACACCCTGTATATATATAAAAAAAAACAATCAAATCAATTAATTTGACTTGAACAAGAAGAAACAGCCGCCTGCCGTCCGGTTTGTAAAACATATTTTCGGATATGATTCCTGTTGTTCTTGATTCTTGACAATGATCAGTGAAGGTTCGAAAACAGAAAGATATCCGTCGCAAAGTAATGAAGCAGGTAGAAAATAGTCAGGCCGGGATAATATTTTAAGTTTGTCATACAGCTTTATCAGCGACCCATCTACCAATGATGTCCTTATCTCAACGGTAGATTTTAAGAATGTATACAAGAGAGTGTTTCATGTAAAAAAATAGTTCTACTTGTCTTTCGACCTATCCGGTTCTATACATATCGAGAATTTGACGGTTCTACTACCGATTTCATGGCAGTAATTAACGGAAATTCGACATATACAGGGTCCTTCAAACGAATTGTAAATGGACTAGATATATCAACCAAGTCGACAGCGTACCTATTTTGAAGCTCAATTCTAAATCCGTCTTTAATGAGGTATGATTTGACATCCCCAAATCAGGGATTTGAAGGTTCTGCTATGCTTCTTACGTCAAAAGTTGTCCTCCTGACAAACATTTTTCGGTATTTTCGGAAAATTTTTCTGGTCTTATCCATTCTGTGATAGGCTACCCTGTATATACAGGTGAACTCCTAATATAATATAAAAAACCAAGTTCATTGTGCACTCATCATGCGATAGATTTTTTTCAGAATTTTTTTTGTTACGTATTTTTTAATATAAAAGTTACACATTTTACCTTCTTTTCCGCCTGTCTTTTGGTTTGCATTTAGAACAGATTGCCTTTCTTTGTTTATCATTGGACAATTTATATATCACAAAGTATTTCAATGACACATTTTTTTATATATGAAATTCAATTAGAAATAAGATTTTCTTGCGATTTATCCATATTTGGTGAAAAGCAGGAAGCATATCATTTGAGATAATGGCGTGTGTAAACGTCATTCAAAAGCAATCTGTTGACATTTGACATCTCTTATTTAGATTGATAATTGATTAAGTGGCCGTCATCTGGTATGATCGTTCACTAAATATGAAAAACTCGCTATAAAAATCATATCTCGTGTTGAATTTTTCATATTAAAATGTATTATTGAAGTAAAACATGAGTATATAAAGTGTCCAATGACAAAATAAGACGAACAAGAAGCTGATGTTAATGCATTCAAAACAGGGTGAAAAAGAAGGCTAAATTTCGAACTTTTCCTTGAAATATCTCGATAAATAGTGGTTTGATCACATATGCATTATCAAATTCGTGTTTTTCAGATAAAAATACGTAAGTAACAAAACATATTTTGGAAAAAACACACAGTTACCGATATTTAAAATAGTTCATACCACTATTTCAGTTACGGACATCTAAAAGGGTAATATTGAAAAATCGTGGTCACTATAGAATAGACATATTTTTGGTTCCTAAGGTAATCAGGAAATATCCAATGCCGATATCTAATAGTCACAAGAATAAGCCTGATTGAAATAACATGTATTTGAACATCTAGATGAATAAACATTGAACAAGAGTGTTGTCTAGATACCATCAAAAACTATTCAAACTTTGAAACTTTAGGAGAATAAGTTTTAAAATAATAATAATAGCTAATTGCGTATGTAGAAAACATATTGTTTACAGCAATGAATTCAAATGAGAGTTAAGAGATAACAATATTTTGTTAGTAGCTGTTTTTACAATTCCTATTTTTACTACTCATTGTACTCATATTATTCCAGGTTTTTTTACCTGCAGTAACCAATTATATTTGTCATCAGCATCATTGATCAAAAGGAGTTGTTGTAATAAGCAAGTTTAGGGCATCGTTTATTTTTCATTGAATACATTTTTTGAATTCAGTTGAGGGTCATTTTAACAATGGTATTGATACTATACTATAAGAGAAGGTATTGGATGTTACTATAAGAGAACTCTTTTAAAAAAAAGTAGTTGAACTCGTTCTAAAACGCTCCATACCGGAATGGAGTTAGATGAAACGCTGAGAGCCAACAATTTTATTCTAGACTGCCAAGTATCAATTTTTACTTTAGCCACGATAGGTAGAATTGATCCGACGGCTTGTTTTGATTCGTTAGAGGTAACAGTAGTCATGTCATGGAAAAGACCAGAAGAAGTGAAAGTTACTCCTAAGTAAACATATTTATTATATTGGTTACAGAGAAGGTTTGGTAATTGCAATGGAAATTGAATTTCAAAATAATATTCCAGGTGAGGAATATTAGCTATTGAGATGAGATCTCATCTCATTTTCTTTAAAAATGAGTAAACCACACCTAACTGGTTCCTGTAGTTCGAGTACTGCCCTGTGGCAGAGTGGCACCCCGTGAGGTACTGCCGGCTCTTCTCCATTCTATGGAAGCGATTCATAGTTAGGCTATGCCAAGAATGCCATAAGGACCACCGACTAGCATACAGTTCGATGAGGATTCGGTACTACCTGAAGTACCATCGCTGGTTCCAATCTTTTCATATCGCTATCGATAAAGGTACCTTATAGACAATAAATAAATAGTAGATTGAATAACTAAAAAAAACACGCTTTTATTATTTCGTTTTCTACTTTTTTCAGTTTGGCTATCTATAAACAACTTGATATTTATTTTCTTTTGTGACAGGAAAAAAATTTGGCATTTCATCTCTGTTGACAGGTTATGAAATATCACTTTTCATAAATTACTTTTTTCCCGTGGGAAAAAAGTGAGTACTTTTTTCCAGGATATATATCACATATATATACACTGTTGATGGCGTTTTTTGTGCTATAGTTCCAAGAATATGTCAATAATACCGTCTCCGAGAAAGAACTGCAAGTCCTTTTATCTTTCCATTCGACTTTGAACTACTACTAAACAATCACTGAAATCGCAGTTTTTTGCACAACACAACCTGGAGCTAAAATCTACTACTTTTTTCCCTTGTACACTGAATAACTATTTTATTATTTAGTTCGACTGAAAGATACTGCCTCAGACATCCTAGTTCACAAGTTCGCATAAATTCGTATATTCCAATTTTTTTTAAAATGTTAGTCCCAATAGTATGAATCCAAGTTTTCAGCTTCGAAACACCAATGCTAAAAGTGTAGTGTGCAAAAAACATCGACATATTTCAACTAATTTCGGTTTTTAGCCCAAAAGATCTACATAAAACTGATTCCTGAAGAAAAAGCCAATCATACCTTTGAAGCTGGATCAATGCTCTACAATTTGAGACCAATATAATTTTTCTAAGCCAGATACATCCCAAGATACAGGATCTCAAAAATTGGCCATAATGCATGGTTCAGTGACGTCATAAATATCTCCATGGAGGTATTTAGATATCTCCTTTGTCGAGAGAAACGAATTACTATTTGTCAAAAAGTGTAACCCAATCCCACCAAAAACACCGAACAGACTGCATCGAAAACCTTTTCATACACATTTTCGGGGCCCTTTTCAAACCAGAATTCACCGGAAACTTGCTCGATACATTCAATAACGCTAACAAAGAGACGCAGACGCTTTGTCCTCGCAGATTTTTGGTCCTCCGAGGTGCCAAAATCGAGCTTAAGTTTCGACAGGTATAGGTAATTCTAATCCGGCCGGTATACAATGGCAAACGGCCCTGAGAGATCGTTTATCATTGCATTTTTCTGTCTGAACTTTCACGTTTCCATTCATCCGTTGTTAGTTTCGGCTATGCTATAGAGATTCGGGACATTCCAGAATTTATTACCGGAAAAGACTGGCATTCACCTTTTCCACACAATGACGAAATCTGATTGATTTTTGGAACTCAGGTAATCGTACTGGCACTGACGAATTTTCATCTAGACCCAGGAAATTCATTTTTTTTTCACCACTTGAGAAATCACCATTATTCGAGGATTTCCTTTAATGAGAAGTACCACTTTTCAAACCTAAGTAAATAATGATGAATTGACAAAGAAATTTCACCAATATAGGTAGAAAAAACTGTCAATATGGTGTCAATGATATTAAGCAATAAACACACAGATACCGAAGCGGATGTAACCAACGAAAATGTTACATTCTTAAAATAAAATGTAGTTGAAACTACAAATCTCATCACAGTTGAAAGCAACTTTGGAAGTATGAAAAATTTGGAATAATCTGATAATTATTAATTCTAATTGAAATGTCACAACACAAATCATACGTGAGCTGTAACTGGCACGTGTGAATTGGACTAAGAATTCAAATCACTATGATTTTCAGAAAGGACACATTTCTTGACCAATCGAAACAATTTCAGCTTTCAAAACATATTAAAGAATACTGTATTTTTATATACAGTATACAGGCAAGTTAGAATTCTTCAGTTTGTTTGACAACTGAACTCCTAGGCTATACTTGATATCTTGATATGTATCAAAGTTTTAGTAATATTTGACCAATGCTGAATATACACGGTGAATGGCATTGCGTCTTCAATGGAAATGACAATTTGAGTTGGTAAAAGATGTTGATTTTTCAGTGTTATCAGTGGAAAAAATATATATACTTCTCACTATACCTATACTTCTCACCCTAGGTGTATAATATACTATAATTGTACTTCTTTGAAATAACCCTATTTTCATTCATATTAGTGATATTGTATTATGGGATGATATAATATTTTGTGATTCCAATCATCCAATTTGATAAAATGAAAGCATCAGCATCAAATACATGGACGTTCATCATTGATGAATATAATGAATAACAGGGGTCCCAGAACGGACCCCTGAGTCGATAAATATACGAGATTTCAGAGCAAGTATTATGAAAATAAATTCTAATGAAAATCAAAAGTTGATTGCACCAATTGCTTTTTTCAGTAGGAAATCCACCTAATAGAGTCGTATAGAATCAAAATTTCTGCTGCAAACATGTTTTTCTAATTTTGACATGTAATTTGACACTTTTCAAATCTTTACAGAAGTTTTGAAACATCTTACTTTACGTAAAACTGGCAATGACATGCATTTCAACACCATCAGTTATGATGCATGATACAAGAATGAATTTATTTTTCACAACACAACTTTGAAATACTCCATTGAAGAATGTAAAAACTTCACAAACGCCAAGATTTCCACAAAATTCTTAAACACACGACATGTTTCGCTAACACAGTTGCTTCGTCAGGTGATATACTGGTACAATGAACTAAACTAACGTTGGCTTGCTTAACTTTTATATATCTTACTTTCCCAACCTGGAGGATTAGTTACCTGTGGACAGGTACGATGAACCTCCATTTTCGGAAATTAGGCACAATATCTACATTAAATTACGGTATACCGGATTAACTTGAAAGAGTTGATATCAAATATATATTATTACTTACTAAGAAAAGAAATTCAACAGTGATGAACTATTGAGGTCTAATTGATCATTGAGAAAAATGTCAAAATCTTTTAGTTCGTTGATTTCTAATGATTCAAAATGATTGAGTTTCAGTCCTTTATTTTCTACGTGCAGAATTTCGAAATTATCATCAAAACTATGGTTTTCTTCTATATTGAAGAGGCGTTAAGTGTCTGTTTTTCACACAACTAGTATGATTGAAATATGTGTTGCTAGTGATGAAACATATTTAATATACACCTTGGTGTATGAATAACTATTTTCATTTTGGTGGTGAATCATCGCCTAAATATTCAAAATCGAAGTCAGAGTCTGCACTATTTCGAGAACCCTAATTCGATTTCTGGCCCCTTTTGGCAAATTAGATGGAATTTATTCACGAACGTCTTCATTAATTCCATCCGAATCTTCAAAGCAACACCTCATGTGGAGTCATTCTCAAGAGTCGAAGAAAAAATGTCGCCGTATCGAGACATTCTCGTATCCTACGGTTTCGTGTTCCAATCATAATAATAATAATAATGATAATGATCAGTAGCGAAGCCAAGATTATGGTTTGGGGGAAAATTATGAAAAATAGCATTCAAATGATGGATTTTTCGAAGTCTTCTGAGAGCAATTCAAACACAGTATGATGGTTATTACATGATATACAGTGTCTTTCAAAAGTATCGGAACGGTCTCATATTTCAGGAACGGCTTGAGAAAAATTCACGAAATTTTCTACAGGGTGATTATTGATGATGTCCGATTCAATGGTGGCATCGGCAATGTTGCCAAGTTTACAGTTTTCCAGATATTAGGAGTAACTCTATTTTTTCAAATGGAATACCCCATTTACTTTTATTGCAATTAATTAAGCGCCTCCTAATTACTCGAGTCCCTGAATATCAGATTCGTAATTAACGTGATTTTTGAAATATGACAACATAGCATTTTCGATGAAAAGTTCTGGAACGGTCCCATATTTCAGAAACAGCTCAGAGAAAATTTATGAAAACTTCGACAGGATGGTTGTTGATGATGTCCGATTCAATGGTGATATCGGCAATGTTGCCAAATCAACAGTTTTTCAGATATTTAGGGTAACTCAATTTTTTCAAATGGAATACCCTATTTGTTTTCATTGCAATATATCTGATATTTGAAGACATAAGTAATGTGGCGTCGCTGAATGTATTGCAAGGAAAACAAATAGGGTATTCCATTTGAAAAAATTGAGTTACTCTAAATATCTGAAAAACTGTCGATTTGGCAACATTGCCGATATCACCATTTAATCGGCATCATCAACAACCATCCTGTCGGAGTTTTCATAAATTTTCTCTTAGTCGTTTCTGAAATATGGGACCGTTCCAGAACTGTTTAACGAAAATGCTATGTTGTCATATTCCGAAAATCACGTTAATTACGAATCTGATATCCAGGGACTCAAGTAATTAGGAGGCGCTCAATTAATTGCAATAAAAATAAATGGGGTATTTCATTTGAAAAAATAAAGTTACTCCTAATATCTGAAAAACTGTGAACTTGGCAACATTGCCGATGCCACCATTGAATCGGACATCATCAATAATCACCCTGTAGAAAATTTCGTGAATTTTTGTCAAGCCGTTCCTGAAATATGAGACCGTTCCGATACTTTTGAAAGACACTGTATATAGTCTTCTTGATTAAACATGTTTATCCTCGTATATATACTGATGACGGCAATAATATGTGTTCTCAATTAAGTATTCAGATCAACCCTAATTTATATCAATATGAATAATGAAGTTTTTATCTATAGATTGTCGAGGGTTTCTGGTCTAACCCATCGTTGAAATATTTTTCACTGAAAATGTTTCTCCTATAATATGTCGACAGGTGTCAATGAATGAGTTCAGAAGAGCTATAGAAGTAATTTTTGAAAGAACTGTCAATTGACCCTGATACTGCTGCTATATTTTCAGTTTCTGTATTTCTCAATTCTTCAAATACAGCAATCAAAAAAATTTCTTCAAAGTACCTATATATTGTGTTCAATGAATTATACGTATTTATTTCCATGTAGTCATGTTCATCAGCTTTTTTGTAATAGAAGGAAATGTTGTCTCACTTTGAGATATTCGCAAGGCTAAATATCGACGTTGCCAAGTTTCCTAGTAAGAAATGAGACTAAGGGAAATAGAGTATTGTGATTTTTCAGTACCAGATTGCAGGACTGTGAATACAGGCTAATTATATCAGAAGTGGCTATGTCTTTATCATTCATAAAATGACGAAAACTACATTGGTAGTAAAAACACATTTTACGCCTTCAAAACAAGTAAATAAGGGTAGGTTCTATAGCTAGTGGTGGAAAAATAGATAATCGGTAGATGCATGATCAACACAAGAAATTATTTATTCGTTTGTAAAAATACAAAATCTCGTTTCACTTCAATATTTGGGAGGAAGCAACACTGCCAAGTTTTCCGTTAGGAAATCCCTTTAGGGTGAAAAAGTATATAGTGATTTCTCTGTACCTCATGACAACCCTATATTGACTCGACTGATCATGATGAAAAAAACGCCGAGTCTTCATTCTATGACTTGAACCAATGCATCATGTTCAGCACAAGAAATTATTTATTCGGTTGTAAAAACACGAAATTTCGTTTCACTTCAGTATTCGGAAGGCCACAAAGCAACGTTGCCAAGTTTTTATAAATGAAACTATGGGGAGAAAACGTATATACATATAGTGTTTTTTTTTGTGTACCTGATGGCAACCCCATTGATTCGCCACTGATCACGATGAAGAAAGCGTCGACGTCCAGCTGCGATCGTCTAGCTCGGCCATGAGAAAACATCTGAAAGTGGCCGGCTCGCTACCATTCGTCATACGCCACCCCGGATCCGAGATCGTAAACAAACGGCAAAAGACGACACCCGGTGCATGTTGGTTCGTGGTTTCGGGAAACGAACAACGAATTCTCCGTTTTATCTGATCCGGAGCTTGATTAATATTAATGGCGGCTTATATAATAGGTAAGAGAACTAAGAGAAGGCTGATTGAGAAATCGAAAATAATCCGGTAATAAACTCATGGAGACTGATGGACAATCTGTATACAGTACAGTGGCGCTCATAGAAATTACACTATATCTACTATTATACATACAGGGTGTTACAAATTCGTGGCTGAGAATGGGGATCTCGGTACAACGAATTCTCCGTTTTATCTGATCCGGACCTTGATTAATATTATAATGGCGGCTTATACAGGGTGTATCTGAATAACACCGAAAAATTTATACAAACATGTGTGCAAACTTGCTTCATTTTCAAGATACAGGGTATCAATGTTTCCATGAAAGATCATTTTTTTATTCATTACTCAATTCTCTTTTTAATAATTTCAATAAAACGTTGTGGTTTTGTTGATAGTAATATGGAGCTTCTTCTAGTGCGATTAGATTCGAAATAATATTTCCAGTGGCGTCACAGTGGGTGAATTTACCGATATTCATTTTATTCTTTGACAAAAGTCGTTGAAAATGCAATGAAATTACTACACGAGTCCAATCTAGATCAGTAACGAGGATACGGAGTAGAAAGTCAAGGTTTTTTTCAGTTAAATTAAAGTCAAGAGAAACATAGGCAAAACTAACATGCATGTTTTAGAACGTATATGCTTATTTATCTCAGAAACGGTTCGTTTCTCGAAAAAAATTGAAGAGCAAAAAAAGCCTCTAAATTGAACAATCCACACAATTTGATCACTGAAAGATACAAGAGGCGTACTACGAAAAAGTTTGGGGAGGAATAAAGAAGCCTACCCTCCAAAACGTATCACCCTGTAGATTTTGGAAATCTTTAAATGGCTTGAAATGACGATCTTCTAGGAAGTATTGACCACACCAAATTTCAAAATGATATCATGAAAAGTAGGCGAGATATTTCAATCAATAGAAAAAAATAATCAAACTTTGATCCCCTCTAGCTCCGCTACTGAACTAGATCGGACTGATGTTTATATAAACTTTTTTGATTAAAATGATCAGATCTATCTCCCATTTTGGTTTGTGCCTTAAAACCTAGTAGGGGGTTTCTGGTCTAACTCATCGTTGAAATCTTTCCAAATAAAACTGATTCTTTTATGCTTCACCGTTTTCACTTTTCCTCTTCTACAAATGGAATTGTCGAATTGAAAATCCAACGTTTCTTCTTCGAGCGGCCATCATCAACTTTATTTTTTCAAATAAGGATCTGGATTTTTCACTTAATTTTTCGACGGTTTTCTGTTCTGTTCTGTTTCAACACCAACAAAACAAATATCATAACTTTCAAGTTCAAATTTGACAATATCACTCTTTGTTCAAATCGCGTTGAAAACAAATCGAATACTAAATTCTTGGGTTTGCACATTGACAACAAATTGAGATTTGATGAACATATTTTGTCACTGAGAAAAAAGCTAGTGTCAGGTTGCTATACTGTTAGAATTGTGTCAAATGAGCTTGGTTCTGATAATGCTAGAAATACATATTTTTCCCTCGTAGAATCTCATATTAGATATGGTACAGCTTTCTGGGGGTTTTGTAGTCAACATTCACTGTCCACGATATTTGTTCTACAGAAAAGAGCAATGAGGTACCTTTGTAAAGCTAGATCAAGTGACCATTGTAGACCTCTTTTCATTCATTGTAAAATTTTGACACTCACGTGCCTATTCATCTTGGAAACTGCAGAAACTGTTTGTTTGATTCACAAAAATCAGCCTCTAATTAGTGGAATCTCTCTGGATCTAAATGTATATACTAGGAATAAAAATGATATTAAATTACCAATACCAAAAACAACGCTTACCAACAATTTCTAGGTTGCAACTCTGTCATGAGTTGAAGTTTCATTCTGGTATATAGGTATTCTAGCAAGAATATTATGATTTTACTACTTTTTTTCAATGGTGTGTGTTCAATATAATGTACCTATTTGTATTTTTTCGTATGTTTTTACAATGTTGACTTCATTTGTTTTTATATATGTATACATATTATATTACTTCCTACTGGACACTAGAATAATTTTAAACCATGCTTTGTCAATAAGAAATATTATTCTTCACAAACGAACTGACCTAACTAGAGCGTAGCCCCGTTGAATTTTCTATCAAATGTATTTTCTATCATAAAACATTCGATCAAATGTATTTTCGGTGAAAAGTTCTTTCTATTTTTTGATCATCGATCACAAGACTTCTATCAAATGTTTTTCTATCATTTATCTTTCGATCAAATTTCCGCCATTTAATTTACCAATTTCGAGCTTAACATGGCAGTATAGCTACATTTTGTTGTGCTTGTAGCTGTGTAGCTTCCTCTCAGACTGGGCTGACTGACTCCTTCTCTTCCCACATGCACCGATGACATGTGATTTTTTCGTATTATTTATTTACACACTGTCGGACTGACGCTTATTCCGATGTTCGACTACACGAACACCTTGAAAAAATATTTACTCATCACTCGAGATCCGATGGCGACCCGATGAGTAGGTACTCAACAATTAAATATACATTTTTATCACGAGCTAGAGGAATTTACAGTATGTTTGAAGAACGCTTATGGATAATTTCCTTCCCTTTTTTGTTGGGAATGAATAGATAGAAATCAATGTGCTGATTGTAGCCGAGATTAAATGCACAGTATCAATAGTGCATAGATACAGGGTGTCCCAAAGTTGTTGATTGGCCCTAATTCATTTATATAACAAAATGTACCGTTTGTCCGTGAGACGAGTTCAAAGTTTACATTGAAAAACACATTTTTGTACGCTGTTCAAAAATGAGTGGAACAAATTGGTTGAAATTTAACAATAGTGCATTTTAGAGAATAGCCATTCTTTCAGTAGTCGAAGAAACTCGAAAGAAATTGTAGAAGAGTTGAAACCACTCTCTTCCCCTGACATTTTTTTCAGAACATTATTAGGGTTCTCAAATTTTTGAAACGAGGTGAATAATTCCTTTTTCCAGGGATATCCTGTAATGTCCAGAGAACATCGTGAGAACCAAGGGAAATAAGGTAGGAATTGGTGTTCTTCTTTAATTTCTGGAAGTTATATGCCTCAGGGAACATCTCCCTTGGAAATGTGCTCCAGAGCCTCGCTGTTCGTTGGATGAACGAGTCTTTGGTAAGAAATGTGACCACGAAGGGGTGCGCAGCTTCAACTCGACGGGTTAATTTTGCGTGGACTGTCAAGGGAGGAACAATTGTAGATATTTCAGAAGAGCATCGTTCATGAAAATATCTATGAAATAGAGCCAGATCGTCAACATGTCTAAGGTGTTCCAGAGAAGTGAGTGAGTTTATGAGCGAGGCATCACCCACGACACAAATTGACCTTTTTTTGGACAGAATCCAACAATTTCTGGGTATGTTTGGGTGCTTCACTCCAAATATGGGAACATTATTTCAGAACAGGTCGGATCTGTGCCTTATAGATCATAAGCAGCTGACTGGAAATGAAATAGCTCCTAGCCCGAAAAACAAAACCAGTCCTGATAGTAATACCAAGCATCGAAATAAATGTCTTCAAAGGTATGGTTACTCTTGACAAGCTTATGTTGGGCACAGTGAGATCGGCTGCTGTTTGCATTGAAATTTGCCAGGTTATTGGATCCCCATTCGAGAATTGTTGCCAAGTCCATATTTATGTTGTCAAAATTACTCCCTCGTTCGTTTCTGATTTGCCTGGCTGGTATTGGAGCCCTGGAAGAGAAGGCGGTATGGAGGGTACTATCATATGCAGAGCTGTGTACTGGACATGAAGTTGCTTCCAACAAATCGTTGATATGGAGTAGAAATAGTATTGGTGCTAGAATTGATCCTTGCGGAACACCAGCATTTATGATAGGAGAGTCAGATGAATCTCCGTCGACCACTACATGGAGGGACCTGTTTGAGAGAAAACTAGCTAGCAGAGAACATGTTTTCTCAAATAATGGTAACAGATATTTCTATCCACTAGGTACATACGTCAGATGGAATCTTATTCACAAAAGTCAGTCAGCCATTTCAATAGAAATTCATCAATACTATGGACAGAACGCACATCTACAACCGTCAACATAACTTATACGTGTCTCGTTGGTTGCATGCAGTTGCATAGTATTATGTATTATGTTCTCAATACCCATTCCCTTCGAATTATTGTGTAGGTTAGCAAAGGTAATTTTCAGAATTATGGGATCTTGTCCAAGAGAGGAATTACGAATTCGTGAAAAAAGTATGGTATGCAACGCGTTCCGCTCTGCTGCGCTCGTGTTTATAACACTCGTTTTATAATATACTATTCTAATCAATAGTAATGAGATATCTTCTCCACTAACTTTCCTAATATAATTATATAAGTATTGCACGATTTCCATTCCGTATATCTCATATATTATTCGAAGAAATTGTGTAAAAATGCGGATGCAAGAAGTAACTAACTAGCATGCAAGTTACCGCCAATCGCGAATCGTTTGGCCTTATGGCTTCGACGAGCATTACCCCGTAAATTGTCCCGTCATAATTGATATTGCAAATCCCATTAGCGACATTGTTCGTCCAATTAGGAATGTCCCGCTGGGGTTGTTCCTCAATCCTACGATACAGCCAGTTTCCCCTTTTGGTTTATCCATCACATACGACCCAACAGCACAGGGCACAGAAAATCTAGAGAAAGGGTAACTCTCGCTGAGTGATAGCAGTATCTAAATACCTATATAGTACTTTCAAAAACTCAAAACACAAACTTTATAGATAATTAAAAAGGGTAGAAAATAAGAAAATGAAAGTAATAAAACTGTGTTGATAACTGCAGGACACTACCGTTTCTCTAGATGCAACTATTTTCTTACAAATTCGTTGGGTAGGGATCCTGAAATTTGCTGGAGCGAGAGATATAACAAAAATGCACTCTATGACATAGTGGGGTAATCTTCAGTGATATACACTGCTTGCCAAGAGCCATGGAACCACCCCGATTTCGTGAAAATGATATTAGGAGTGGAAATAGATTGAAAATCACTTCGGATTCGGAATCAGGACGCCCAATTTACCAACAATCCATATTTTTCCTGGAAAATTTTCAGTTCTGAAAATTTCATTCAACATCCCCGTATCTTACGTGATAGTTGGCTTAGGATCCTGGAATTTTCTGAATCGAGAGATATACCAAAAATGTACTCTTTGACCAAGTATGGTCATCTTCAGTAATATACACTGCTCACCAACAGCCGTGGACCTAGACACATGTCCTTGAAATAATATCAAGAGATAGTTAAAAAATCTTTTCGGATTCGATTCGATTTTGATGCATTATTATCGGTAACGACTTTCTTCATACTACCACGGGGGTGTGTTTCCATGAAAAGTGAGACAAAAATGAATTTAGTACTTCACTTCGTTACGTATTCATTGACCTTGAAAGTTAGAATAATAAAAAAAAGAATTTCATGTATAACTTTCAAACAGTTGCCATGGTATCAATGATATTCGGGCAGGTAAATAGACCATACCAATGCTCCTTTCCATACTTAAACGGATTTTCAGTGAATATGTTTTATACAGGATGAGACGAATTTTTTCGGCTTGATGAAGGCATTTTTGACACAGGTGACAAATTTCACATTTTGCTTCCACCGTTCGATTCCTTCGTCTTTCATCTACAAAAATGATATTCCTTATTTGAATCGATATCTTGTACTGTTCTTGTGAAAATTGCATTTTAAAACATAGATTCCAACCGTTTGAGAGGTAATAAAAGCTCCATTTACCTTTTCAATGACATTAGTGAAGACTAAAATATTCCTACAGCGTGTGCAGATGTAAGAATTCCATTCCAAAGTTCATCCCTTATATTTATATTATAGGCTGAACATTACAGATAGCCCCAAAGAAATCAATCAAATAGATTGAGATCAGGTGACCGAGGTGGCCATGGGAAATGACCATGGGAAAAAGTGATGTTCAAATGATCTCTTACAGCTTTGTCGAAATGAGGAGGCGCACTATTATTGTGCATCAGCCACCTCGAATATTCAAAAGAACCTCTTCTAACAACGGATCTGGATGTTCTCACAAACAAGTTGAATATTTATTCACGTTTAAAGTTCCATTGATGATATTCAATTCAAATTCAATTCAAATTTTATTGCTTCTCGGAAGATAACATCAACTTTCAGCAAGAAATTTGGATTGATTCGATTAATGATCACCTTTGAAACGGTTGGGATGTATGTTTTTGAATGCGATTTTCTCAGATCGGAACAAGATCAATTGAGAAAAAAAAAATAAGAAGGGATAAGGATGAAGGGATCAAATAGTGGAAGCAAAATGTCAAATTTGTCACCTCTGCCAAAAATGCTTTCAACAAACGGAAAAAATTCATCCCATCCAGTAAACAACTTAATCAGTAAGAAGCTGTTCACGTATGGAGAGGTGAATTAGTATGAGTTTATTTACCTGCCGAATATTATTGAAACCATAATGGCAACCGTTTTCGGACATTTCATCATTATTTCCGAAACAATTTGATATAAAATATTGAAATTTTGAATGCTTACTCCTGCTCACTCCACGTTGCTGAATTCAAGAATGTGAAAGAGATCTAATGTTTTTCTTGAAGAGAAAAAAAATTTGATGCCATCCAAACAATCAAGATTATATTTTGCGGAGTAGAGAATGGACTACGCTGTTTCTCATCTTTACGAGCCAAAATATCGATATTATTCAAATATTGAACGAGCCTGGGCAATGCGAATCGGCGACTTTTGTTCTTTATGTTAAGTAATTTGTTACTATGAATAAGTAATTAACGACCACGGGAAACGTATGAAAAGAAAAAACAGGAAATTGGTTTAGGTAGGCATAATTTTGGTCGGTAGGTAATTATTATCATTAGTCTACGATTATTCTTAACAGCTTTGTCAAACATGTGATGGAGTTTTTGGTAATAGTCTAGTGAGAAGTGTGTAATCGAATTGTATTTATTTTTCTACAATTTTAAGATTTTTTCTTCTTGTGTTAGTGGAATGTGGAAAGTATGATGTCGATGTCTGATGGTCAATTCCCATGACAATACTCTCATCGATATCTATCTTCGTAAGTTGTTTCGGAAAATTGTTCTGTTTTCATGAAAATATTTCCAAAGCATTGAGTTTGTGATGAAAATTGATCAATCTGTTCAAAAATATATAACTTGTATATATAATTCCATTTACATGATAAATATAATGCTGAGAAACTGTTTTCACTTGCTTGGTATTTCTATCAGCCATATCCTTTTTTGGGAAAATCACGTGAGATCAATTGCTCACAGTGCATCCCAAAAACTTGGTTTTTGTTTCGGGCCAGGAGCTATTTCACTTCCAGTCAGCTGCTTATGATCTATAAGGCACAGATCCGGCCTGTCCTGAAATACTGTTCCCATATTTGGAGTGCAGCACCCAAATATACCCTGAAACTGTTGGATTCTGTCCAAAAAAGGGCAATTCGTCTCGTGGGTGATGCCTCGCTCACAAACTCACTCACTTCTCTGGTACACCGTAGAAATTAACCCGTCGAGTTGAGGCTTCGCACCCCTTCGTGGTAACTTTGGAGACCTGCAGAACATCTCTTTCCAAAGAATCGTTCATCCAACGAACAGCGAGGCTCTGGAATACATCGCCAAAGGAGGTGTTCCCCGAGGCATATACCTCCAGAAATTCAAAAAGAACACCAATACTTTGTTTCTCTTGGTTCTCACGATGTTCTCTGAACATTACAGGATATCCCTTTTCGTGGGACCCAGAACATAACAAAAATACCACAAGAGCTTCAATTATCGCCGAGAATTTTTTCAAGGGCACGAATATAATTATTCGTGTTCTAGAAAAACTTTCGGGTTTATAATTGAAGTTAGAGTGGTATTCGATGGGAAAATTTCTATTATTTTTGACTAACCTTATTCTCCGAATGTTATTGTATATTGTTTCTATGTTTTCTAGGTATTCACAGACGTTTCAGTTGATTTTCTATCACCAGAACCCAACAAAAGGCTGATTTACATAAAATATGAACAATTTTACGTCTACCCCACAATTTATTCACGACCACATCGAACTGTCGCATTAGCATATTCGCCTCAAAAAATACAAATATATGCTAAACAAAAGACGAACGCCACCCAAGAATTACAACTGGTACAAAGGTGTCCGACTGTAAACGTCTGGTGTAGGCACTATACTTATATACAGGATGTTTCTCTATCGAGAGGGTACTCTATCAGAATTGTATGTTATATGGAAACGGTAATCCAACAGAACCTCATTTCATAGCAAAAGTGATTCATCATAATCGTATTTCGTCAAAACCTCATTGTATAGGATGTAATCTATCAGAACCGTAATTCGTCACCATGAGAATGCGATTTCCGCAGGTTGATGTTGCGACGCAATACAATTATGATTTTTCATTGTCTCGACAGAATACAGTTCTGCCAAAATAAAATTCCTATAAATTACAGTTTTAATAATTTATTATCACGATGATTTACGAAGATGACAGATTTATGTCCTGACAAAATACAATTCTGACAGATTACTGTCGCGACAAAATAAGGTTCTGAAAAATTGTGGTTTCTATACAAAACTGTTTTGTTGTTTGACCGTTCCGTCTGAATACGATTCTGATGATATTTTATTGGGTTATGATGAATTACCATTCCCATGAAGTACGGTATGATGCTTTATGTTCCTATAAAGTACATTCCTTCATTTTATACTAGATAATGGAAAACATTATGATGTTTTACATTACGATGGATTACTGCTCCGTTGAATTACGGTTCAGTTGAAATACCATTTTGATCGAATATATTCTGATACAATACGATTCTGACGGATTATACAGGGTGTCCCCTAAGTCATGGATCAAAAGCAGTGGCTGGGTTATTTCCAATGAAACTAACCGTATATGTGGTTATCCATTGGAAATGACCCCCCTTGACTAATGGGACACCCTGTATATGCAGTCCGGTGAGATGTCAGTGCGTGCACCCTAACTTGTCGCCTCGGTGTATATCGTAGAGTACGTTTTGTTCTCACACCGTGGAGGAGAAGAGAATGGGCAATGGGCATGGGTATTGGGTCCCTCTTTCGAACGACGTATGGTATAGGCATCGTCCACACAAAGGTGGATATATGTATGGTGAAATAGCTCCCTCTTACAAAACCCTAGACATTTTTGTAGACCTCTGGCCTACTTGATTATGTCGAATTCTATCACCGTAGTAAGGCCGCGCAAAACTAACGCTAGATGGCGCTGTTCCCGAAGTGATCTTGCTACACAATGGTTGTTTTGTTTTGTTGTTTACATTTACGTATATTGATTCGTAATTTGAAATCATTGAGAAAAAGTGATTGATTTAATGAAAAAGACGTGAAATTTTCATTATATCTGTGAATTATATGTGGCACGATGTTCCCTACGCCATCTACAGTCAATCCGGTGTGGCCTTGCTACGGTGTTTCGCGGTCTACACGTTTTGGAAAGAAACAATTGACAAGTGGTTACACCAGTCTATTTTCATCATGGTCCACACGGTATAGGTACTGTTCGCATTTGTCACACCAGATTAATGGGGGCCAGGACAATGTAGAAACGTCCAGAGTGTTTACTTGCAATGTCAAACGTTTGAATGGGTGGACTGCGTGATCTTGGTTTCTGAAAGCGGACCATTTTTTTTTCGATATTTCAGTTGGCGATTGCACTGGTGTAAAAAGCAGACAACTTAGAAATTTTTGAAATGTCGTATATAAAAGCGACATTGGTTTTGTACACACTGTAGTCGAATTCGAGCCACATACATATTTTATATTGATCTCTCCATGCATAGTAGCTATGAATGAACTATAGGTTCGGATTTTGTAAAATGAGGCTCATCTAGTGATCTTCCGAGAGTTGACAGCATGATTGGTCATTGTTTCTTTTATCAATATCGGCTTCCTGGATGCTGTAATGAAGGAATCAAAATTCAAATGACTATGTATAATAATAATTATTTTTTCGTAGTTAGTTTAAAACAGTCCCCTCAATATTCCTTCCATCTTATATACATATCTTGTATAAATAACTTTGATTAAACCTTCGATATTTCGAAAATAACTTTCTGCCTTCTATTATAATCAATTACTATCAAAGGAGGATTCCAAAATGATTCGATTTTGAATTTCAGGTAAAATTTTCTAATATCATCTAGAATATGAGATACACTGTAATACGTCGATAGGAAGGTGAATTCGAGTAATATTCGCGAAAACAGAATAATTATACAGAGTGCCATTTAAAATGAGAAATTACTGGCCGATATTCAAACCAATCAATTATTCTTCACCTTGATTTACGAAAAGAATGACTGTATAAACATTGACTTATATACGATTTATTATACCTCAAATTTTCTAACCCCTCAATTCTTCACCTTGATTTTTTTGAAGAAAAGTAGGTTGAGATGAGTGAAAAAGAATGACTGTATGAACATTGACTCGAGAGTCCAGTAATTTGAAAAAAAAAACGATTGAAAATATACCTCAAAAAATCAAATTTTCGAA
Source organism: Phaedon cochleariae (assembly GCA_918026855.4). NCBI lineage: Eukaryota > Metazoa > Arthropoda > Insecta > Coleoptera > Chrysomelidae > Phaedon > Phaedon cochleariae. The sequence continues at coordinate 59,574,730 of OU896710.1, forward strand.
CTAATCAATCCTTCACCTTGAGTATCTCCAGAAGAATAGGTGAAGATGAGAGAAAAAGAATGACTATGAGAACATTGACTAACATACGATTTAAAATACCTCGAAAAATCAAATTTTCAAACCACTCAATTCTTCACCTTGTTTTTTTTTACAGAAGTATAGGTTGAGATGGGAGAAAAAGGATGACTGTATGACTTACATACCTCGGGACAGGAGCAATTTGGAAAGAAAACTATTGGAAACACCCCAAAAATCATACTTTCTTATCAATGAATTCTTCACCTTGATTTTCTCATATGTAATATCACAAGTGATACTAATCTGCCATAAATATTCGGCCATTGTTACCACAGCTTGTTTATTAAAACTTTCGAGCCGTTGGCGAGAAGTTTTGAACCAATGTCATGAGCGAAATCAAAAAATAGCAAGCTGGAGTTTGTCAATCGACGAAAATTTCTAGGAGAAAGAGCATCACGAGTTGTATTCGTATGAAAATTTCATGATTGAGACAATAAACGAGCGCCTCGAGAGAGTTGCACACAATGCATTCATCATTCTGGCTTCCAGCATAATTGACGATATGAACGTCAAAAATTTTATCGCTGAATTCAATTCAATTCGGCTTCTGTTTATTGGTAGAGCAAGTCTAATACATTTTAGTAAACAAAAAATATCGCTGGAATACAAGAGAATTCGTGAAAATAGTCGAGTGTGAATGGTTCTCGAGAAGAAGAGTTGTATAGTTACAGAAAAATGGGTTTAGATGAAAGAAAAAGAATAGTGTATAACATTAACTTACATACCTCGAGAGTGGAGGAAAACTATTGGAAACACCCAAAAAATCAAATTTTCAAACCAATTCATTCTTCACCTTGATTTTCTCACAGAAAAATATATTAGGATGAGAGAAAAAAATGATTGTATAAAAATTGACTTGCATACCGACCTCGAGAGAGGAGCAATCTGGAGAAAACGATTGAAAACAGCTCAAAAAATGAAATATTCAAACCAAAGGTTAGTGATGACATACCATCACTGGCAATATCAGAAGAATTCAATAAATTCATCAGTCAGCACGCATTCCTATGCCGTCAACCAATAGAAATCTATCGAACAACTCTGCCAAAACTCGTCGGGGACTCAAACCAATTAATTCTTCACCGTGATTTTCTCACAGAAAAATAGGCTACAAGATGAGAGAAAGAAATGGTTGCATAAAGATTGACTTACATACCGACCTCGGGACAAAAGCAATCTGGAGAAAACGATTGAAAATACCTAGCTAAAAAAATGAAATTTCCAAGCCAAAGGTACTTGATGACATACCATAACTGGCAATATCAGAAGAATTCAATCAGTCAGCACATTCCTATGTCGTCAACCAATAGAGATCTGTCGAACAACTCTCTGCCAAAACTCGTTGGGGATCAAGATCAAGATTCCGTGATCTCCAATAGTTCAAAATCAATTCTGATTTTCCACGAGCATAATATGGATTTCCTATTTCCTTTCGAGCGATCCGAAAGATTGACCACCCGGTACATGACTCATACTCTCTCTTTTGTTTTTCGTTCACTTGTCATGTACCGTGCATTTTCCTGATAGCCTTCAGAGAGTGCACGAGAAATGCCTTTAAGAGCCATCATACTAAAAAGTAATTGAATTTATCTGAAATATTGGCTCGGTTCGTTTAAAAATGAGTGCGCGCCAAATTCCTCGATGCGATAAATACATCCAATAATCATATACCTGGCGTCCCAAATTCAGAATTACCGCTGTTTCGAAATCCTGTTGTGTTGTGGTAGGTAGTAGGTATAGGATAAATCACGTATCAGCAGCGTTTTACTACACACTTCAGACAATTTTGCTCAAATTCCACTACCCATAGACAAACCAAAAATAAAGAGACTGTTCAAAACATAGGAAATATTGACCATCAAGTTTGTGCGCAACCCAGTCGCGCATGGAGGCGCTGTTCGCAATCGACAAACGAGTCATGACATGAAACATTTTGAATTTCGACATTCGACAGCACGACCGTATAAGGCCTGTTCGTATGTGTTTGCTCTACTGGTTAAACTTAATTTTTTTGTCTATGACTTTCTCTGTTTATATCGTGCTATGAACAGAGACAACTATGGAAAAACATCAACTTCAGCAAGTTCCCTTTTAGAACGAAGGAACAGACCAATGGAATACAACAGATATTGTTTATTTTCCGAGTTGATGTTGATACTGAAATTCGAGTTTCTCTTTCACATTTATTTTACTTTATTTCCGAGTTTATTTCTATTATTGACAAGGTGAAATTGATAATATTTATGTAGGTTGCACGTAGGTACATTTTTATAGAAACATAAGTGATATTCTTTCATTCTGAACTAACCGAAATATGAACGGAACTGACATACATTTTATCGAATTGAAGTAGGTATTCTTGAAGAACGCATGTTAACTGATTTCAGTTTTATGTTTGTTTTATGTAATATTTCAGTATTTCAGATTAAAAGAATATCACAGATGTAAAAGTGTGGTGAGATGTCAAGACCCCGTGCATATAAATTCAAGTGTGCAAGCAAGGTTTGAATAAGTTGATGATACCTAAAAATGCCAACAAAAATTGTGAAGAAGATGTGACTACCAAATTGGATAATCTCAACTCATTTATAACTTGCCCAGTGGAGCCAGAGCCATCATTAGTTCTTGTCAATGAGTTGAATGAATTGGTTATTCCAAATTTCGATATTGTGTTTTTTAACTCAGAATTTGACACCCAGGCAACATATGTTCATCATTTTTGTTTGTTTCCTTTTTGTATGATGTCTAGTCATTATTAGGCTGAAGAGTTTATATCTTATTTTGTTTTTTTTTTCAGAGTTTTATTTACTTATTGTTTCATGATATGTAGTTCACTAGTCTTGGATGGAATAAAATATATTTTTTCAAGTTTTTTATTTTTTTTTTGTAATTTTCTCGATTAATACAAATTTTGAAAGTAAAGGTTTGAAATAAACCGCCTTATCTCAATCGGTAACTAGAGAATCTGTTTTATCGATCATAGTAATTAGTTCCACCCAGTTGCCAAGTGTGTCGCTCTGAACGTGGTGCCAACTTTTACTGCAGGTTTGACAACTCTCTTTTTATTCGTTTCTCTATGCCACTACCAGTGTGACTTTTTCTTCAATAATCAAACATCGAATTGCTAGTGAAATGTAGTATATGGGAAGTATGGGAAGAGGAAATCAACATATTTTGGTTGAAAGTGGTTTATGAATTCGATTTTTTTTTCGATATTTTTCATCATTATTATCATTGACACACTTAATTGAAGATTTTGTTTTATTGTTCATAGTTCAGTCTAACAGAAATTCTCAAAATATTCGATTTCTCCAAACTAACGTAAAATTCATATTGACAATTATTGAAGTATTTTCTGAATCACTTCGTGACAGATTTCATTGAAATATTTTATTCTGAATATTAATAGTAAGATCCAATTCAAAACTTATTCAACGTGATTCATTTTAGATCTAAGAATCTCTTACTAGTCATGTTTGAACTTTATTTGCTGTTTTATACCATTATTGTGAGAAAATTATATTTGGTGTGTGAGTATAGTCCATAAATGTGCATTATTTGACGCATTCAATTGTTTTCTGTCACTTCTGGTTTGACCGAAAATGATCCATATTTTCTTATTTTAAATGGGACACCCGGTATATTTTTACTCATTACGATAGAGAATAACATGACACCTCATTTGCCTCTCTTTGACATTTATCATCCTGATATTTTCATTTTTCAATTTTCCATCTAGCGTGATTATGATAGTGGAAATTGGTGGATTATGTAGTATCTTGTTCTATTTGAAAAATAATTACGATATTGTAAATTTTGAATGAACCTGTGAAACAAATGAAAAGTAAAACTTCATCGAAACTATTTTTCCTAGGCAACATGATTCAGAATCAACTGTTTTACCTCATTCATGGCACGACTCTAGATTGAAAATTGAAAATTTTAGGATGATAAATGTCAAAAAGTGACAAATGGAGTATCATTGTACTCACAATGTTGATCTCTATCGAAATGAGTGAGAATATACCAGGTGTCCCCCTTTTAAAATTAAAAAAATGGGTCATTTCCGATCGAACCGGAAGTGACAGAAAAAAATGAATACGTCTGATAATGCATATTTATGTACTATCAAAACACACCAAATTTCATTTGTTTATCTGTTTAAACAAACAATTTATGGACTGAGCCACTTTTGATAAACACCCGGTATAGAAACAATATCAGATTTTCACTTAGTTTCTGAATATTTCGGGAATGAATTTCCTCCTGTTTTCAACATAATAATAGATAACATTCTCATGCTGTGAGTATGAAAATCTGGATTTTTAATTTATAGGCTCTCTGATAAACATTTTTTAATCGCAGTGACATCTGGTAAGTCATCACTACACGTATATTGAAATAATACTCATATTTTAATTTTATAGAAACGAGGAGAGAGAATCTCGAAATCTGGAATAATTGACCTTGCTCTTTTTCAAAACATTCCTCAAAACTTGAATGACTGATGTCGATTGAATTTTTACTTTTGGTTTTTCTGATAATGACCTTTTAAAACGCAGTGACAGTTCCTAATAATTGAAATAATACCAACATTTTTATTCAGAGAAGCTAGGAGACAAAACCCAAAAAAATCTAGAGACATGAACGTGTTCCACCTCCTTGATTTGTATTTGGGCTACCCTGTCATATCAATACTTTGTTGAACAAATAATACGGTCGATTTATTCATTCAGTCCAAGATTACCGCGTATATCAATCGGCCTGTACGTTAATTAGGCGAATTTAGCGTCTTGTTGTGGTCGACGACTTGTTAAAACTAAATTATTTGTAAATAATTTAAGACAAAGATCTGGCGGAGGCCATTTAAACGGATAAAGCGTATTTCATTATTCCGCTCCGGCAGCTCCGGTATACCGAATTGACAGTAATCCGGCTTATGCTCAATTCCTCCGTTCAGACTCTGAAACGTTGAAGCTTTTATTCCTCATTTTTATTTTCATCTGGAGATGTAGAGAGTGTTCGGTTTGGACACCTTGCGAGATTGTATTTTACAATGTCGAACCGTTGGCCCCAATATGCCAATACAAACAAGAGATGAACATTTCCCAGCGAGCACAAACATCCCTGGGATGTGTTGAAAATGTTGGCATGAAGATGTTATTTTGAGACGTAATATGCACTCACCAAAGAGGTCTTTGAAGGATATTGAAGTATTGTTTTTGTTCTTCTGTGCCATTTCTTTGTTTGCTTACTGAGAGGTATCCCTGGGATGTTTTGGGATGTTTTAGAAATGTAGGCATGAGGATGTTTTTTTGAGGCGAAATATGCACTTCCCAAAGAGGTCTTTGGTCATTTCTGATGATGGGTTCATACCGCAAGACACTGAAACAATGAACGAGCCAACATTGAACAATGAACGAAAAACATCAAACGTTAGTCATTTGTTTCATTCATGTGATGAAAAAAATCATTGAATCAACGTTTGATGTTTATTGATCTATGTTTTTCATCATTGGAGCATAAACTTTTCGTCATAGATCTATCAACAACAAACATAAGAAAATAATGAATGGTTTTCATAAACGTTGATTTCCTGAAATGAAACATCAACTTCCAAAACAGGCGCCAAATTAATGCTGCCTACCCATGGATCAATCACGCCAAACATTATTACTATGAAAAGGTTTCATAATACGCGGTGAATTTTTCATTTGCCGTTTTATTTTATTTCTATTCGTTCAGTTGTTAATGAAAAGTTGAAAGGGCTGGGTCGTGTTTTGTGTTTCTGTGGCTCGTAGAATTCCTACCTATTTGTGAAATTGTGCCAGATCAAAGGGATACAAAACCTAACATATTTGAGAAAGGTGAGACCTGTTTATTGCGATTTTTGCAATTTTCAGGAATTTAGGAATTTTAAGGCATTTTTGCGATTTTTGCAGTTTTCAGGATTTTTGCAATTTTTGCAATTTTCAGAAATTTTTGCAATTTTCAGGAATTTTTGCAATTTTCAGGAATTTTTTGATTTATTACGATTTTCCGGAATTTTTGCAATTTTCAGGAATTTTTGCAATTTACAGGGATTTTTGCAATTTTTAGGCATTTTTGCGATTTTCGCAATTCTCAGGAATTTTTCGAAATTTTTACAATTTTCCGGAATTTTTGCAATTTTTGCAATTTTCAGGAATTTTTGCGATTTTTGCTATTTTCAGGAATTTTTGAAGCAGACATGCTTCAGAAAATATGCAAATATACTGGGCATTCCAATTAAAAAAATTGATATGTTATGATATGTTACCAGATCTAGTAACCTAACCTAAGATATGTTACCAGATCTAGTAACACAACCTAAGATATGTTACCAGATCTAGTAACCTAACCTAAGATATGTTAGTAGATCTAGTAACCTAACCTAAGATATGTTACCAGATCTAGTAACCTAACCTAAGATATGTTACTAGATCTAGTAACCTAACCTAAGATATGTTACCAGATCTGGTAACCCAACCTAAGATATGTTACCAGATCTAGTAACCCAACCTAAGATATGTTACCAGATCTAGTAACCCAACCTAAGATATGTTACCAGATCTAGTAACCTAACCAAAGATATGTTACCAGATCTAGTAACCCAACCAAAGATATGTTACCAAATCTAGTAACCTAACCTAAGATATGTTACTAGATCTAGTAACCTAACCTAAGATATGTTACTAGATCTAGTAACCTAACCTAAGATATGTTACCAGATCTAGTAACCTAAGTATTGTAGTTGGGCGGGATGGTCTTGCGAGGAGAATTCTCAACAGATTGGCCTTGAAGGAATATGGACGACCTCGATGTGTGGGGATTACGTCAATCATGTTGTTAGCTACTCAGAGAGATAGAGTGAGAGAGTGGTAGCCTCGAATTTTGCGGAAATTTTTGCAATTTTCAGAAATTTTCTCAATTTTCAGAATTTTTTGCGATTTTTGCTATTTCTGCAATTTTCAAAATTACGATTAGGATATATTTACTCAGCAAACATTGAACTACCGGGAGAATTTTCAAAATTACGATTAGGATATATTTACTCAGCAAACATTGAACTACCGGGAGAATTCCGGCCTAGTGCAGGCAAGTGTGAGAAAGTGTCGATGCCGGTGTATTGGTAATGGCCGATGATTTCTCTATGCTAAGTAACCATCAGTTGAAAATACGATGATGGCCTTGTGATGGCATGATGTATACAATGAGTTGAGCACTAACGAGTTGTGGCCTCTTGCTGGCAAATATCCTGTTCACTACTCGTCCCACTGGTGGATTTTCTGGGTACGTCTACATCAACAATCAGCTGATCATTTTTCGTTCTGTGTATATCACGCTGCTAACGAACAGAAAGGAATTTGGTGAAGTTTATTGTGTTAGAAGACTTATTTAGTTTGTGATAATGACCATCAGATGCAAGATGTGTTGTTCGGTGCCTCAGTGTAACAATATATAAAAGTACGAATTTATCAATACACAGCTTCTCCGCAGTTGCAAAATTATGCATTGTGGAAAACATTTCAAAAATTGGGAAACCTATTATTCCAATTAAATGTCTGTGTGTAGTAAGCACTACTCAGAAACCGATTAAGAAGGTGATTTCATATCAAGAAAATATTTTCATGTTCAATCTATTTTTAATGCATTTTTTCATTCAAGGGAAATGGAATCCTAATGCAAAAGTTCACTTTGACAGAAGGCTTCAGAAAAGTACCTCGAAAATGTTTTTTTACAGCGATTTAATGTGCGCAAGACGCGTTGAAAATGTTTTGTTGTGTCCATGGAAAGGCTTTTAAAAGAACTAGGGAGAAGGTAGTTTTGTGACATATCAAGGACATCTCGATAATTGCCACCTGCGGCGGACATTGGCTGTTCCATAATAGTTCTATTCATGTGTGAACAAAACATCGCAGTGGAGGTTCAATGTCTCGAAATCTCGTACTTTTAACATCTCTGAGATGTTTTTGTGCTCGCTGGGTTTCCAGAATGGGCGAGTTGACTGATAATAATTCGTTGGGGACCTACATTAATTTTTGCAACATTTCTCACACGTTTTTATGTGAATAATGAGTCTATTGTTCAAAATCATTGAATTTCAGAACTCATTTCAAAACGTAGCGTCATGGACGTCAGTTTTTATGCTGTTTCGTTATTGGTCAGATAATCTTCCATTCTCACTCATGAAGCAAGGTTGTCAAGTCATCAATTATAATCAAATTTGAAAACAAAATTCTCAAACACACGACATATTTCGCTAACACAGTAGCTTCGTCAGGTGATATACTGGTACGATGAACTAAACTAACCTAGGCTTGCTTATATATCCTACTTTGCAACCTGAAGGATTTGTTACCTGTGAACAGGTTCGGAAATCAGGCACAATATCAACTTGAAAAGGTTGATAGCGAATACATATACCTACTAAGACAACAAATTCAACAGTGGTGAACTATGGAGGTCTAATTGATCGTTGAGAAGGATGTCAGAATTTTTGAGTTTGTTGATTTCTAATGATTCAAAATGATTGAATTTCATTCCTTCATTTTCTAAGAATAGAATTTCGAAATTATCATCAAAACTATGGGTTTCTTCTAATATATGGTTGGCGTATGTTGAATTTTTTTTTTTTTCAAAAACTTCATCTTATGCTCATGAATGCGCTGATTAAACGTACGACCTGTCTGACCGATATACAGTGTGACCCACACTTCTGATGGAAACACTCCTGTATCCTACGTAATCGTTGGGTAAGGATCCTGAAATTTGCTGGAGCGAGAGATATACCAAAAATGCACTCTATGACCAAGTGTAGTCATCTTCAATGATATACACTGCTCGCCAACAGCCATGGAACCACCCCAATTACCGGGAAATGATCAAATGGTCAAAATAGGTTGAGAATCACTTCGGATTCGGAATCAGGAACCGTTCATATTGTTCCTGGAAAATTATCAGTTCTGAAGAAAACAATTTTGTCGCACTTTTTACGCAAGCCCCTCCGTATCTTACGTAATTGACTATCTTTGAACTTTCCCTTTCTCCCGCAAATTTTAGACTACCTCAATGATTACGTGAGATACGGGGGTGCTTCCATGAGAAGTGATACAAAGTTTAATTCTTCTGAACTAAAAATTTGCTAGGAAAACTATGAATAGTTAGTGAATTGGGCGTCCTGATTCCGAATCCGAAGTGATTTTCAACCTATTTTGACTCCTAATATCATTTTCCGGAAATTGGGGTGGTTCCATGGCTGTTGGCGAGCAGTATATATCACTGAAGATGACCTGACTTGGTCATAGAGTGCATTTTTCGTATATATCTCGCTCCAGCAAATTTCAGGAATCTTACCCATCGATTAAGTAAGATACAGGGGTGTTTCCATTATAGAAATGGGTCACACTGTATATACATTAGGACAAGATCCACAGTTGTGTTTGCATATATTGTTTGAAATGCAGAATTTTTCTGTTTTTTATTATTTGAACTCGTACCACACTGATAAATATGAATTTCAGTTCAACCCACGAGAATTCAATTTCCCAGAAATCTAGGAATTGAATAAATGAATATTCTGAACTCCTCGACAAATGAATGTGAATTTCCATTGCCTACTTCGATCTTGGAATTGTAATTGTAATCCTATATGCTTGACTTTGAAATTAATTGTGAACACTTCGAAAATAGGTTCCCACCGAGTATGATTTATATGTTTATTCCTCTCCTATTGAATTAGACAGTTGTAATGCCATATATCTGTTAAGTATACCGAATTTAGAGACAAAATTATTCATGATATCAATTTGTTCGCTTTTATGTTTTTTTTTAATCTTCCGGTTTTTAACAGTTGACATCAAAGTCGTATGATTTGTTTGGCCTTTGAATACATAATAGAGAATCGACAAAAACTAATGATACTCGTTTGGCGAACCGCATGAATAATAATAAACGTATTAGTATCTTGGACAGATTATCGGATTTCAGGGAATCAGATTTCGTCAGTGAATGAACATTTTTTGTTAGCGTATTCAATTTCAAAATCAATTTGCAACAAAACTTCCTTCATTCAGATCCACGCAGATCCACAAATGTGTATAGATTTTGAATCCTCGTGAAATTTTACGTCATCCAATTTTTGAAATTTGTCGAAGAAATCTTCGTAAGTTTTTTATTCGTTGGTTACCAGAGATGAATGTGGAAAAATCTGGAAAAATCTGTAACTTTTTTATTCGTTGGTTGCCAGAGGTAAATGTGTATAGATTTGGAATCCTTATGAAATTCTAAGTCAATCTAGATGATTTTGATATAGAAATGAGCAATTTTTGAAATTCGTCTGGAAAAACCTGTAACTTTTTTATGTGTTGGTTGCTAGAGACAAAAGTGTATAAATTTGGAATCCTCATGAAATTTCTCGTCGATTTTCGTCGGTTTTCATCCAGAAATAAGTAATTTCTGATATTTGTCTGGAAAAATCAGCAACGTTGTTATCTGTTGGTTGCCGGAGACAAATGTGTAAATATTTGGAATCCTCACTTGAAATTTGTCTGGAAAAATCTGTAAATTTTTCATTCGTTGGTTGCCAGAGATAAATGGTATAGCTTTGGAATCCTTATGAAATGTTAAGTCGATCTAGATGATTTTCATTCAAAAATGAGCAATTTTCGAAATTGGTATGGAAAAATCTGTAACTTTTTATTCGTTGGTTGCCAGAGATAAATGTGTATAGATTTGGAATCCTTATGAAATGTTAAGTCGATCTAGATGATTTTCATCCAAGAATGAGCAATTTTTGAAATTGGTCTGGAAAAATCTGTAACTTTTTTATTCGTTGGTTGCCAGAGATAAATGGTATAGATTTGGAATCCTTATGAAATGTTAAGTCGATCTAGATGATTTTCATTCAAAAATGAGCAATTTTCGAAATTGATATGGAAAAATCTGTAACTATTTTATTCGTTGGTTGCCAGAGATGAATGGTATAGATTTGAAATCCTTATGAAATGTTAAGTCGATCTAGATGATTTTCATTGAAATATGAGCAATTTTCGAAATTGGTATGGAAAAATCTGTAACTTTTTTATTCGTTGGTTTCCAGAGATAAATGGTATAGATTTGGAATCGTTATGAAATGTTAAGTCGATCTAGATGATTTTCATTCGAAAATGAGCAATTTTCGAAATTGGTATGGAAAAATCTGTAACTTCTTTATTCGTTGGTTGCCAGAGAAAAATGGTATAGATTTGGAATCCTTATGAAATGTTAAGTCGATCTAGATGATTTTCATCAAAAAATGGGCAATTTTTGAAATTGGTCTGGAAACATCTGTAACATTTTTATGTATTGGTTGCCAGAAACAAATGTGTATAGATTTGGAATCCTCATGAAATTTTATATCGATCTAAATGGTTTTCATTCAAATGAGCAATTTTTGAAAATTGTCTGGAACAAATAATGTGTAAAGATTATTCGAAATCATCATGGAATTTAACGTTAAAAACCATTTAGTTCGACGTAAAATTTCACGTCGGTTAAAAACCATCTACAGATCGACGTAAAATATCATAGGGATTCCACATCGGCCATTTGTGTTCGGCTTCACCTATTCCAAGTTGAGTAATTAAAAGAAACTCTATTCAATAAACCATCAATACAAATACCACTAACATAATAATTATCGAATTTGCGTCTATCTCTTTCTAACGCTCTCTCGCTCATTCACCTGTACATAAACACAGTAATTCTATGTTATTATGAATTTATTGCAGGTCGTTATATAGACTCATATGAAAATCGACCTCGATTATACAGTTTTTGGTCATAGTAATTTGCGGTTGGTACTCAACGTGTTATTTATTGGTCGGTTTACGCCGGATTTGAAGTTTTTTCACCATACAAAAATTACACGTCATAAGAAAATGACCATTTAAGACTTAACAATAGGTCTGCTTTGGTGGAAATTATGATTTGCTTTTTAGAAAATAATGAAATAATATTGAGACGAAAACTCTAAATACCTATATACAACCTCACTTTCGAAATGATGATAAATTCGGTTTCTGCTAGCAACAGGTTATGATGTTTGGGAAGCACCAACTTTGTATATTCTTATTCGTTGATAGATTTCATATGGGTATTGGTGAAATTTCACAAAATCATTCACTCTAGGTGAATTTTTTTGGACAAATAAATAAAAAAATTACACTTTACTCGAGAACGGTTTGTTTTACAGCATTCTAACAGAAATGTCTATTTTTATCTAAAAGTGTTCGAAAAATTATATATATCATGCGTTATTGAGAATTGAGGAGTGAGGCATTTTTATGAATCGGTTACGAGTTTCGAACCTCCCTGCATATTAAATAATTCATTCCATACTACCAAACGATTTGTGAAATCAAATCACAATAAGTTAGATCAAGTTTCATGATTCTAGGGTCAATGGAAACAAAGATAGTTGAGGAAAAGTGCACTCAAGGACCTACTTTCAGAAGGAACATTTTTTCTTATTATCATCTGTAGATTCACCGGAGTATACGAACCATTTTCTGGAACACCCTGTGTATGGTATACAGTCGTAAACTATTTTTGAAATCGGTCCACTACTACAAAGTTGTATACAAGGCGTTTTTGAAATAAGTGCACATGTTCAGCACATCAATATAATACACAGTCTAAGGAATATTCCCATTATACAAATTTCTTTCTAATTCTCCTCATTAACGAGAAATGTCTTCCCAAAAATTGAACAAAATACGAGAAAAAATCAAGGATTGTGTCTACCGCATGGAACAGCGGTGATGTCATATTTGCTACAGTGTAGAACTTTGGATGGAAAAAAAGGTCTAACCTCAAATTTCATTCTGATCCCTAAATTTTTTATCAGTGCCATTCGATAGTATACGTCGAGCTTTCTCAGTGTTTGAAATATTTGCACTTATTTCAATGGCACCCTGTATAACTGCATGCATAAAAAATAACTAGCTATTTACAAAAATGAAGCATTCTATGAAATTTCATGTTTTTCTGTTTCGGAGTCCCTATCATTCCTATAGGTTGTTTCACAAATTAGAGATTCACGTTCATGTGATCAAAAAAAAAAACAATCTACGATCGTCTATCAGCATGCATTATATTTTTCCCAAATTCAATTACCAGGCAACGAAAACAATGTTACAATTCAACCTAATATATTGGTTCCCACAGGAACTTGTCATCAGAACTATCAGAAGACAGCAATTTGATTGTGTTCTGTTATGATTTCATTACTCTTACATCCTATACTCAGGCAAGAACCACGCAGACGAATCAATGATGGTCAAGTGTTTTCCTTACGTTTCCTGCGATACTTTCAATGACAGTTTGACAGCTGATGCTGAGACTACACTACAAGCGCACTATTTTTTCATTCAGAGCGACACCTGGCGACGCAAAGAATCCATTATGCCATCATCAACAACAATCCTAACGTTATTTCGACTCGATGATTCTATTGATGATCGGCAAAAAAATTAATGAACTATTGTAGGATCCAAAGCAAATATTGTGTTACGACTAAACCGGGGGATACTTCTCGATGAATGAGTTCAATCAGGCACCAATCGGGAGTAGAGGACCAAAAAACTATAATAGCAAGCTGATTCGGGTATTGTTAGTGACAGCTCGTTCGAATTAAATTTGATCGAAAAGGTGGGCACCACTGATGACGGAGTAAACCGAAAAAATCCATGCCTCCATGAATCTATACGAAGTATCCACGTATATACAGGGTGTCCCAAAATTTCGTCAACTTGACAAGCTATATTCCAGTTATATCGTGAGACAAAATTATTTTGAATGATATCAACAGGTTTAGCAATAGATCTCACGTGATTTTCCCAAGAAAGGTAATTGCTGATAGTAATACCAAGCATCGAAATGGATGTCTTCAAAGGTATGGTTACTCCTGACAGGCTTATGTTGGGCACAGTGAGTTCGGCTTAACTAGAGAAAAGGCATGCTTGTGTTTTGTTTGCATTGAAATCTACCAAGTTATCCCCATTCGAGAATTGTTGCCAAGTCCATATTCATGTTGTCAACATTTCTCCCTCGTTCGTTTCTGATTCGCCTGGCTGGTATTGGAGCCCTGTAAGAGAAGGCGGTATGGAGGGTACTATCATCCGCGAAGCTGTGTACTGGACATGAAGTTGCTTCCAACAAATCGTTGATATGGAGTAGGAATAGTGTAGGTAAGTCGAAGTAGAATATCAATGAGGTACATTTAAAAATAGTTATGAAAACGTTGATAGTTGTAGATAAAATGTTGTACGCAACTGGTGGGATACTACATTATTAAAGCACTCATGTGATTACCCTAACCTAACCTAACCTCACATGAGTGCGTTAATAATGTCTATATCCCACTTGTCACGTAAATAACTATTATTCAACACAACAATGTTATGGAAATGAATCATATTTACTCTACATACTGACGAGTTTCTTGTAACAAAATAATATATCGACTTTTTCGTTTCTTGAATACATTTAGGTTGGGCTACTAGATCTGGTAACATATCTTAGATTAGGTTACTAGATCTAGTAACATATCTTAGGTTAGGTTACTAGATCTAGTAACATATCTTAGGTTATGTTACTAGATCTGGTAACATATCTCAGGTTGGGTTACTAGATCTGGTAACATATCTTGGGTTGGGTTACTAGATCTGGTAACATATCTTAGGTTAGGTTACTAGATCTGGTAATATATCTTAGGTTAGGTTACTAGATCTGGTAACATATCTCAGGTTGGGTTACTAGATCTAGTAACATATCTTAGGTTAGGTTACTAGATCTAGTAACATATCTTAGGTTAGGTTACTAGATCTGGTAACATATCTTAGGTTGGGTTACTAAATCTGGTAACATATCTTAGGTTAGGTTACTAGATCTGGTAACATATCTTAGGTTGGGTTACTAGATCTAGTAACATATCTTAGGTTAGGTTACTAGATCTGGTAACATATCTCAGGTTGGGTTACTAGATCTGGTAACATATCTTAGGTTGGGTTACTAGATCTGGTAACATATATTTTCACCAACTCTAGTGGAATGAAGTTTGTCAAGAATAATAGTTTGAACTACCACCAGCTGCTTCATTAATATTTTGAGTAATTGAAGTCGGAATTTTGTATTTTATTTAGCGTAATCTTATCCTAGTATTTTTTTAAATTTCGGTGTGAAGTTTTCTAACCGAATACTACTCTAGCATCAATTAGAAACCCTGTAAATTCTTTCTCGAACAAGAATATTTAGAAAATTCGTGTTCTCTCCAAAAATTTTCCTCTGATAGTTGAAACTCTCGTGGTATAATAAGTGAGAATACCTTCCGAAATGAAGGATTATTTAGCTTCATCAGCAAAATACAAAAACCATTCACATGCAGCCATTCGGTCAGGTTAGAGCCTCCAACCATCATTTTCGACAAAGGAAATCCAATAATTAGTTTTCTTCGGGCCACCTTGTACAATTCTTCTTCGATCTCTGTCGATGAGAATTACCTACTATTGAATAATGCCCCCGCATACTGTTCTTGACCTATGTCCGTGTATCTACCGGGGCAACCCTGAGACCGTCTTAGACTAACACGACTTGACAGCGACTTGATAAATCTCCTCTTGAAGCTGCGATGATGAATCGTCCATAAATAAAACCATTGTTAGTCAAGGGTGACTCCATTTATATATTAGAAGGCAGGTTGTTAGACTTCTCTGTCTCCGTTCGTATATACCATGCCATGCCTACTTCTATCCTTTTACGAACATTTCCTTTTGAATATTCTCATTCATCGATGACGGAAGATGGTTTTGACTAGTGGTGGTTCCACTTATACAAGGTGTATCTGAATAACACCAAAAAAATTAAAGGGTTGTTTCCTTGTGACATTCTAGCAAATAAAGTTGACATAAACGTTCGACCTAACTTGCTCCGTTTTTGAGATATAGGATGTTGAAGGTGGAAATATTAATTGTTTTCATTTATAACCCCCCTGTATAAGCTTTCATGGTGCCAAAATTCAGTATGGATGGAGACTGAAATCTCAAAATGATTGATGATGATGAATGATGAATTGGGGTTATTGAGTAATCTCAATGGAAGTCTTGAAAACACCTACATTAAAATTTTGAGTCGAATCGAATTTTTATTGTTCTCAAAAGCTAAGCTGGATACAGAAATCACACAGGGGATAAAAATGTTGTTATTACAATAGTTCAATCTAATAAAAATATGAAACTCAGAAAAACCGGTGGTGTACAATGACATTAACGATGAATATCGATAAATTTACCCACTGTGACGCCACTGGAAATATTATTTCGAATCTAATTGCACTAGAAGAAGCTCCATATTACTATTAACAAAACCACAACGTTTTATTGAAATTAGTGAAAGGACAATTGAGAAATAAATAGAAAAGAGATTTTTCATGGAAATATTAATACCCTGTATCTCGAAAACGAAGCAAGTTAGGACACATGTTTATGAACTTTATTTTCTAAAGAATCACTCCTTGAATTTTTTCGGTGTTATTTAGATACACCCTGTACAACCTCCTGGGATCTTGCGTCCAGTAGAATGGACGTTTATTGTATTTTTTTCAACTAAATGGAAAAGCACGAATAAATCGATGTCGACTTCCACCAAAGGCCGATTCATGCAACATTCATTATAATTACAATATTACAATATAAATCAAGAATGTTATAATATATTCCCGTGAGGAGAAAGTAATTTATGGAAAGTGAAACCTGTCAACAGAGATAAAATAAATGTCAACCTTCCCGTCAGAGAATAGTTATTTGTTTAACTAGGCAGCAAAGTAGTAGATTGACTGCCGTGGCTGAATTCATAGCCGAGCGTAGCGAGGCTAGGAATCCAGCTAAGGCAGTCAATCTACATTGCTGCCGAGTTGAACATATAATTTTTTCTCCGATTGTTCATAATGATATGGGTGAATATTGTATTTGCGAATTAATACAATTCCCACAATCTCTTTATTCTTCCTGTATAGTGTTCAATTAAAATAAAATTTGATAGAAATCGCAGTTGTTGGTTTGACAATTCATGAAATTTCTGACAGTTGTGCGAAAAAATATCGCTATATTTAATGGACAGTGATAGCGACCTGGAAGTATACTTACACCTCCATTAATAAGGGAGGTGGCAAAAAATATAGAGTTGAATTTGTTGCCGGAGAAGTCTCGGGTGAAATATGAAGGAAATTATAAACGATTTATGGATTTTTAATTTTGCTGATACATATCAATCAGCAAAGTAACCACTTTGCTGCCTAGGCAGGAAAAGTAATACTTTGCTGATTGATATGTGTCAGCAAAATTAATATTTGCTGCCAATCGGAGGAAAAATATTTTTTTCCAGGAAAACTTTGGTACAGTGTGATTCACTTCTAATGGATACACCCCTGTATCTTACGTAATCGTTGGGTAAGGATCCTGAAATTTGCTGGAGCGAGAGATATACCAAAAATGCACTCTATGACCAAGTCAGGTCATCTGCAGTGATATATTGATATATACTGCTCGCCAACAGCCATGAAACCACTCCAATTTCCGGAAAATGATATTAGGAGTCAAAATAGGTTGAAAATCACTTCGGATTCGGAGTCAGGACGCCCAATTCACTAGCTATTCATAGTTTTCCTTGAAAATTTTGGTTCATACTTCCCATAGAAGCACCCCCGTATCTCACGTAATTATTGAGGTAGGGTTCTGAAATTTGCAGGAGGAAGGGAAAGTCCGAAGATAAAGTCAATTACTTAAGATACGGGGGTGCTTCAGTAAAAAGTGCGACAAAAGATAATTTTCCAGAAATGAAAATTTTTCAGGAAAAATATGAAAATTTAGTGAATTGGGCGTCCTGACTCCGAATCTGAAGTGATTTTCGACCTATTTTGACTCCTAATATCATTTTCCAGAAATTGGGGTGGTTCCGTGGCTGTTGGTGAGCAGTGTATATCACTGAAGATGACCCCACTTGGCCATAGAGTGCATTTTTGGTATATCTCTCGCTCCAGCAAATTTTAGGACCCTTACCCAACGATTACTTAAGATACAGGGGTGTTTCCATTAGAAGTAGGTTACACTGTAGATACAGGGTGTCTCACAGAGAAAGGGAAATATTTCAATGGTACATAGGGGTCACCAAGGTGGTTCTGAAAATACCATATTTGATAGGTCTTAGAGTCTTCATAACGGAGATACAGGGCGATTCATCGATTTCAAATAATTATTCACTCGTCCATAACTATTAAACTACCCATCACAGTAATATTTTCTCAAATTTGGTATTGAGCTTACTTGGGACGATGGATTCATTGACCTTTCAGGCAGAATGGAAATACAGGTTCAGCTTCAGGAAAAGTCTCTTAGTCTGTATAACAGAGATACATGGTGAATTATCGAATTATAATTATTTGGTATTATTTCCATTCAGCCTGATAGGTTAATGAATCCATCGTCCCAAGTAAGCTACATACCAAATTTGAGAAAATGCTACTGGGTAGTTTAATACTTATGCATGGACGAGTGAATAATTATTCAAAACCGATAATCCACTCTGTATCTCCGTTATAAAGACTGTGAGACTTTGTAAGTTCTTTCGAGCGATTTTTTGACTGAAATATATCGAATAATTATAATTGACACTGGTTTCAAAATTTCAAAACTCTTTAAATTGACATACTTTCAACTTTCTGTTCATGATTGTTACGATGAGAATTGGTGGCGGGAAAACAAAAAGCATCAAACACAATTAAGTTTTTTCTCTTCTTCACAATTCTTTTCATGTACTATGTTAATTATTAAATACAGTGTGTTATTTTAATATTTCGAATAAATGTAAAATTTTTCCTGAAGCCGAACCTGGATTTTCACTCCGCCCGAAAGGTGAATGAATTTAACGTCCCCAGTATAAGCTCCTTACCAAATTTTAGAAAAATATACTGGGTAGGTCAATACATATAGACGAATGAAAAATTATTCGAAATCGATAAATCACCCTGTACCTCCGTTATGAAGACTCTAAGACCTATCAAATATGGTATTTTCAGAGCCACCTTGGTGACCCCTATCTACCATTGAAATATTTCCCTTAACCTGTGAAACACCCTGTATAATTATGTCAATTAACTAGCAAAACGGTTCACGCACGCGCATTCAACGTTGTCGACGCAACGATGCGTCTCAGCTCCGACCACTAAATCATCATTAAGTGGGAGAGGCTAGCATAAGTGCGGCGCGTTCTAAATTTGAAGCGTACCTAAAAGATCGCATTCGATACAATCGCCCATAAATAAAAAAGGCAGAGTCCGCCCCTGCCAAAGGCCGGTTGCCGCGATCGAGCGTATATATATACCTATATTACGGGACACCGGACATGGGCTCGCCAAGAGGTAGAGGAGAGGATCAAAATAATATGGAAATCAAACGAAATCAATCAACGAATAATGTTGAAATCGTAGGAAAGGAAGATAACAACCAAAAGAGAAAATTCAAGGAATCCGCTTACATTCTTCTGAACGGAGACAATAGCATTGCTTCCTGTTCAGTTGATATATGTACAGTGTCATTCATAAAGTCGGCATCATATGAGAAAAACTTTTATTAACGACTTATTTTGGAATTCGAGTTGGTCGTTAAGTTCTGCGTCACGTGACTTTCGCTAAATGTCAAAAGTGGCATTTTTTCAAATTAATCGCTGGAAGTAGGCTTATTTGTTCGAATATCGAAAAAGTTCACTTGAAAAAGTTGTTTCTATTTCAATTTTACACATGCTTCTCGAATTTGATCTTTTTATTGCAACTTTTAGATTTTGATATTTTTTTAATTTTTCAAAATTCTTGTAATATTTGAAGAATTGTTAATTCCACTAAACTACTTCATACCAGTAGCTTTTTTATGCTAGTTACTTTCAATCACTCATTATCACTGATTATGGACAGAAATATGATTTTCTTCAGAAAATGATAATACCCGCTTCCAAATTCTGTCATGTTTGATGCAAAGTTGATATATCGTCAAGCATTTAGAAACGAAATTCATTTAAACTGATCTTTTCAGTACTGAAAAAATAAATCCAAAGAATTTCGTTTCTAAATGCTTGTCTCAAACATAACAGAATTTTGATGTTATGTTTGCATCAAACATAACTGAATTTTGAAGCGGAGATTATCATTTTCTGAAAAAATCAAATTTTTGTCGATAATTAGTGAAAATTAGTAATTGAAAGTAAGTAGCATGATGAAGCTACTGGTATGAAGTAGTTTTATCGAATTTACAATTTTTTTAATATTACAGAAATTTCGAAAATTTTTTAAAAAATATCGAAATCTAAAAAACGTAATAGAAAGATAAAATCCGAGTCACATAGGTAGAATTCAAATAAAAACAACTTTTTCAAGTAAACTTTTTCGATATTCGAACAAATAAGCCTACTTTCAGCGATTAATTTGAAAAAATGTCACCTTTGACATGTAGCGAAAATCACGTGACCCCGATTGAGTAGGCCATTTTTCATCTTTTTTGAAGCAAAACTTCACGTCCAACTTGAATTTCAAGATAACCTTATTAATAAAAGTTTTTCCCATATGATGCCGACTTTATGAATGACACTGTAGATAGAACATGGTATTCACTACTGATAACTGAACATGAAAGTGATAAATTCACAATCAGTTAAAGAAAACATCCTGTAACTGATTTGTATATACTAACATCATCACTCATCCATATGCCACTGAGAAGTGTCAAACTATAAGAACAGAATTTTTGAAGAAAAATATTTCGCATTCTTATGTTGAGAACGGGAGCAGAAACGTCCAAAGATATGTTAAAATTATATATTTTTTCAAAATCAATATTTCTTCCCTTCAAACTTTTTTCCAAACAAAGTGTCACTGACAAGCTATTGGATATTTCTTTTGGGCTCCCTGATAAAAAAAATTTGTTAAACGCAGTGACATTTTGGGGCAAATTATCTGATTTGTCCTACTACACATATATTGAAATAATACTCATATTTTTATATTGTAGAAACGAGGGAAGAAAATCCCTAATAATCAAGTAAAATGAATGTAACACCTCCTCGATTAACCTACAAACAGTATTTAGAAATAGTATATTGTTTAACGAGCACGGAATGATAGTGATTCCCTACGAGAATGAAGTTTGCAGGATGAGCCACAGGCGAAAATTGACATTCCATGGGCGATGAGTTTTTTTTTTTAAATAATAACACACACTGTGATCAGATACGGAAATAAAATTGATGACATATTAGTTGATGGATTCCCCGTATTTTCACCATTTTCTCCACCGGAATTTTCAGATCTTTCGAACCCTTCACTGATTTTGTGTTACGTACGTTGTTTTATTTGCTGTATCAAAACTCCATGTGACGCCCATGGTACATATTATGAGAATAGTACCAGGTTATATAAACACAGTCATTTTAATAATTTCAAAAGAGATGGATATAAAATTATAAAGTAATGCTCGATAAAGACAAATATTGTTTTTAATATATTCTTATGATCGTAAAAACCAATCATTGTAAATAATATTTTCTGGGATAGAACATGTTGTAATAACATTTCTCATTGGAACTGGAGGCTTTCTGTATTATATTCATATACATATACATACATGCACGCTGCTGTTATGAATGCGGATTGGCATTCATTTGAGTTTATTCACATTTGATGGGGGAATCATTATCGCAAGAAATGTATTATTGATTTTGAACGGCTTGCCTTTGTCATAAAGAATATTTTCTCGGCAAACATGAATAAATATTGACACTTCGAGCGTCAATTCATGATGTCACTTTGAATTCCAACAGTTCTAACCAGATTCTAATAGCAATTCAACTCATGTTCTATCAAGTGATAAAAAATTGTCCAGCCGATAATTGGGTTGTCCCAATCGTCAGCTTTCATTAGTTTGGTATGTATGTTTGTATGTGTGTATATGTAATGCGGAATCTTCCATTATATCCTTATCAGAATCTTCACGATGAGCGATTTTTTTTTCTCGAATAAAATGGCGAATAATCTTTCGCCATCGAAATTTCAAATGTTCCTTCACCAGAATTTCAAATGTACGTTCTTATTCGTTCGAATAACTTTTCACAATGCTTTTTATATGCAGAGACACGACAGTACTGCTATGAATAATTACATTATCCTGATCAGGATATTCAGGATGAGTGATTTTTGCATCCAGGAACACGGCAGTGTCTTGCACTAAGTATACTCATATGGTACGAAAATAGTTACATCCAGAGAGATGGTAGTGTCTTACAGCAAGAACTCGTATGAAATCAAGTTGTCGGAGAGGGAGCCTGATAAATGGTGACAACATCCAAGGACAGCAATTACCCAATTCCATTGCGAGGTGGAAACAAAAAAACACGTTTTTATAGTTAGCCTAATTGAAAAATGGAAATGGAATATTCTCAGATAAAATTATGAATACAAAAAAAGGATATATGTATGTATATATAGAAATACATTGATACTTCGCATTCTCTATGTGATGGAAATATAAATTTTTTCTCTCTAAACAGAAAACAACTACTTTCCTGGCTATTTGCCACATCGAATGTCAATTCTCAGTTTCAGAGGATTTTCATTTTCCATGCTCTCCTTTTGGATGTCCAACAGATATAATTGAATATTCGACGTGGCAAATAGCCAGGAAAGTCGTTGTGTTCTGTTGAATACCTATTCAGAATGATATAATGTGCATATACATATTTTTATCTGAAGGAGAATGCCGAGGAGAATGCAAATTCTCAACTTCAGAAGATTTTGTTTTCATATTCTCATCGTGTGTGTTCAATAGATATAATTTAATGTTCGTCGTGGCATATAGCCAGGAAAGTAGTTGTTTCCTGTTGAATAAACCGAGAAAGAATTGATATTTTCATCACATAGATAATGCAAAATCCAATGGCTTTCTCTATAGTACAGTATGATGCAAATGAATGGAATAAATTCATTTCAAAACAAGACGACTTCCGAAAAAAATCCAAAAACTAGAGTTCAAAACTTTTTTTATTGTGTATTTTTTCAACTAGACGACCCTTCGATGTTCAATTCTCAGTAGCAGACCTCTGCAAGATTCAGTTAACCAAATGATAATCCATTTTGATTGCAATTTTCTTATGCAAAATTTTGACTGTTGGATAGACGAT
Organism: Phaedon cochleariae; assembly: GCA_918026855.4. NCBI lineage: Eukaryota > Metazoa > Arthropoda > Insecta > Coleoptera > Chrysomelidae > Phaedon > Phaedon cochleariae. The sequence goes on from OU896710.1 coordinate 59,598,082, forward strand.
CAGTAGACCTTTCAAACGAGGTGTCACATGACCCCTGCTTGTATTTGAAAAAATCTTCCATTACGTCATTACTTCTACACCAGTGACGTAACATCTCTCATATGAATGTCATGAGATGGGGCTTCAAAAATTAAAACTCACGTGTTTTTGGAATTTCTTCAAATGTCGCTCATTTCTGAAATAATGAATTTATTCCATACATTTGCATCATACTGTATATATCCATTTTTTCATGTTCATGATTTATCTGAGAGTATTCTTTTTCAATACTTTCACCCAATCAAGGGGTTCAATCTTGAATAGTGGAAACTTGCTATTTTTATAGACCTTCAATCGCAGATTTCATGAATTTGTCATACATCCAAAAACTTTGGTTCTAGTCGAGTTAAAAAAATAGTCGCAGATTAGATACAAAAATAAAAAATTTTCTACTTTCTTCAGTTTGGCTATCTATAAAAGTGTGTGTTTTTTAGTTTTTTGAACTACTATTAGTGATTCTTCAACTTTAAATATTCCAACCTCGACCAAACAAAATCATAACCTTATTCGATTGAAATGACGCAGTATTTTTTCGAAACTGGTGATAAAAACGGCCTCTGCTTCTGTTATTCCAAAGAATTCCCATAAAATCCCGTCTAAAACCCATTCGACTCTAATCGTTATGGATACTCGTATCAATTAGGAGCGTGTAAGGACCAACATCTCAATTAATAGTATAAATTTACGGTGGGACATTCAGATGTGTCAATTATCTCTCTCTCGAAATTGTCCATGTTCACGTTGCCATGGCACCATATTGTTTAATTCCACGCATTCCACGGTGTTTCAGGATTTTTATTGCTGTCATGGTGTTATTCAAACACATTCGCTACTTTTAGACTATAAGGTACGATCGATTTTTTTTTTTATCAAAGAAATTAAAAATATTGCGGTAGCACACACGACACAAAACACCTCAACTGAAGTGTCAGAAACCTAAATTTGAAAATGGCAGGTCAAACTGATAATAGTCCAAGAGCAAGCTGCATATTTCGACCAGCATCTGATAACGAAATGTTAGGTATATGTCTGTCCCAAAGACATGAAACGTGTATTTTATGGAATGGCACCTGTGCCAACTGCCAAGCACTATCCTGAGCAAAATGATTGAAAAAATGGCACTTTCCTGTGCGATAATACGCACTTAATTTGGCCATTTGATATGACGAGATAAGAATTATGCCATCCGTTACCAATTGAATGATGAATACAGGGTGCCCGTTTTTTAAGGGATACGAGATCGTTTAAATCGCTTTTGAATAATTGGAAGAAAACGAACCTTTATAATTTTCGTTTTTATTTTTTCAAGCGGAAACAAAAAGACCCAGACGTTTCTGACTGGGACATTCTTGAGGCACTTTTTTACAAGGAATCTGAATCTGTTATTACATTTTTCATGATAGAAGATTACCTCAATAAAGTATATTATATTTGAACTACGAAATAGCAACAATGCTCAAAGTGTAATGAAATGAATATAAAAAGCTCAGTATAGTTTCCACACAATGTTCATAAAATGAGCTACACAGAAAATAATTTTGTACGTAAAGTTAATGAACGGCGGTCGTCAATTTTGTGAACATTAATATTACGAATCGATGATTATTACAATCATTTCTGATGATGGGTTCATACCGCAAGACACTGAAACAATAATGAACGAGCCAACATTGAACAATGAACGAAAAACATCAAAAGTTAATCATTTTTTTTATTCATGTGATGAAAAAATTCATTGAATCAACGTTTGATGTTTATTGATCTATGTTTTTCATCATTGGAGCAATAAACTTTTCTATCAACAACAAACATAAGAAAATAATGAATGGTTTTCATTGTTTCAATGAACACTAAACGTTGATTTCATGAAATGAAACATCAACTTCCAAAACAGGCGCCAAATTAATGCTGCCTACCCATGGATCAATCACGCCAAACATTATTACTATGAAAAGGTTTCATAATACGCGGTGAATTTTTCATTTGCCGTTTTAGTTTATTTCTATTCATTCAGTTGTTAATGAAAAGTTGAAAGGGCTGGGTCGTGTTTTGTGTTTCTGTGGCTCGTAGAATTCCTACCTATTTGTGAAATGGTGCAATTTTGGCAATTTTGCGATTTTTGCAGTTTTCAGGAGTTTTTTGCAATTTTCAGAAATTTTTGCAATTTTCAGGAATTTTTGCAATTTTTGCAATTTTCAGGCATTTTTGCGATTTTTGCAATTTTCAGGAATTTTTTGAATTGTTACAATTTTCCGGAATTTTTGCAATTTTCAGAAATTTTTGCAATTTTTAGGAATTTTTGCAATTTTTCGGCATTTTTGCGATTTTTGCAATTCTCAGGAATTTTTCGAAATTTTTACAATTTTCCGGAATTTTTTCGAATTTTTGCAATTTTCAGGAATTTTTGCGATTTTTGCTATTTTCAGGAATTTTTGCGATTTTTGCTATTTTCAGAAATTTTTGAAGCAGAAATGCTTCAGAAAATATGCAAATATACTGGGCATTCCAATTAAAAAAATTGATTGAAATGTTACCAGATCTAGTGACCTAACCTAAGATATGTTACCAGATCTAGTAACCAACCTAAGATATGTTACCAAATCTAGTAACCTAACCTAAGATATGTTACTAGATCTAGTAACCTAACCTAAGATATGTTACCAGATCTAGTAACCTAACCTAAGATATGTTACCAGATCTGGTAACCCAACCTAAGATATGTTACCAGATCTGGTAACCCAACCTAAGATATGTTACCAGATCTAGTAACCTAACCAAAGATATGTTACCAGATCTAGTAACCTAACCTAAGATATGTTACCAGATCTAGTAACCTAACCTAAGATATGTTACTAGATCTAGTAACCTAACCTAAGATATGTTACCAGATCTAGTAACCCAACCTAAGATATGTTACCAGATCTAGTAACCTAACCAAAAATATGTTACCAGATCTAGTAACCTAACCTAAGATATGTTACCAGATTTGGTAACCTAACCTAAGATATGTTACCAGATCTAGTAACCTAACCTAAGATATGTTACCAGATCTAGTAACCTAACCTAAGATATGTTACCAGATCTAGTAACCTAAGTATTGTGTGGTATTGTAGTTGGGCGGGATGGTCTTGCGAGGAGAATTCTCAACAGATTGGCCTTGAAGGAATATGGACGACCTCGATGTGTGGAGATTACGTCAATCATGTTGTTAGCTACTCAGAGAGATAGAGTGAGAGAGTGGTAGCCTTGAGTTTTGCGGATTTTTTTGCAATTTTCAGAATTTTTTGCGATTTTTGCTATTTCTGCAATTTTCAAAATTACGATTAGGATATATTTACTCAGCAAACATTGAACTACCGGGAGAATCTCGGCCTAGTGCAGGCAAGTGTGAGAAAGTGTCGATGCCGGTGTATTGGTAATGGCCGATGATTTCTCTATGCTAAGTAACCATCAGTTGAAAATACGATGATGGCCTTGTGATGGCATGATGTATAGAATGAGTTGAGCACTAACGAGTTGTGGCCTCTTCCTGCAAATATCCTGTTCACTACTCGTCCCACTGGTGGATTTTCTGGGTACGTCTACATCAACAATCAGCTGATCATTTGGATAATTATCATATGTCACTCTAGTGATAGCGTATGTTTCGTTTTTCTCTGGTTTGTTGTCATATCATTGTGCTCATCACTTTCCCTGGTCGTTATAATGGCAGTTATGGTGGCAGGAGTATTCTCAATTGATAATATAGAAGATGGATTCTTCAATGATGATAATATGTATTGAGTAAGTATCAATCTACCTATCTAGTGTTCCAAATTTTGTTATGAAATGCATGTGTTTGTGATGATAATAATTGTAGTGGCTCCTACCTCTCCAGAAGCGTAACTATCATGGACTGCTTGGTTCGTTACTATCAAAAGTAATATTAGGTTATGGAAACCTGTCTCTATCATTGAAGTGAATAACAATAAGGCCTGTGCCAAAAAAAATAACGAGACTTGAAAAGCTCCATATGTAAGTATATATCACACGTAATCAGACTTTATATTGATCGAGTTATAAACTCATGTAACAGAGTATTTTGTTTCTCATACTTCTATGAAGAAAGAATTCTGACATCAACAAAGGCCACTCCATGATAACTTATGAAGAATTTTTTATTTCAGGAGTACCTACCTCGCAAAGAGGAATCTATTTTGGAGGAATGCTTCCCAAATAAAATGAAGATGTAGATATACCAGCCGGTAAGCAGTCACTCTGAGAAGTTTTATCATGAAAGAAGATATCATTGTGTCATTCATAAATTGTTGCCTTGAAATCCGGTATGTGTCTATTTGATATAATATGATGATAAACATTAAAAAATATATTGAGTTACTAGGACTCCCAGATCAATTGGACCCCTGAAATTTAACAAATTTGCAGATGGCTCTCCTCATACTATAAGAGATTTTCTTTCGCGTGATCCAGAGAATGAAAATCATTTGATGTTTCACGGGATGACAAAGACAACTGAAATAAGTACAGTTGAACACATCAATATGTCTAACGAAAATTCCCAAAATATTCGATTTATCCTAAGCAGTCTTCGAATTGACGAGCAATTTAATTTCGAAAATTGAACCAGAATTCCGTGAAATTTCCTTTACTTCTCTGACGTAACTGTTTGAATTTAGTTCCATTTTTTCACAGGCCATTGGTTGGAGGGGGGATATACCCTTCGTTGACTACGCCTTTGTCATACCATCTTTTTGTTTCAAACGAGTCGCTACTGCCACGATTATGTTGCAACTGGCATCTGGCATAATATAGAAAGAACCAAAGAACTAAGACAATGATCCTATATAACAAATATCTCCAGATTATGATCTCGCAACCAATAGAATGTGAAATTACTGGTTATTCTTATGTTTCTATAGTGCATGTGGGTGTGTAAAAAGCTTACGAGTACCTAACAGTTTCAAGACTTAATATAGATGAAACTGGCGATATTCATCTGTTAATGTGATATGTAACTCAGATGGAATTTACGTAAAATAACAACAATAATAATATAGCAATAATTACAACCAGATTTAGTATCCAAAAACATCAAACAGACATTTTATTTTCTCTCCAAATGACATTGAAAGTGGCTTTTCAAAAACAATTACCAGTATTGAAGAGAAATATTCTCAGATATATTATGAATATGAAAAAATGGGAATATGTACAGTGTGGAGACTGGAATGAATTCGTTAGGGAGGAGGTGAATATTTTTTCTAAAAATTCCCGACACACGTCAACGATTTAACGTACCTAGCTTTTGCAAAGTTTACTGTTTCATACGTTTAAAGATTGCATAAAATTGAAATGAAATTTTAATAGTATATTATGTAACAAGTGTTATAAACGTCCTTTTAGTAACGAGTATATTAAGCACGAGCGGAGCGAGTGTTTAATAAACGAGTGTCTAGAAGAGTTTATAAACGCGTTACATACTATGCTTTTTCTACGAACTCCAAAAATTACATTGACATACCTGCTATTCCTGCTAACCTCCATTGCTTACTAACCTTTGTTTCACGTTTATTTTCATGCTTAGCGCAGAATAAATAAATTCTTCTCAAAGATGGATGCTTCATTTTTACACTTCTTGGAGATATGCAAGTACCAGAACATTCTCTTTGATTTCACTTTCGTCTACATTTCGCATATATTTTTTATGAAGAATTCTGATACAAATGAATATTGTTTGAATAATTCTGATACAAAATTTGAAAATAACAGTTGACAGTTAATACAATTGACAGGCCAGACATGTCTCAAATTACTGAAGCTGTGTTTAATGAACTGTGTTGCCATGGTAACGTGTTTAATGTTTTGAATAAATCACAGATCGACAATCCGTGATTAATCGATCATTTAGCGTGGTAGATATCCGTACGCTAAATGTAATTTTAGTTATGTGAGTAGAAAAAATTAATTGTTTTTCAACGTGTCAATTGCTGAAACCAATTGATGGCAATTTTTTGCCACTACTGCTATCTGCTGTTGTATTCCAGTGTTTTTATAGAGCCACAAAAAGTAAATCAATTTTTTGCCGTATTCAAAGAAACGAAGTGTTATTGCAAACTGGTGGGAATGCCCTATATCACTGTCACTAAAAATCGAAATTTTGATGAAAATACGTAGAAAATATTTTGTACTTCGAAATTATATTTTGATTTTTGCGACCCCCAAACGTACTACAAACTAAAATATGATCAGTGATCAGTACCCTGGATTCGTCTTTCAACCAGCTTTCCAATGAGGAGTCGCAAGCCCTAGGGTTGCATTTGAAAAAAACATGTTGGGGTTGATTCCAGCTACCCCAGATGGTTTATATTCTCCATATAGCTCGCCAAATGTAGATAAATACATTTTGACGTTGACGTGTCTCGTGAATTTTCAGAAAAATCATTCACTTCCCCAGTAGCGAATTCATTCCAGTTAAAACTCTTTATCGGTATATTCAACAGAAAACAACTATTCTCCTGGCTCTTTGCCACGTCGAACATTGAATTTCTTCTGTTGAACATCCGAAAAGAGAACATGGAAATAAGAATCCTCGGAAATTCCAAAACGGATAAATAATATGATTTATAATGATATAAAACTATAATGCAAATTCTCAACTCTAGAAGATTTTATTTTCAGATTCTTATCGCGTGTGTTCGATAGATATAATTCAATGTTCGTCATGACATATAGCCAGGGGTTGATATGTTCATCACAAAGAGAATGCGAATTCTCAATGTTTTTCTGTATATACAGGGTGTTTCAGTTTTTGTAGCAGGACTTCAACAACTTGAAGAAGACATTTTTTCAAGATGAAACTCTCAAACAAACATATGTGCGTGGGAGCTTCGTTTCCGATTCACAGTGTCAAAGTTTCAGATTTTTTCATGTATTTTGAATTTTCTCCTACAATTTTCAGAATAATTGATTGAAATTCGAAACACTTAATACACTTCAAAAACTCAATATTTGAGGCTATTGAGCGTTTCTGAATACCTACAGGGTGATAGACTCTCAGGGGTCGTATCCAATTTAACCCTGTAGAACTTTTTTGCGTGTCGCCTCTGCTTTCAATGAGATCTAGATTAAGATTGTCTCTGCAATTTGGAAACTTTTTGCCCCCTTATAAATTTTTCGAAAACTGTATGGATCTCGAGATAAATGCCAAAAATAAATTACTCGTAATAAAACCGATATTTCTCAAACACACTTATTTGAAATTTATTAAACATTTACTGAAAGTCTATCACCGTGTGGGTGTTCAAAAACGCTCAATAGCCTCAAATATTGAAGAGGCAAATTTTTTCTCGTCATCAGAAAAACACTAGAAAATTCAAATGTTTCATGTAACAAAATATTGGCGGATGCAGTAAAAAAATCTACATTGTCTGTATAGATACTTTCACGTGTTGACTTACAACAGTTATTTTGTTTGCCTCAATAAAGAAATAATTTAAATAAATTATACCCATTATTAATATTAACATTATAATTTTTTGACAAGACAATTAATGATTGTATGTTAATATGGATTACCCAACTTATGAATTCACTTGTAAAACTTATTTGAATGAGCAATAAATTCAAAAGAAGACATCACTGTACTTTTTCATTCGGATAGTGCTCGAAGCTGTTTGAATTGTTCTAAGAAAAATATCGAGCGTATTCGTTCGTTCGATTGGTATCGATCCATTAGATAATACGTTGCCCCCGGTATTTACCTTGAACAAATCGTACACCTACACGGACTACAGGGGGCAATACAATGATCTATTACCCCCACATAACCACTTCAAATAGCCAAAAACGTTAAAACGGATGGAAAACAAAGAATGAGAAAAGTGATATTCTTATTCGTATACAAGGTGTCCTGAAATAGCCTGCCAAATCTCACCAGCGGCTTCTACGATCCATTCTTCTCAAAGTGGTCCAAAATTTTTTCAAAGAAAAAACAGTATAACACAATGTCGGTCGACCACAAAAATTATATTATCAAGTTTGTGACTATAGTTTCGGCTCAACGGCCATCTTCAGACACATAAAACACCTGTAAAGATTAGGAAATTACAAATTGACAATGAACTATTGAGTATATTGTTCTTTAAATCGACTAAACAGCCGGAAGAACAAATCCATAATGGAATTCACCATCGGTAACAGCAGGAATTGGAATTTGAAATTATAAATAAAAATTCACTCAACAAGGGTTTCGTCAACACTGGTGGCCATTTGGCAACAGCCAAAAGCAAAGAATATAGGTAAAACATCAGAAAGTGCAGAATGACATGACAGGATGACATGACAGAATACATGACAGAATGACTGCGTGACAAGTGATACAAACCAAATGAATGTACTAAACTGTATGACCTAACTAATATTGAACAATGAGAAAATTACTGTAGGTAGAATGATTAAAGGTAGACAATATATGAATTGTAAAATGTAGAAATTAGAAGATGAGGAATACGTGATCAGGTTGAAATTTGATAAATCAAGTTGTATAGGAACAGCCGTAAAAGTTTACATTTTATACAAAAGTATAACTATTTTTCTTGAAACAATAGAAAAAATCACATGCTCGAAGAAACAAGTGGACCAACCCTTCAATTTTTGACGTTTTTTTTTTTCAAATCAACCGGAATGCTTCATATCTGTTTGAGATTAATTGTTCAAAACTTATCAGTTTCCCAGTAGTGACATAACAGCTGGACAAATACTTAGTTTTTCATAATCGAAATAGTTTAGGAGTTCCGATATACTTCAGGAATTTTTTCATTCTTCTGGAAATCACCTGTCCCAGATCCTTATCCGATATTGTTTTCGCATGTTTGCGGATTTAAAAAAATTCCATTCCTGGAAGAGATATCCAACTGGCTAACAGCCCTCTACATCATGTCATTGAGTGTGACAGATTGAAAGATCAAACTCACAGACTACTGTTGATAATGGTGGCCTGGAGATGAAAAATCAGATGAAAAATCTGAAAACACTAGTGGCGATTAATTTGTTCCATTCTGGTAACGGTGGTGGAAACAGATTGGCGCGTTTACAAATACGAGAAACTTCATATGAAGTTGCACTCCTTCCGCGAGAGAAATTGGCACATTGTAAATCATAGAGGTTATATTCAAATATTTCAGTTCCAAATATTTTCAAAATCAAATTACTAGAGTTAAAAAATCAAGAATATGAATTAACGCATAATTAGAGCAGTGATTTTGGTGGGGCAACCGAATGATGGATAAGAAGAATTGGTGAAAGTTCTCTGAGATCGAGAGAATAAATATTATCTGGGAATGAAGATATAAAACCATATGAAACCTGTCTTACTTGAAAGAATATTAAAAATGTTTGGTAAATGTGTTCATCTTTCAAAAAGTTTTGTTTTTCGTCAATCTAACTTCATTTTTAGACAACTTTTTACAGTCATTCACGTCATTCCTTGTAGTGAGACTGAATAGCAAGTAGCAACCGGAATCAGAAAAGTTGAAAATAAAACGACACATTAAAGTGATTCCGGTGACGGAATCGGATAAATAAATTGCAACTACTATTATGTAGCAGGGAAAAAGTAACAGTGAGATACAATAAATAAAGCCAGATAAACTAAAAAACAATTTTTCAAAGTTCCAAATTGCTAATCGGCATATTGACACTCAGACCGTATACTTCCCGTCCACAACTTTCGAATCGAATATTCCGATTCCAAAATGCTAAACGCCAACACCACCGAACAATAATCCGACATCAGAATGAGACCGTGATTCATACAATATATTTCGAAAAGGACTCCACAACAACCAAACGACAAACCCTTGTCACTTTTCTATATCGCAAGACAAACGCTATCTTTATTGCGAGCCAACTGCTCTCAACCTTCCCATTTCAACTTCACTCGCCCATCCTTGTCCCTCCCAACCACGTGCATAACCCTCTCTGTCCCTCCAAATATGTCAGAAATTCATCCCACTACAACGCTAGACCCTACTCTGTAGCATTGTTAACCAAACCGTACCGAGACCGACAACCACTAAGATGAAGATCAGTGCATGACCAGCCTTAGTCGCGAGCAGTCACGTTCGAAAAAACCCAACAACTTCCTTCGTGCGATATGAGAAGTGCTGTCATACTATAACCCAACTCACATGTGTCTTGACAACCAATCCTCGGATATGTTCGCGAAAGCAGATCCCATCATGTGGGACAGTGACCTGAACCTGTTGCATCCCAAACCCACTGCCACCTCGGTCTACAAGAACCTGTGTCTGCTGAGTGTCGTTTTCGCGTTCAGTGTGGGACTCACCATAGGCATCTTGATACCGCTGTTCTACCTCGAGGCTCCAGACGTCAAGAACCAGACCCAGCAACATACCACTAACTCGCCTCTGATCTCCAACATCAGAACCGTCTTCGTGAACAACAGTTACGGCTTCAAAACCAACGGGACCTACCCCACAGTGTCCTTCGTGGAGAACCTGGGGTCAGGTCAAGACTACTCCGGGTTAGTAGAGGATGGTATCTACTGGGGCAGCAAGGTGGAAAAAGCCTTGCCAGAAGGCTACCTCAGGGACGACACATGGGGCGCTTACGTTCAAAAGGCAGTGGCTGTCAAGATGGAAAGCGGTTGTGGACGCATGCAAAACCGCTTGGTGACGTTCCAAGACGGCTTGAAAGGCTGCGTCAGGTACCGTCAAAACACGGATCAGATCCAAGGGGAGCTATTCAGCTTCTACCTAGCTAAAATCTTGAACCTGCCTAACCTAGCTCCGAGTACTATAAGCGTGGTGGACTTAGCCAAACCGCTGTGGCAAAACCTGGCCAACGAGATAGCTTCAGCCCAGTGGAACTCCAATAGGCCCATAGTGCTCACACAGTTCATCACCAACTTGAACTCGGCCGCTATTCCGGAAGTGTTCAAACCTGTGGAGAGACATCTCAACAAGTACGACGTTTTGAACATGACCAAGCAATTCGCCTCGGACCAATCGGGTTTGATGAAACGGATGGTGGAATTGGCACAATGGTCCGATCTCATAGTGTTCGATTATCTCACGGCCAACTTGGACCGCATTGTGAACAACTTGTACAATTACCAGTGGAACGCGAACATTATGGATGCGCCGGCTCACAACCTAGCTAAGAAGACAGACAGTGAGTTGCTGGTGTTTTTGGACAACGAGTCAGGCTTGTTGCACGGCTACAGGCTGCTGAAAAAGTACGAGATCTACCACTCGATTCTTCTGGAGAACTTGTGTGTCTTCAGGAGGTCGACAGCTGACAGGATAAGGAAGCTGAAGATGAAGGGCAACGTGGGCCATTTGTTGAGGGGCATGTTTGATACTCAGAACGGTGATATCGTCAAGGACATTTTGCCGACGATACCCAACAAAAGCGTGAAAATTTTGAACGAGAGAATCGACAAGGTTTACAATCAGATAACGAAGTGCGAATCGATTTTTTCGAATACCTAGTTTGGGGAAAAACGTCTAGGCTATTTGGAATTTGATCGTTATGAAGAATTGATCGTTATGAAGAATGACTGGGACTGACTGTTTATTTAATGTTTCTCCTTGCCTAGCAAATTTATTTATTATTTTGAACATGCCATAAAAAGTATTTATTTATGTCCTATAGTTGGGATGGACGGATCTGATGTGACTTTGATTATTCATGAGGGACGTTAGATTTTTTTATGTGATATATTTTTATGAAGTCTAGTGGAAGTGACTTAGATAATAAGGTTTGTACAAATTGTGATTATAGTCTTGAAAGACCAAAAATGATTGTAAATAGATGAGCAACTATGTAAATTATGTAAATATGACGAAAATATGCGATCTTCAATAAACAAAATCATTCTCGTGATATCGGTTTTTGATTTCCAACCCATTTTGTTTCACCAGCAAAAGTATCGAGGTATGCGTTCACACAAACTTGCGAAATATTATTCCAATTTTACTGCATACCTGGTAAAAAAATTGCGAAATATCATTTACGATTTGTTTTCAGGAAAATTCGACTCAACCACTGATTTCAACATCCTTCAATTATGTTAATCGCGAACTATCATTGAAACATTTTGATTGGCAACAAAGTTATAACAATATAAATTTTCATAATATACCATTTCGTATGAAAATTTCAGATTAAGAAGCGGCAACCTTGTCAATACATTCGAATTCATAATACAAATTATTCTTGAGTAATATCATCTAGAATTGTATTTATGAAAAATATTCAAAAAGGGTGCCATTCTAGCTTTCTTTAAGTTACAAAAATAAATGTTGAAGTATAATTTTGTTGCCAATCAAAGTTTTTCAATAAAATTTTGCCTTCAGCCTAATTGAAGAATGCTGAATCCAGTGGGCTGGGTCGAATTTTCTTGAAATTAATCGCTAATGATATTTCGCAATTGAAAAAACATGCCCTGAAAATTGGAATTATATCTTGTGTGAATATAACAGATTGTTTGATACTTTTTCTGCTGAAACAAAAACAAAATAATTTAATCGGTTGAAAACTAGATTTTATAGGAGTGCAACGATCTTGAGTCTTCGAGTTGATCACACTGTATATTGACCAACCAATAGGAATGAAAAATTTAGACAAATTGTGCCATATATATAAATTGCCTGAGAAATAATCTACTAGGAAAATTCTGTGAGATGAACCGAAAAAAAAACGGGTGGATCATAATATGGTCAATAGTGGATAGTTTTTTTATGTGAGACAACCCAGGTATCTACTGAGACACCCTGTATTTCGCAAATTTAAATTATAATAGTTCTGTTTTGCATGTTGAAAATATCCATCTTTTACCCATATTTCAATGAATTCTATACCGAGCAAAATAAAAAACATGGCTTAATAACAGCATGGAAAATATTTACCTGGCACACGGGTGGGAAAATGAATTTTGTGGTGCAACTTTCTGTTGTGAATGATAAATGCTTTATAAAGAGGTAGATATAATTATACAGACTGTCTAGTTGTGGTATATCATTTGCATATCATTTCCGAAATAAAAAAAAACCGTAGGATGAGAAGATTTAATACGAAGATTTGGAGATAAAGGTACCGCAAAACGTTGTTTCGTTCTTATCTACTTGCTCAGCTCTTCAAAAACGCTGTTGAGAATAAGCCAGTTTATCGATAAATGTGATAATTTGTTCATATTTTTTATCAGTATCAAAATGTAGCGTTCAAAAATTTACTAAAAGGGAAGAGAATTACTTCATGAACAATAGTAATTTACGTAACAAGTCCCGAAAATACTGTTTTTTTTTTGGACGAGTAGACAAAATTCTAGGCCGTACCGTAGGCGAGCCCTGGAAGTCTGCGAGTCCAAAAAAACTGTTTTTGGACGTGCTGCGTACACTATTTTTTCGGCAACCATGTAGGATAACAAATCAATGAGACACATTTCCATATTATATTTCTTTGTAGAATACAATTTCTCCTTTATTAATTCTCATTTGTATCAAAAACTAAAATTTGAACAGAATACCTATACCTACTAACTGTTACCTTGGAAACTTATGGACATTTTCAAACTCACTATCGCAGCTGCTTCCGATAGTTTATTGCGATAATTGCAACCAAACTTTCAAAAATCGAAATGTCAACTAATATTTCGCCGATATTTCGCTGCTATGGTAATTATCATCTGCATACCAAGATTTTTATAGTTACAGTGACAACAACGGAGTGATACTTCCGGTACGTAAATCGACGTAAATCCCGGACTCGGACATGTAAGAACGTGTTACGTGCCTATGTAACTTGCCCCATCAGGATTTGTTTCTATTCTTCATATCTGAGCAGATTTACAGTGGTAGAACTATGTTACATTAAACATCAAGGACGCAATAGAAGAAGGAGCTTTGTACCCATTGACTACATGTCAGGAAATGGAAGAAGGGGTTATGTACACATAAATCCAGATATCTATCAAAAAATGATATGATAGCAAATTGCTGTAAATCATAAAAAATCAAATACTGTCTGTAGGTTAATCGAGGAGGTGGTATATTCATTATTCCAAATTTTTTGGGATTTTCTCTCCTCGTTTCTATAAAATAAAAATATGAATATTATTTCAATATACGTGTAGTAAGGACAAATCAGATGATTTGCCCCAAAATGTCACTGCGTTTAAAGAATTTTCCTATCAGAGAGCCTAAAAGAAAAATTCACTAGCTTGTCAGTGACAATTTGTATTGAAAAAATTTTTGGAGAAGGGAAATAAAGGTATATAGAAAAAATATCAAATTTTCACTTATCTTTGGACGTTTCGGGACCGGTTCTGCTCCCGTTTTCAACATAAGAAGAGATTATTTCGATAGCGAAGTCGTATAATGTCTTGAAGCTTTTCAGTTTTCAATGACAATTGGTGACGTTGGCAATCAAATGAGTTACAGGATGTTTTCATTAATTGATCTTGAATTTACCATTTTCATGTTCAGATTTTAGTAGTGAATACCATGTTCTGTCTATCTCAACTGAACAAGAAGCAATGTTATTGTCTCCGTTCAGAAGAATGCAAGCAGATTCCTTGATTTTTCTCTTCTGGTTGTTATCTTCTTTTCCAATAATTTTAATATTATTCCACTCTGCCATATGTTGTCCGTCTTCAGTAAGGATATGTTCAGCTAGTTTCGATTTATCGATGTTTCTTTTCTTTATATTGTACTTATGTTCCTTCGTCCTTACTGAAAGAGGTCTCTTGGTTTCACCTGTATAAAACTTTCCACAAACACAAGGTATACTGTAAATACAATTTTTTGATGATTGTTCTTCATTTTTCGGCTTTGTTTGAGTTAGAATTGATCTCATTGTATTTTCAGTTTTGAACACAGTTTTCACTTGAAAACATCCTGTAACTCATTTGATTGCCAACGTCACCAATTGTCATTGAAAACTGAAAAGCTTCAAGACATTATACGACTTCGCTATCGAAATAATCTCTTCTTATGTTGAAAACGGGAGCAGAACCGGTCCCGAAACGTCCAAAGATAAGTGAAAATTTGATATTTTTTCTATATACCTTTATTTCCCTTCTCCAAAAATTTTTTCAATACAAATTGTCACTGACAAGCTAGTGAATTTTTCTTTTAGGCTCTCTGATAGGAAAACTCTTTAAACGCAGTGACATTTTGGGGCAAATCATCTGATTTGTCCTTACTACACGTATATTGAAATAATATTCATATTTTTATTTTATAGAAACGAGGAGAGAAAATCCCAAAAAATTTGGAATAATGAACATAAAAAATCAACCTAAAACTATTCCTCACACTTGCACAAGTCAAATTATCAAACCAGCTTCCCTTAGAAATTGCCAGCTAACTTTACTAAAACCTATTCTTCTCACAAACTCATATTTGTAACATAACTCCTTCTTCCAAACAATCGCATTAGCTGATAAATTCAAGAATAATTACATTACCGTCATATCGATCCGTACCAAAACGGTTCCGAATGGAACCATCGAACCGCAACCACGTTGTCATGTGACCGTCCTCTGACTAGGTACGTGCCCTTTGGCCTCGCGACCTCCGGGCAGCACCCGGATTCATAGGAATACTCCGACAGCCTTGTCCAGTTGGCCCAAGAAACGGCGTTTCCCATCAAACTATGTTTCCAGGACCAACTGTATTTATTGTCCCTCAGAGAACAATCACATGACCATCCTTCAATACTTGCCGTCATCGATAGATCAGACCATCTGAAAGGAATCAGAAGTGGGATTTAGTCAGATCTATTCGAACATAATGTTTGAAAATCACAACCACTACTAAATTTCCACTCTTGCATACGGATATTTTCTTGAGATACTAGTCCGATTTCAAAACGTTCATGTGATGTAGTGAAAATTAACGCGGGCGAATGCCCAGCTGCGATTTATTGTGATCTGAACAGGGCATTCGACTTTGTCAACCACGAAAAACTATCGACAAATCTTGAGATGTATGGCCTGAGAGGCGCAGCTTTATCTTGGATATTATCATTTCTGGACCACCGCAAACAATTTGTTATAGTAGAAGCTGGAAAATCAAGTGAGGCAGTTTGAGTCGGAGTATTCAACAGTGGAGATGGGTGTGCCTCAGGGCTCAAATCTGGGTCCTGTACTTTTCACACTCTATGTCAATCAACTTGACAATTTTATTGGAGATACTCCTTACACTGCATATGCAGATGGCTTTTCATTCGTACTTTCGGCACCAGAAACTCTCACACTTGAGAGCAAATGTACTGAATTAATGACTAAAGTCTCAGATTATTTGAAGGATAACAATTTATTTTTCAATACAAAGAGAAAACGGAAATTATCAAAATTCATCAAATTCAAAATAATGTTGATTATTAGAGTACAAACAGATTTTCAGTTATTAATCTAGATGAAAATCTCAATTGGAAAGATCACTGCAAAAAATTAACATCAATGGTATATCTTCTTTGAGATTTCTCTTCATCAATGTGAGAGATTTACTAGAAATGGAACAACTCATAAATGTATATTATGCACAAGTCGTTTCGATATTGCGGTGTGGGGCAATGGTACTGCTGTGTCGTGTTTTCATTGCGCAAAAAAGTATTATCAGATGCATCCCGAAGGTCACGAGTAGGGTTTTGTGTAGATAACTTTTCGTCAAATATAATATTTTGCCTTTAACATGTTTATACATAATATGAAGTAAACTTTTTTGTTCGTTATTCCAGATTTTTTGAGATTTTCTCGCCTCGTTTCTATAAAATAATACGGATATTGAAATAATATTCATATTTTCATTTTATAAAAACAAGGAGAGAAAATCCCAAAAAATCTGGAATAATGAATGTACCACAACCTCGATTAACCTACAGACAGTATTGAATCCTTATGTATTTTATAATCAGTGTATAAGGAAAAAGGGGCATTTTCATGTACCTATTTCTAGAAATGAAAATTCTATGAACTCATCTGATTATATTGGTTTGAACAAAGTTGTTAAAACATGTTTTCCACAATTTAAATGATTTCTTTTCGGAATTGCTTCAAGTTCGCTTTGAAATGACTGAGTTTTTTGAAGTTTTTCAATCGACTGGGAAGTTTATTGAAAACTTTGAGTCCAACGTAATTGGGAGAGTTACGTGTAATCTCATATTTACACATTCTAATGTGATAATTGTCACATTGTCTTGTACTTATACCATGTATATTCCTATTAGTAATGAATTTTTCTTTGTTCAAAAATACATAAACACATAATGTAAATACAAAAACACCAATGACAGTTAAAATATTAAGGCTATTAAAAATATTTCGGCAAGATTGTTGACTAGGTATGCCTGCTATTATTCTTATAATCCTTTTCGGTACAATAAAAACATCCGGTGATAGAGTAGAGTTACCCCAAAAATTTATACCATAGCGGATTCGGCAGGAAACTTGAGCATGATAGAGCAACAACAGCTGTTCTTCTGTAAGTATTGTTTTTAGACTCCGAAACATATAACAGAGAGAATTTAGTTTCTTTATCAATTTGTTACAATGGTATTTCCATGTTAAACATTCATCTATGCCGAATCCTAGGAATGTTAACTCATCAACATTTCCCAGCAGATCACCATGCACACGAAATATTTGAACAACGTTTTTGCTGATGATGAAATCTCGTTAGTTTTTTCTACATTAAAGAGGAGTGAGTTAACACTACACCAAGAGATCACTGTATCCATAACGCTGTGGCAGTGTTCCGATAGATTATCGTCATTTTTGTCTGATATGAGTATAGTAGTATCATCAGCATAAATTACATAATGCGAATCATTGGTGAGACTATCCAGTTCATTGATATAGCATAGAAACAGAATAGGTCCCAAAACAGATCCCTGAGAGACTCCTACACCAACAGCTTGGTAGTCAGTAGTAGTATATTCTTGAACAAGATATAGTAAGACAGATTTCAGTGCCTCAGGAATGATTATTTTCACAAAATCAATGTTTTGAAGTTATTTCAATGGAAACATACAATTTTATTATTGTAAAAAAAAATATTTTTCAAAAATGCCGATTTTCAAAGAACTCCCTGTAACCTCGAAACGAAGACAGATGACCCTCAGGCACTCATATCAGTTTTCTCCTCCCTAGTTGGAGAATATGACTTTCCCTTTAAAAGTAACCAATTTGTCCCACTCTGTACACTGAATTCACGCATTTGGGTCCTTGCTCATTGACATTTTCTGAAATGAAAAGTTCCGATAAAAGAACGCTACTCTAAATGGTCAAAGGGTGCGAGGGCCATTACCCTCTTTCAATGTAACTTTAATTACCTGCGTCAGCATTATAAAAGCTCGTATTTCGCAAAATTCCGAGATAACCTGACAAATAGAATGGCTACGATGCGATGAAATACTACATTTTCTGCTGAAGGTTACTCTCTCGGCTAGTCCGTTATCTGAGGTAAGGCTATAAAACAGCTCTCGGTATATCAATTTCTTATGCAGGATGCCTGCCACAGCTTATCCAAACGAAAGTATACTATAATTCAGCTGAGCGAAAAATAAAATCCATCGAAAATACAATAAGAGTACCTATCACTTATAAACTCCCTACACGGTAAAAAAATAAATATTGAGTTGATTTCAACTCCAGGTCCATTTATTAGCTATACCCTTTAAATTACACTGACACAAAATGTCTCTGAAAATTGAAAAATGTTCGATAAATCATGTACAAAATTTTGACAAAACTTCAACAATAATTGAGTTCTTGATGAAACAGATTTTCTATTTTAACGAAAAGCTTCACTCAATAGGAATTTTTGCCGTGTGGCAGCAGAATTATTGCTGATAAATTTTTTCAAGGGCACGGATGAGACGAGGGAAATTTTAAATGAACAAAAATATGAGTGATACCTAGAAGAAAATATCGGAAGTTAATTCTGCTGCGTGGGAGATTCGGTAAGAAAATTTAATAAATTGAAATTGCTTTTCATATGATGAGGAGATGACGACCTATTCTGCGTAGATGTCAAATAAAATTTTACACTTTTATTAGTAGAATGTGAGAAACATTAAATAACAACTTTGTTATCTGAAATCTAATGACTTCATAGTATTAAATTCAAATAAAACTTGAAAAAAACATATTTCCGATGAGTTTGTTCAAATATGACGCACTATACTTTTACAATGGGAGTTGATATTACTTGTTAGTAACTAAGGTTTATTACTAAAAGTTCAGGAACATTGAAAACATTAATTCGTTTTCAACCATAACATCTGATATTACATCATGTCTACTCAGCTTCAAATGAAACTGAGTGACTTTTGCCAATAGATATAGGGCTTCATTTTTGACAGAATAATTATCACTTATTAATGCCATTAAGTTAATAGGATCGAACAAAATTATCGCGATAGTCCAGGGCCTACTCTAATAGAGTCGGCCCTGGATAGTCACCTGTTGCTATAAACAACGTAAGCAGAAAGGATCCTTCTAGTTGATTCAAAATGAATTTAAGAAAAGTTTAATAAGTATTCGTTATTTTCTTCAAAGATCTTTCTCGAATTATTTCAAAGGTCCTTGAATCATACTTCAAACTACCGCGAACTCAAATTTTTTTTGAACTTCCAATTTTCGAATCAATCAATTCATCATCTTGATTTTGCAACCAAAAAATAGGTATAGGGACGAGAGAAAAAGAATGACAGACGTTGACTTACATAATATATACCTTTGGAGGAAAGCAATTTGGAAAAAACTATTGAAAAGGTATGTACGTAGCAAAACTTCTAAAAGTTCCTAGCATTTTCTTATAGTCCTCCAAACAACCTCGAACCCTATTAAACTTTCTTGAACACTGAAACTCTCCTGAAGTACAGCCAACTTCCCAAGTAATTATCCCCTTAAGAGTATTGGTGGAGTATGTACTATATGTACAGTTGTGTACATACATACAAGTCATACAAGGTTTGTATGATGTAAACCTGCCTATGATGTTCCAGAATTCATTAAAAATTAGTACATGTACACATTTCCGTGTTACTGACAAAAATAGTTTTTTTTTATACTACTTGTCAAAGTCGATGAAAGAATAATCAAGATTGACAAGCCTGGCTCACAATAGCCAAAAACTGCTTCACGACTTGTTTATGCAAATATGCAGACAACTGAACCTATTATTATTCTTTGCTTAGGACGAAATATAAGATATTGGCTTTTTCTGTTCCCTACACGAGTATTCAAAATTCAGTACTAACACTATGAGTACTTCAAATTATACAAGGTAGCTTAGCTCAATCGAACATTGGTTTGGAATAATACGTAGAAAATAATCAACACAATGAGGAACTTGAATGTGAAGGTTGCTAACTTCCATGCAGTTCAGATGTTGCGCAACAAAATAAAAAAAAAGTTCCTATGGCGTCGGTATTGTTCTGATGATTTGAGTAATTGGAATCGACATCATGATAAATGCTTGTTAATCGAGTTGTATCCTCTGTTCGATCCTGATGTAGGTATGTTTTCTCACAATGACAAATAGTAGTACATATATCATTACCAAGAAGATTGAGGAAAATTGAAATACTCAATGATGGTAGACTCTTCACAACAACCAATAACGAATATTCACAAGAAGCCCCTGTTGGGGTGGAATTTTATACCAAATGAAACGTACCTGACCTTGTAACTTGTTGATAGTTACTTCGAATGATTCTTCACATTATCTTGAATCCATCTAGTTCATGGCAATTATTTCATTATAACTTAAAATTGAGAAAGTAATATCTACTTATACAAACACAAACCACAGGTACAGCATAAACAAATAAAAACTTCAAAAATAGACAGTTGACAAGTATCTAATGTAGACTGTCAAATATAGTTTGTGCATTACATGGAGATGTAGATTGTTTTGTTCCAGGGGTGGCTCCTACAAACTTAAACAGGTGATACAATTCAATATCAACATTTACATTTCCTTGAAATAACAAACAATAATAATGGAGTTATCATAATTCATAATTCTTCGGAAAAAGTTCGAGGTGATATTACAAATATAAAACGTTATTGTTCATTTGAAAAATATTTATTACACTGAGCTTGACCATATACCTATAGCCATATAAAGGTGTCTACTAAAAAAATTATTCACAGATGGTCACTCTAATCATATGGATTTATAGTGACCGCAGTAAAAGCTCATATTGTCTTTTGCTTATGAATTCGTTTTATTTATTCTCAGATAGGGGCTATAATAATGTCGACTGGTTCGGCTGAATATTCCATGCTCTGAAACATGTTAAATGCTGTCTCTGCATTCATATGCGGACGATGGCAAACTGGTCTGGGTCCGAAATATATCAGGATCAATATGGATACTTACCTACCTTCTTTTTTTGATTACTTCAAAATTTGTTATAATAATTGAGGACATCGAGGTCAAAAAGTCTAAAATAAATATCTATTTCATAATTTTTATTCAGTTGATTATACTAAGAATTTTTCCAATAAACAATCATATACAGGGTGATTCATTAAGAATAGGAAATCTCTGAACTACAGATAGTTAACACAAAAATTATGAGATTTAGCCCAATATGCCTGATGATAATGTTGCTAGTTTAGGAGATACAGGGTGTTCTAGGGGAGATTTTATTTCAAAATTTCACAATAACTTTGTCAGTTTCAACAGCATGAACATGAAATCTTGTATTTCTAGGTTTTCTGACATGAGGAATATGAATTTGCAACTTATTTTGTGATTGCTCATAGAGGGCGCAAGTGGCACTTGTTATTTCGATAATTTACATCATATCTTCTATGTCAATCCATTGATGATCACAATAAGTGGAAAATCTGAAAGCTCGTTCAATTTCACATGAAATATGTACTCCTCATCTAATTTTCTAACTTCAACGGTTTTTGTGTTATTCGCTCTTGAAGAGATTTATGTTCCAATTATAACTTTTTTTATAATTTTATTTATTAAATTAAGAATTGGAAATCCCTGAACGACAGATAGTAAACACCCAAATATAAAGATTTAGCCCAATATGCCTCATAAAAAATATTGCTGGTTAGGGAGAAAAAATAGTGAAATAAAATCTCATTATTTTTGTGTTTACTATCTGTAGTTCGGAGATTTCCCATTCTTGATGAATCACCCTGTATACTGTCTTCATAATGACCCACATACCAGGTGACACAGGGTATCTAGCCACCTATTTTGGTTCTGCCTTCGTGAACAGATTACAATCCAATATGGTGGACATTCGGTTTTCACACGTAAAAACGTTCAAATATAATTGTTTCGAAAAAATTAACTTGATTTCGAGGAGCATACGCATTTGAAACCTGTCATATACAGGGTAACCCGGTATTATATAAAAAAATTTCAACCACAGATTCTCGGAACAGAAATTGAAGAAAAAGTGCATATAAACAGCCCAGAAATGGCTCTGGTTGTTGACATAATAGCGGTCTAGATAGTCGATGATTGACTATATGAGTAGGTTTTTTTCAATCAGTATGGGCAATTTACTTGCTCCCGAAGCACTACAAACGAACACGGATGACTAGATCGGAGGACGTAGAACAAGTTTGGGCGAGTATTTATGGTTTTGTCCGGGCTCTCGGCATCGCCACTAAATCACAAGAGAAAAACTTTCGGGTTCGCAGTAGATTATCTCCAAATTGAGTCCAGATTATCATCTTTCACAATAATATTCGATAATATTATGACTGGTAGAATTCCGGATATTTTCACACAGAGAGAGCTCCGACTTCTGTGGGATCCTGTTGCTCTTCCTTTGTTTCTTTTTCCTTTTTCGTGTCGTATCGGTTGCAGGACGAACAATAACATTTTTGTGGACGAAGAATTTTTTCTGGCGCCACTCAGGCTTCGATGAGAAAAAACAATTTATTCCATGAAACATAATGCACCATGTGCGCATGGAAATTTTAATACCTACTTCGATATATTATAAGGAAGCTGTCTCAACTGATGGATCATGTCTCACAACGTTTTACCTGATCTACAATAAATTCATGTAGGTAGAAACTCATCTTGTAGCATTTGATGCATCGCGTTTACGAGTTATGTCAAAAAGTTTTTTTTTATGAGCCACCCAGTATACAATATTTTAAATCGATAGGAAAATTCGATTCTAAACAAGAAAATTGTCTAATGAACTTTTATTGGGAATTCAAAAATTATATACTAAACTATATCGACGATTTCATGGTATAGGCTAAAGCTACCTACCGTAAGTATAATACCTCAAAAGAAAGGAAGTAATGCTCGAAGTCATCTCCACAAATGTCAATGGTGTTGTTACATAATCAATATGGGACATATTTCGGTCTAGTAGAAGACCATCTTCAGCCTAATTAAAAGTTCTACAATACAAAAAGATTGATGTTAAAGAATTACATAATTTGTTCTTGACTTGGAGTTGAAAAAATGTAATGCTACTAGTTGTGGAATTGTTGTCAATGTGCATAGTCGAAAAATCGAGTTTATAAATGAAAAAACAGGTTCTCAATGAATGAAGGGCCCCGTGCCCGAAATTTCATATACCAAAATGGTATATGAAGGGTAATTAACAAAAGGTTTTGTTTTTTGACAGCACCATAAAATAACGGGTTAAGAATTCACCTTTTATTTCTGTCACAGTAGATATTTATTTTGTTTTATGTCACATTTTTATCATTGACCGAGATGTTTATTTCGTTCCATTTTTCGTTATAGTAGTTATTGTTTATAGGCAATGACGGCTAGATGTCTAGACTATATGACGGGTTATACAAGACTGTTCATTCAGAGAAAATCGCCAAAATCGCCCTGTAATGAAATTTAGCAGGGACAAGATGTGGCGTCATCTATTTCCTGTGTCAAATGAGCTATTCATCATAACATGGGCTACGTTCAGCGACAGGTCTGACCATAGTAGTCCGACCACAACAAGCAAAGAAGTTCTGAACGAGCATCGGTCCATGCATGGACAACAGTCAACAGTCACTGTCAATGCATTTTAATTTCCGTGGTTGTCCGTTGTTTCATTAGTGCGTTTAAAAAGGATCTGTAATTTTACTCCACTCCTATGAGTTAAAGTATAGGACAGATACTTCACCTTCATCCATTTTAGTTTCAGTAAGTCAATAGGAAGAGAATGGAACCAAGTACTAAAGATCGGTCTCGGTATAAACAAAAACTATCAGAAGTATTAACTAACATGAGTGCTAGCAATTCGCGAAAATCACGAAGTGTGCGGCCTCTGGTGGCTAACTTTACAAGTCTTGCGAGTATGAACAACAAATATGGCGACCATTGTTTTGAGTTTCCGTGTTCTATTTAAAAATGATTTATTTGTTGAAGTGCATATTCCAGAACCTCATTTTTCCCTGATGAAAAAACGCGAATTATTGCATGAACTTTTATTGTTTACAATGAAGAAGCCAGTACCTACCTTATAATAATATAATATATATTTTCTGAAGCACAGTTAGAATCCTTGCATAAATGTTGGTTGCAATGATTCGATCTTGAGAATAACTCCAAGTCTTCAATTGCTGGAGATCCTTTTGTTTATGTAAAATCGATGATATTGTTCATTCTGAGCAGCCTTTCCTAACATATCTTCTTTTCCCAGCCCCATCACTAGAATTCCGCATCTCCTTCATGAAAGCCAGTGATATTTCTTGATGAATTCAATTATTTCTTCATACCTATACCATATTGTTGTAATAGGTGATTGCTTCTAGTCCATGCAAGTGTTGAGTGGACCATTCCGACCATTCCATATGTTTGAAAACTGTGGAATTGTAGTGTGATATCAATGATGAATACCACCATTGTCTACATCAAAATAGCAATTTCTCTGCACAAAAAGTAATTTTTTCCATACTGGAAACCTTGTACGTATTTCACGAAGTCAACACATTATTCACTATTTTGCAAAATGATTTCGAAATAACCCATTTGCAATGAGTGCATACGGCAATGTTTTTGTTGTTCATACTCAGTTTGAAATTTGACGTTGATTTGACGTTAAATAGAGCCATCTATTGGTTCGTGATTTTCGCGAATACTATCTATTATAATTCTGTCAGAAATCAACGACATCCAATTGCTTAGTATCTTAGTAACACCATGAATATTCGAAATAGATAAAATATAATTCATGACAATAATGGGAAACTCATGACCGGTTTCTGGTTTTTGGTCTGGTTTCCTCTTTTGTTAAATTTTACTGTTGGGCCTAAATGGTCGATTTTAAACATTTTTTAAAACTACCCAGGTTGCAACGAGGGTTTACCGATGCCAAGGGTCAATACTCTCACCTCGTTATGGTACCTGTCGTGTATCCATTGAGACATAAAGGTGACTATCTGAAAATTTTCCATGATATTGTTCTAAAATTGTTCTAAAATTGTTCTATCCGTCATTCGGTTGCCCCCTTACGAGCAACCCTCAAAAGTCTTCGAAAGTCTTGTGCGAGCAAGGAATGACGGGGGCCTTACCTTTTAACGTGTGATCCCAAACACTTCGATCTGAAACATAGTTGGTATTATATCTTGAATTTGAAATATATTGAGAATTAAAATCATGAGTTACATGGAATGAGAAACTGAAATATATATGAAAACTTTTTCAAATTCCGTTGCTGAAACGCGACATATTCTTCCATTACTCAAAAAATGACCGAAACAGATAGCCAACAATTTTCTCCTAAACGAGAAACACTGTATATACCTAACCCATCAGGCACCTACCCCGGTTGCAACGAGGGTTTACCGATGCCAAGGGTTGATACTCTCCCCTCGTGAGGGTACCTGTCGTGTCTCCATTGAGACATAAAGGTGACTATCTGAGAATTTACTATGATATATCGCCTTCCATAACAAATATAAAATTTTGAAGAAATATTCGAAATGAATTGAATATAGTTCCTAAATAAGAATGAATCTAAATAAGAATGAATAACTTATCACTGGTCGCTGGTTTCTGGTCTGGTTTCCTCTTCTGTATAATTTTTCTGTTTATTAATACATCGTGGCTTCCTCGATCTAAAACAAAGTTGTTATTAAATCTCGAATTTAAAATATATTGAGAATTAAAATCATGAAAGTTACATGGAATAAGAAACTGAAATATATGTTAAAACTTTTTCAAATTCCGTTGCTGAAACGCGACATATTCTTCTATTAATAAAAAAAATGACCGAAACAGATAGCCAACAATTTTCTGATCTGATCTGACAATGATCGAGTAGGCCTTGGTTAAAAAAAGGACGCTGCTCGGCTCCAAAATACATCTTTTGCCCCTCTACATTCCAGAAGAAAATTTTGTGAAAATCACTCCATAAATAAAAAATTTATGAGGGTTGTCCGCTTTCAAAAGGTCACTCTGCACTATTAGTACGAAACGATTCCATTAAAATTCATGTGTTGAAGAATGGTACACCAAATTTCGAATAGTTTCGTATACCCATAAAATAAGTCTCTACAAAACTCATTTCAATACCTATTTTTAGTACCTCTGTATAAGTTAACAAAGAGAATTATTCTACCCTAAATGAATACGAAACTTTAAAATATTTGTGTTAACTCATAACAAAATGGCGATCCTCTGTATAAATAGGTGAAGAAAGTGAAGTTCAAAATTTCTTCATCGTTATATGGAAATATACTGAAGCAAAATACGAACCACGTGATGAATGCCTCTATATATATTATACAAAAACACTTACCATCTTGAAAAAATACAACTTTCACACACTCAAATGAAAATAAAATCACTAAGCCGAATATGAATTCCAAGTTTCCACTCTTGAATGGGTACTTCGCGTTCTTTTTTTATTATCACTTGAATCGACCGTTAGCGATGAAATCTAGAACGAGACTGCTGATTGGTTCGAATCATCATTCAAATGACTAATGAGTTACGTCACCCTGTCTACCGATTAATACCCGAACAAATATGAATAATTCTGATATCGATGGTAGGTATACGGGGTGGATTGAAAAGGAATTCAGGGATTTTTATTTCATTTTTTTATCTATACGAGGTGTTTTCGAAATGAATTCATATATTCAGCAAATCAATAAAATATTGGCTAACGGATAACCCCATGATATCAGATTTTTGCTGATTCTTCTAATTAACGAGAAATTTGTACAGAGGTGACGTCAGAATTACAGTGTAGAACTTTGGGTGGATTTTATTTGATCACTATAGTTTTTCTATGGGTGCCCTTAAAAAATATTCGTCGAAATCATTTAGGGTTTAAGATATTTGTATTTATTGCTATACACTGTATATTGGGCTGTTAGGTTAGATTCTTAATGTTCCATTTACGAATTAAAATGTAAAGTTTCCGAGCATCGGCTGGGGATAGTCTTGCACGATTCGCTGTTGCGTTCCAATTAACAGTGCTGCTTCTAAATTGTCGCATGGAGTTAGTAACAAAGCCTGCACAGAACACAGGAAGAAATGATGATGATGTGGTTGTGAGCATCAAAAGGGAAGTAGGACGGTGTATGTAGCATACGGCGATGAGTACATTACAAGCCTACAAAACACAACCGAGAAACTATGAAAGAGAGAAGATGGACTGTACCTGAAAAGGAAAACGAAAACAGTTTGCAAAATCTGATTAGGCCATCTTGAGTTTCTCAAAGAAGTGGCTCAGGGCATCTCCAAAGATAACTGAGATATCATGCACAAGCATCGAAATCTGAACACACTGTACAGGGTGATCAGTTAAGGGTAGCGAGCGGCCATATCTCATAAGATATTGGTCGTATAGTTTTGGGAAGAAAAAATCATGATAAAAATCGCCAAGAGAAATTGCTGGAAATTATTTTCGAGTTTGTCAAACGTCCGGTAGAGGGCGTATCAACCAACACCAAGTAGACAAATGGGATTTTTATAGAATTTTGTCCAATGAAAGTATATCGATGATATCATTTTCATATTTACAGACCATATCCCTTCTTTTTTTTTTCTGAACCATTTTCTATCTATCAAAATAAAGCGGTGGGGGGGAGTTCAATTGTTTTTTCAAACAAACCAAGATTTTTCCCGTTTATTTCGACCGATTTCAGCAAACTTAGGGTCATATGAAAGAGCATAATTTGCCCTACAAAACCATTATTTGGTTTTGAATTTTGGACTTTTGCTGTCGCCGCTAGATGGCGTTAACTGAAATGTTTGAAATGGAATTTTTGAGTTAAAAAAAACAAACAAATGTAATGGTATATTAATTTTCATATGTTTCAAAAGAGGATGAATTTCTTTATAATTTAATGATAATAATTCATCATCTACCTTTTTTTTGAACCGTTGATATTGACCAAAATATAATTTTATTACATTAAAAAATGGCACGCCACTGTTTTATATCAAAATAAAAATCAGTTTTTGTAATTTCTAATTAGTTCAACTTTTTTTCGTTAGACAAACGGTTTTGGATTGAGAAATGACATAGTTTTACATACTGGGCGCCCCATGTTTTCACAACTGAGTGATTGGACAGTCATGTATAACCCGTCCGACATTCTAGATATCTAGCCGTCATTGTTATAGGAATTGGGTATCCTATACAAAGTTATCACAACCCCCTGTAGCGCACCTATGGATAAAATTTTCAGAATGTCTTCCTGGTCAAAAAATGAACCATTGAAAGATGAAACCATATACCGAATTTGAATGCATTATATTCAATTTTTGTGAGATATTGCGAAAAAACTACTTTCTTAACTTCAACGCCCTCTATCTCGTGAACTGAAGACTTGGAGACCATATGTCCCTATCTCAGTGATTATGAAATCACGAGGGCTATCACCTATCAAGCGTTGTCGGTCGAATTTCGCAACACCCTGTATTTTTTCATCACTTGTCGAATCTAGTACAATCTCATACACTTGCGTACTAGATTTTAGTACGAAAGATCACTACTCAAAATCCCTACGCTGAACCGTTCCCAGTGTCCCCTTGCCTACGCCTCTGGCACGCAATGTCGTCTGGTTCGGCCGTTTCAGCCTCCGGTAAAGGCATCCGGCGCATTCTGTTTTCGGACACTAATTAACAAACATAAAGGCGTTGTTTTGGCGGGTTCACATGCATTTCGACGACTTTATGCATCTGCCCGTGCCCGGCCGAAAAATGTCGTCGCAAAGCCCGAATCGGTGCCCACCTATGAAGGAGAGACGACCAACCATCCCAGATATTTTCAGCGACATAATCGTTTACGTGGGGCTCTGGTCTCAGTCGTCTTTGCTCCATATGATTCTGCGAAAGCATCTTTCTTTGCGAGCCATCCTTTGGCGGAGATGATCTTTCTCGGAATAAAATGTGGAGAATTCCATAAACGTCTTGGTCGATATAACACAACCAATGGCAAACAGTACGGTAAAAATTTTGACCAATCCGACCGATCGCGTCAGTCTCATTGTAATTTCTTACTCGCAGAGGTCGTCGAGCAGTTCGTGGAACTTTTAGAGTAACAATAAATGTTTGCAAAGTCAAAGATTTGCCTACTTAACAACCAAATCTTATCTAAAAACTGCAGTAGTTATCATTGGCTTGAGCTACAAACTAAAAAAAACAGAGAAAACTCACCCTTATTATAATCATAATCTTCTAATATCTCCCTCAAAACTGGATAGGTCCTTCAGCTTCAGCCCCTAGATAACATAATAGCGCTTATGAAGTTTGATGGTCCATTAGAAGGTCAATATTTTTAAGTACATACCTATAATACTTTCATCAACCACACCAAAAACACAACAATATTTTCACAATAACAAATCAAAAACTGAACCACTTGAAGTCAATGAACTCTGAAGCTGAAGAGTCTGAAGTTCGATGTTCTTCTTCTTACAAATGTCAAATGTCATAGAATTACATAGGTGTGAGGAGTGGCTACAAACACGACTGTACAATATATTTCACGTTGCAAAACCAAAAAAATGCAACCACACAAAATTGCTGTAGTGTAGGTTGTAGGAAAGAATTGATTTTAAAACGAACGAATATAATCATATTGTTCGTATGAGTGGTTGAGGTTTTGGTAGAAATAGGTTTATTGATAAGTTCATTTCAGAGATGTGTACCTACCTAACCTACCTAACTAAAGTAGGCAGGAATTCTTTACTGGATAGGTGTTCCTATTTCAGTATTCCATTGCATTTTATAGGATATCATCAAAGATCATACAACATACATTACTAAATTCGCTTGAGAAAATGGCCTGCAGAAGTGCCTGAATCTTTCGAACCATTCCCATCTCGTGATAGGTTGAGATTCGTGTTTTTTATGATTATTTTTCGCAATAGAATTGTAGAGGCTGAGTTCGATCAGGAAATTTTATTCTGGTCCAATAATAGCATGGCCTCAGCCCTCTGCGATCATTAATTGTATAGTGATTATTTAGGCTTTCACGGATGTTATTCCTTCCTCTCGAGACCCTGAGAGGCTAATTAATAATTCTAATTTCACTTGATTCATTGGGATTTTTTCTCCCCGAAACGTCCAAAGATAAGTAAAAATTAGATATTTTTTCAACTCCCTGATAGACAAATTTGTTCAACGCAGTGACCTGGGGCAAATCATCTGATTTGTCCCACTACAAATATATATTGAAATAATACGAAAATTTTTAATTCATAGAAACGAGGAGAGAAAATCCCAAAGAATGAAGTAAAATGAATATACCACCTCCTCGATTAATCTACAGACAGTATTTAATAATAATAATATTTAATAAGTTGTTGTACGAGCGAATGCGCATGCGTCTCACTCTTATGCTGTCGTCAATTCTTCTTTCTCTCTAGGCAATATCTAGTCATTCAATATTATCAGATCATTGGATAGAAATCATCAAGCTGGGGTGTATGAGATATATCAAATTTTGTCATTGAAACATTCCAGAAATAAATGTTCTGCTTTGGGATATCTCCTCGAATACGCTTCCGCGTATGTTTGACGTAATTATCTGTTATTGCTTGTGACGCGAAGACGACCTGACTTGATTCTTGATCGTAGTTGACTTTGTCGTGTTGACCGGCAAATGGAGCACCGTGTAGGTAACTGTTTCGAGCACATCCCGGACTCGTCACGACGAATTCCTCTGGCGGCAATTAAGGGTGCCTTTTTTCGACTAATAAACATCTAGTTACCTCTCTGCGCTCTCAGACCGGCCGAATATTTGTCGACATTCATTCTGATCCACCGGCGGACATTAGTATGCCGAACGACGGGCCATTTAGCACAGACAAAAACCACTGAAGTTGCTCTCTCTCTCTCTTTCTTCTTGTCTCTTTTCTTTGCTCTCTCTCTCGGTCGGCAACGCAGATTCGGCGAGTACCGAACAAATGCCTGTCTGGGTTACGACGGCCTTTTCCGCGAACCACGTGGTCTATGGACTCGCCGATCGTTTTTATTGGTGTCCAAGGAATTTTTTGGGACTGCAGGACTATGATCATAGTATAGTTATGATAGTTCAATGTCATTTCAGAAGGCCATAGTAACTCCAGTTACGACAATTCCACATGCCTGCCATTAAGTTCATTTTTATATAAGTATTATGATACTTGATACCTTTTTCTCTTTCTTTCTCTGAATATATATGGCCTCTTGTCTTACGACATACAGTCAGAGCCCTTATCACGGCCGGGATACCAGCGTAAATAATGAGGGTTTTGTTTTTCGGGCACCCTGGATGTCTCACTCGAAGTGATACTTGGTTTGGTATTGTGCTCTTGTGAATCATTCATTCATATTGTTTTCAAAGTCTTATTTAAACATTCGACTAGAATTTTCAGAATTTCCAACCAGATTTTGGAAAAGAAGATGAAGAAATTGTTTGTTGACAGCATCGCGCCTGCTCAAGTCACAGTTTTATTTGTATTTGTCGTTAAAAGTTGGGCATCTCTTTGGCGAATATAGGTAATGAAAGATAAAATTCAATTTAGGTGCATAATGAACGAGACTATCAAGTTTTAACTTATTATTGTGAAATTACAATGAAAAAGCGGTGTTCATATATCCGCCTTATATATGCCTATCTCAAATAACGTTGTGTTATCTATATTCAGAAATATCATCAAGTTTTTATGAAACGGAATTTCAACATGACATATCGAAAGTAGGCCATCGAGTGTTTTCGCTTATCTCCTATCCATCTTCAGGTCGATAGTTCGAATAGTTTCTATAGTAGATGCTTATCGATGTGTCAACTGAGATCGCTAGTGAGAATCTGAATACGTGCACTCGGTGCCTCGTCAATATAGTAGGTAAGTGATGCTAAGATGACTGGGCGAATGGTTTAATTACTTGTCTGAAAACCTAAATCAAGCCTGAGAGGAAGTTGTCAGTTTTTCTTCAATTTGAATTGGTTCAACATGAGTTTGACAATGGAGCTACAGCCTCATCATTTTTCTCATACATTATCAATGGAGTTATCAATCATCCAGCAAGAAGGATAGTATAATGGGAATTTTCTTTTAGAATGAACCAAGTTTGAATCAGTATATAAATGACAAGTAGTGTAGTGTAGTCCTATCACGCTAAACAGATTTGAGTAGATCACTGTGGGTGCTTTCACCATATTGAAAAAGAAATCATACACCTAGGTCAACCCGGAACTATATTCAATATTCAATACCAAGCAATAATGTTGGATTAAAGGGTGTGAGTTTCGAGATTTCACTGAACTGAATGAAATCATTATCGCAGTTCATTTCATTATCATCTGCAATGACTCTTTCCTGTTCCTCAAAGTTACTGACATTATGCTTCGCTATATCTTATCCACATTATGAAGGAATACATCGAAGTTGACGGTATTGTGGTATGATTTTTGATATTTTATTATGATCCAATCAATATTTACGAACCTAACCTAACTTAAAATCTGATCCTCACGTCAGCAGGTTCCATCCATCACTTTCCGCCCTTATAGATTCAAAAAGTACCTCTCATTTTGGTCCCATTTTTGTTGAGATATCGTATAGGCGATGCGCCATATATAGAAATAGTAGATATATGGTAAAATCGAAGCAAAATCGAAGCGTAGACTGCGTAGATAGCATTTCTCGTACCTACCGGTCTTGATGTTACACATTGCCATCGAGGATCAACTTGAAAGTTGATTTTCGATGACATTGCGAATAGGTCCGTCCACAATCTGACGCGATTTTATCTTAGTACAATGGGACCTATTGGATAAGGAATCTGTGGCATCTCCATCTCGTTGCTTTCTATTTCGAGTTTCAAGAGAGCCAGTCAGTCATCAAACATCGAATGTCATCAGCGACTTGATGAGAAGCAAAGATAAAATGTTGATGTGGTAAACGTGCTGACAAATTTCGAGTATTCGATTTAACATCATGAATTCTTTATCAGAATGTTTGTAAGAAAGGTTAACCGTCTACCTTTTTGAATCCGGTAGAAAATTGACCGAAACTGAAACGAATAATCTCCTATTTTGACGGAGTACTGTACCATAGCCACTACCCTCTCCTGTTCTGCAACCTGTCCCCGTCCTGTACTTCCGTGTGTTGTTGTATTTTGGTGCATTTTCGTAGTTTCTTATCAAGTTTCGTAGTCATCGTAGTATAATCGTAGTATTCGTAGACACACACAATCGTAGACGACAAGTTACAGTTTGTATCTGAATAAATAGTAGTTTAAAATTCTAATATAAAACACCCTTTCATAGGTAGCCGAATTGAGAAGAAGTAGAAAATAAAATTATAAAAGTGTGTTGATAAATACACAACATAGAAAGTATTTACACCTTCGTAATCAGTACATTCTATGTTATGTACCTAGTTATCAACACCTCCGAACAACGACACACTTTTATTATTTTATTTTCAATTCTTTTTCGTTTTGCTATCTCTCAAACGGCGTTTCTATAGTATTTCAAACTAATATTTAGTTCCGATTTTTTAGTTCGGCTAACTACCAAACGTGTTTTTTAGTGTTCTTATATTTTTTGTAAGTATACCTACCCAATTTTTACGAAAAAATAATCATCATCTCCCACCTCTTTAAAACTCCCATCAGATACCAACTTTGAATAGAATCGGATCATATAATTACAAAACTCGTCCACCATATTGGATCCGTTATCTTGAATTTTTCAATTTTGACGAAATAATCATATTGAATCGATTCATGATTATAAAACCCGTCCGCCATATTGAAATTTACAGTTTTGACAAAAGCATCATTATTTTTCACCCCGAAAACCACCAGATGCCAATTTTGAATAGATTCGGATCATGATTACAAAACTCGTCCACCATATATTGAATCCGCCATCTTGAATTCACCAATGTTGACTAAAGAATCCTAATCTCCGACCTCGAAAACCCCCTGAAACCAATTTGGAATCAATCGGTCCGTTGAAAGTTGGTCGAAATCGAGTCCAGGAGTCATACAGGTGAAGCTAATAAAAGAGTGTTTGATTTATCATTGAGTTGAGTTTTACTCATTTCCATTATCGTTATCGTATATCGACAAATAGGCAAAACATCTGAAACTTCTTGTATCTTGTATCAAAACCAGTCTGATTGGAATTGTGGGGCACTTATTAGATACCTATATCGCCTTCATATTATCCTTGACAAAAAGAAAACAACAAATCATTCTATTTCTCTGCGGTTTGGGGGTTCGGTTTTTGATCGTGTTAAGTAAGGTAGGTATTCTACCTTCAACTATGCTAACATCAATCGTTTTCGCATCACTGCGAAATTCGAATACATACAGGGTAATCGAAATGCAGTGTCCGCAGCCATTGGTAACTTTGCTATTATTGAACATTGAATTGAAAAATCATGAGTCCGGTCCTGCTTGAAGTTTTTAAATTGACCATAAGGAATTTGCATGGGCCACATAACCTGCACGAAAGGCCCATAATGGGCAGTTATTGGCCGGTACTTATTCGATATTTATGTTTAATTAGTGGATATATACACGTGTTACCCAACTATTTATATGTGATTGGGACCATTTGACATTGTAAATAATATTGTTGAGTAGAAGTACGCCTCTTTTTATTGCGAGCGTTTTTTTTATTTTGTTATTGGATTTGGCGATTTCGGTGTACAATGGCTGATATTTATGGAAAACTTGCTACAAGTATTGGTGTAACCACTTTACTCATGGAATGGCCGAAAATACCGTTTTTGAGTTTTTTTCATAGATATTCACGAAACCAGTTAGGAAATGCGTCATTTTGTGTGACGATGGGATTTCGCCGAACGAATTCCTATAAGTATAACGTTTAGATTTCTCAAGTAATAAGGAAGCATTATGCAGCATAAAGAGTCCATCCATATTTTAATTACGTAACTGGTGTTGAAATGAACATCTAATCACCGCAGTTATGTAATATTTTACTTTTTGCAACTGTTAGGATAAGTTAAGTAAGACGTTTCAAAACTTCCGTCAATTTTGAAAAGTGTCACATTACATGTCAGAATTAGAAAAATAAAATTTCCCCAATTGCTTACGTCAATGTGTATATAGGTATATTGACTTTTATTTCAATCTATACTTCCTGTGAGGAAATCATGGTAAAGAATTTAGTTGCCTTGGCTTTTATGAGGTTCTTCCAATCATAACGTTGACAGTAGGTGAGGTTTCAGTTGACATTTGAAAAAATGATGATCAGAGACTAATCAAAGTATCTGATAAGCCGTTCTATTCAATTTTTTGTTTCTAAAATCAGATGATAGATAGCGCGGTTGTTTTGGGATCTGTATCATGTGATTTTCATCCTCTCTTGGTCCGAGATTTAAGATCTACAGGGGGAAGTCGCATGTATGTATGTATGTCCTTTTGATTCGATTTTAACCCACTTTGAACGGACCGATTGATTTGAAATTTGGCAGGTGTACATGATTATGGTGGCAATGCATCATGAGATTTTTGTTAGACGAAAAAACCTCGGAAAAAACAAAATGGCGGCTCCAAAATGACGGACGACTTTTGTAATTATGATCCGATTCGATTCAAAATTGGTATCTGGGGGTTTTCGACGTTAGAGATTAGGATTCTTTCGTCAACATTGGTAAATTCAAGATGGCGGATCCAATATGGCGGACGAGTTTTGTAATTACCCTACCAGCCTTCAATGATTTTATGCAGTGAAAGTCGTACCACTATAGACATCGAAGATTCTGAAATACAGTTCCCTAACTATAGAACAATCAGATGTGATTCGACGTCAAGGCATACAGGTGGTGTCCTTATATTTGTAAAATCAAATTTTCAATTTTCTATTTACAAAAAATATGTTTTGGAGAAAAATTTCTGGTGTTTATTAATAAAAATTAATTTTAATCAATTTAATTTATTAGTTGGTGCGCTGTATCACTCGCCTAATGCAAGCCACGCGATATTTCTTGATAACCTCGAAAACATTTGTGAAGATCTTGTACAATCTAATTTGAAATTTATAATAGCTGGTGATTTCAATATTGATTATGAAAAAAACGAATTTTATTCAAACCATCTCAAGAACTTATTAAATGTGTATGGAATTAACCAATGTGTACAGGAATCTACAAGAATTACTAATACTAGCGCTACTTTGGTTGATTTTGTTCTCAGTAATTTTGATATAAAAACGTTAGTTCATCATGTACCTAAGATAACAGATCATTCCTTAGTTTCTATCAACACACTAAATAAAACATCTGTAAGTTCAACAGAAAATATTAAAAATTACCGGAATTTGAATAAGTCAAATCTAGACAAAATATGTGTGGAATTAATTGGTAAAGATTATCTATTGGACTGTGTGGATGTTGGAAGATTCTATGACGATTTCAGGATTAAAACGGAACAAGTTGTTAATTCCATTGCTCCAATTGAGACATACTATTGCAAGCACAATAGTCTACCTTGGTATGATTATGAAGTTAAAAACTTAACAAAATCAAGAGATACAGCTTATCAAGTATTTATAAACAATAGAAATGAAAACAATTGGCTCAATTATAAAAGGCTAAGGAATGATGTAGTTAATTTACTCAAATTGAAGAAAAAAGAATATTACTACAATAAAATCGATTTAAGTTCTAGGAATCCCCAACTCATGTGGAAAACGATCAAAGCACTAACTGATACTAAAATGAAAGATTGCAGTTGGAATAATATTAAATTTGAATTAGATAATCAAAAACTAATAAGTAACAACAAAAATGACATTGCTGAAAATTTCAATAAATATTTTGTATCCAGTATAGAAAAGATTGTTAATTCGATTGATATGACTGCAGCTTGGCAAAGTGAACACACTGTTGAGTCGGACTTTTCTAATTTTAAGCAACTGCACTTGAAAGATGTAGCGCAAATTATAAATAAATTAGAAAACAAGTCAGGTGCTGAAATTGTAGATGTGAAATTTCTAAAAAGTACTTTTGGAGTAATAGGGCATGTTCTGTTGCATTTCATCAATATTTCCCTTGAATATGGTCAGTTTCCTAATCAGCTGAAAACTAGTATAGTCGTACCGGTACGTAAGATCAAGAACACTCAAAAAGCTAGTGAATTTCGTCCAGTCAACACATTACCTGGTATGGAGAAATTATTAGAAATGGCTGTATATAATCAACTCTTGAACTATGTTGAAACCAATAAGCTGATAATAGATAATCAATCTGGATTTCGACAAAACCACTCGTGTGAAACGGCTATACAATTAACTGTCACTAAATGGATACAATCTATTGACAAGGGAGAATATGTTGTTACAGTATTCCTAGATTTAAGGAGAGCATTCGAAACTATTGATCGTGACATTTTGATTAGAAAGTTAGAAGCCATTGGTATTAAAGGAACAGTATTGCGTTGGTTTAGAGATTATTTAACTGGAAGAAAACAAATAACGAGAATCGAGAATGCCTTCTCTAATCCTATAGACACAAAATTTGGGGTACCTCAGGGTAGTGTATTGGGGCCCTTACTCTTTTTAATATATATCAACGACATTGGCGTAGCACTCGATTGTGACCTGATCAACTTATTCGCTGATGATACCTTGTTATCAATAGCACATAAAAATTTGAATGTTGCTATAAGTAAAATGAACTCATGCTTGGAACATTTACATGAGTACTTCAATATGAATAAATTGAAATTGAATATCTCGAAGACTAAAGCTATGGTTCTGACAACAGGCTATAGATATAGACAATTAAATCTCAATTCTGTTTCGCTGAACATTAACAACGAAAAATTAAATTTCATAACAGAGTTTAAATACCTTGGTTTCATGTTAGATAACAACCTTACCTTTGGTGCACATTTCAATTATATGTCGAAAAAAATAGCAAAAAAACTTTACTTCTTCACTCGAATATCTACTCATCTGTCTACCGCTGCTAAGATCACCATTTATAATACCATAATACAACCACATTTTGATTATTGTAGCACTCTACTTTATGGTTGTGACCAGAATAAAATTATGGCATTACAAAAACTGCAGAACCGAGGCATGAGGGTGATTCTTAGATGTAATCGTTCTAGTAGTATCTCTTCCATGCTTGATACACTGAGTTGGTTATCGATAAAAGATAGACTTTACCGAACATCAATGATATTTATTTTTAAGATTATTAATAATATTCTACCAACCTACTTTAAGGAATTTATAATTTATCGGAATAGTACACATGAATATGAAACAAGACAAAATGATAATTTCCACTTGCCAAGATGTAACTTATCGAACTCAATGAAAATATTATTGTATAAAGGTTTGAATCAATATAATAAGTTACCACAAGAAATGAAAAGTGTCACAAATCTCCGTCAGTTTAAATCAAAACTAACTGCCTTTATCAAATCAAATGTCATAAGATAGAATAGATAATTAATCATGTAGATTGATATTATTATTGTATTATTACCTGAATCATTGTCTCTGTAATTTTAATATTGTGAATATTAGGATGTATACCTATATTGAAATAAATTCATTCATTCATTCATTCATTCATTCATTCATTCATTATGATCCGAATCTATTCAAAATTTGTATCTGGTGGTTTTCGGGGTCAAAGATTATGAATCTTTCGTCACAATTTGAAAACCCATGATGGCAGATCCAATATGGCGGACGAGTTTTGTAATTATAATCCAATTGTAGTCAAAATTGATATCTGTGGAAATGTTAGGGTATGGAGATTATGATTCTTCCTTCAAAATTGGAAAATTCAAGAAAGCGGATCCAATATTAATGGTGAACGAGTTTTGTAATTA
The DNA here is from genome assembly GCA_918026855.4 of Phaedon cochleariae. NCBI lineage: Eukaryota > Metazoa > Arthropoda > Insecta > Coleoptera > Chrysomelidae > Phaedon > Phaedon cochleariae. The sequence goes on from OU896710.1 coordinate 59,637,441, forward strand.
CATAATCCGATTCTATTCAAAATTAGTATCTGGGGGTTTTTGGGGTCGGAGATTATGATTCTTTGCTCAAAATTGGGTACTACTTATGAAATAATAAAAACAAAAAAAGCTTCTGTAGTTAGTCGAACTAAAAAATAGGAAATTAATATTAGTTAAAAAAAGTAAAGAAACACCCTTTTATAGATAGCCAAACTAAAAAGAAGTAGAAAATATAATAATGAAAGTGTGTTGATAAATAAACAACATAGAATTCTATTTTGTTGTAATATTTTTTACTTCTTTTCAGTTTAGCTATCTATAAAAGGGTTTTTCTTCAGTTTTTCAAACTACTACTTATTTTTCGAATACTCCGTATCGAATTAGAGTTTCCTAAATGACTATACATCACATGAACGAACCAATTTTGAAACCGGACTAGTATATTTGAAAAACATATATCTGGTTTGGTTAAACAGTGAACATTTTATGGTGAACCAGTTAATTTTTCATTAAAATGCGGCATTTTCTTAAATTTGAAATTCAATTTTCAAATCGACTAAATCCCACTTCTGATTTCGTTCAGATGGTCTGTTCTATCCGAGGCTCTATCGATGACGGCGAATATTGAGGGATGGTCATGTGATCGTTCTCTGGGGGACAATAAAGACAGTTGTTCCTCGAAACGTACTATGAATTTAATCATCGTTTCTTGGGTCAACTGGACAAGGCTGTCGGAGTATTCCTATAAATCCGGGTGCTGCCCGGAGGTCTCAAGGCCAAAGGGCACGTACCTAGTCAGAGGGCGGTCACATGACAAGGTGGTTGCGGTCATTGATACCCGAATGAGAAGAAGGACCGATTATAGGTGGAACGGAATTCGTCATAGTGGTGAGTGAAATCTCATTTCATTTAATTGTTTTTGCAAATTTTTTGGTACTGACACATTATTGAGCCACCCTGTAAAATTGAAAATTGTACAAGGCAGTATTTCGAACTTTTAATGAGCGTAATGTCAGTGTGAAGTACGTTTGTATTCATTCGTATATATTGTGTGCACTTTTTTAATGAGGATCGCACGTCTGAGTGCCGATAAGATATGCTTTTATATATAATCGACAAATCAATGGTTATGATGGTTGATTTTATATTGGTCTGAACGCCTTTTTACGAGGACCAAAAGGCACATACTCTTACAGGAATAACCACAGAACACTTTTATTTAAAGTAAGCGAATATCGAAAACACTGATTCTGTTTAGAAACCAAATTGCACGAAGAAGTACATATATGTATACGTATACGTACGACGATTTTGAAAATATTGCCATCATCAGAAGAGATTTCTGAAAAATGAATCATCATATATAGGAACATATTTCGTACTTTAGGTTGAACAAATGATTTTGAAAGTAATGAAATTATCTCACTTATCAAAAAACTAAAAATGATGGATATTTCTTAATTCAATTGAATTTTGTTAAAATGATCAACTTATGCAAGTATGCAATCTATACTGTCTGTAGATGGAGTAATATTAAAATCATTGGAAAAGAAGATAACAACCAGAAAACAAAAATCAAGGAATCTGCTTACATTCTTCTGAACGAAGACAATAGCATTGCTTCCTGTTCAGTTGCATAGATAGAACGTGGTACTGAAATCTGAAAATGAAAATGGTAAATTCAAGATTATTTAATGAAAACATCCTGTTACTCATTTGATTGCCAACGTCACCAATTGTCACTGAAAACTGAGAAGTATCGAGACGAATACGAATTTGCTATACAAATATCCATTTTTTCATTTTGAAAACGGGAGCAGATTTGTTCCCGAAACGTCCAAAGCTAATTGAACATTTGATATTTTTTCTATATATACCTTTATTTCTCTCCTCCAAACCCTTTTCAATACAAATTGTCACCGACAAGCTGGTGAATTTTTCTTTTGGGCTCTCTGATAGGAAAATTCTTTAAATGCAGTGACTGGGGCAAATCATCTGATTTGTCCTACACGTTTAATCGAATAATATTCATATTTTCATTTTAAAGAAACGAGGAGAGAAAATTCGAAAAAATCTGAAATAATCTTATGCAATATTTTAAAATTCAAAAAACAACACATTTCAGAAATCTCTCCAGATAATGGCAATATGTTGAATATCACAAATTACAAGGATTTATGGTAAACTTTTCATGCAAACTCAGAAACTGACCTCTTAGTAGCGCCATTAAGGCGCCCCATTACCATGATAATCAATTCCATGTAATAACAATTACATTTTTATGACTGGCAAATAGGTGGTAACGCATAATATTATCTCTATGTTAATTCGTCATACGACTTGGAACATAAATAACTGCATCTAGTTCACCTTTGCAGAAGTCAGTTCATATATATACTTCGCAATATGTTTGTGAAATCAATGACGTTTCTATTCCAATTTGATGATTCGTCATAATTGGCCAGTGGACTATTTTTTTATTTTTTAAATAGAATCATCACTCAAATACCTTTCAATTTCATATTTTTAAAGAATTTTTTGTTCGATTGTTAGCTTAGTTGCCATGTGTTGAAACTGTTGAAATACGATTGGGAACTTCAGAAATATTAGTTATTCGATCATTAATAATTTTTCAATTGAGTGTTGGTAATACTCCTAATTAGCAATGAAAATTCAATTGCCTCAAAATGTTTCCTCATGATTTGTGGCTAATTGCTTATAATGAATTTGTGTAAATAATAATTATATTAATTCACACTAGAGGACATTTGAATCGGTGAACGTGACAACCACGGCGCACGACTTGTGGGCGTGGTCTTGTCAGTTCTCAGCATTCAGCACAATGTTGCCAAGTCTCCAACATACACTAGTCTATTTTGATATTTTTCAAGTTTTTTTTGACAGGTTCACCTTCTCTCTTGAACTTCCGGTTCTACCGGAAACAAACTAGCCATTATTCAGGTATAGGGCAACTTTTTTATTCCATCGAAGCACCCTGTATATTTTTGCACATTCAGAAAGACTGGTCTTTCCTCTTCCTAACAATGTATAACAAGTTATGTTTTCTTAGAAAACTATCAGAGTTATAACTCTTTGAAGCATCTACTGCATATTAGGATGTTATCCTGAAATGCTGAATTACCGTATATTGAGTATAAATCTGATGCAGATTTATGATGAGTTCATTTGCTTTTTCAGTCAGAGTAAACATTTTTTCAACTCGAAGGAAGTACAAATGCTCGACAATCTTTATTTGACACATCTAATCTGGCATTTCATGTGTTGTGATCAGGATTTCCAAAGACGACTTTGGTTACATTGCAAAATCTCATTAAACCATTCCACATGCAGTAGTTGTTTCAAACAGTTATAACTCTGATAGTTTTTCTGAGAAAACATAACTTGTTATACATTGTTAGGAAAGACCAGTCTTTCTGAATGTGCGAAAATATACAGGGTGATTCAATGAAATAAAAAAGTTGCCCTATACCTGAATAATGGCTAGTTTGTTTCCGGTAGAACCGGATGTTCAAGAGAGAAGGTGAACCTGTCAAAAAAAACTTGAAAAATATCAAAATAGACTAGTCCAAACTGCACAACGATAACTTGAATGTTTTCAGAGATATAAGCATTTGAAATGGGTCAGAATATAACTGGTCACCCGGTATTTTGTTATGGAGAATAAGAAATATTTGGACATGCTGGTTGCTCGAAAAAGTCCAGAATGAACTATAACATCATGGGTTCCTACTATTATGTTTTATTCAACGACGTGACTCTAACATCTTTTGATAACTTCATTATAATTGGTGACTTGACAACCTTGACTCATTAGTGGAAATGGAAGATTATCTGACCAATAACGAAACAGCATAAAAACTGACGTCACTTTTTATTCACGTATCGCTCGAACAACGCATAGACTCATTATACAGGTATTCTGTGATAACAATTATACATTTCTGATTTTTTTTTCGTCCTAATACACATGTCCATAAGTCTACATCAGTGTATTTTCAGTATCATTGCGCTTATTATATTATGATACATGGTTGAATAGAGAATTTTAAGGCGAATATGAAAGGCTACAAAAATATACAGGATGCCATTTGAAAATAAAAAGTTCGGTCTACTTCCGATCAAACAGGTGGTTGAAGAAAATTGTCATTGGGTTCAAGCAGGGAAGCACCATCATCGATAATATAACCCTTGTGAATTTCAAATTTTCATCTGTTCAAATGAAAAAACTACAGGCTGTTACATGTCTTCTGTGTCACCCGGTATAGTATGTCAATCGACGGATATTTCCAGGAAAAAATAGTGTCACGAGTAGTATTCGTAGACTATTTCATGATTGAGCCAATAAACGAGCGCCTCGCGAGAGTTGCGCACACTGCATCAATCATTCTGGCTTCCAATATAATTGACGTTGTCAAATGTCAAAAAATCGCTGAAGAACGAGGTTATTTGGTTACGTGTGGGTCAATTCGACTTCTGCGTATTGGGAGAGCAAGTCCGATAATTTTTATTGAACAAAAAATACCGTGGAAATTAACGATTCTGAGAACAAGAACGGAATAGTCATATATAATACCACAAGTGATAATATTTTGCCGGCAATATTCGGTGATTGTTACGACAGCTTGTTGCCTAGTCATCGATGTCATGAGCGAAATTAGAGCAACAAGCTGGAGTATGTCAATCGACGAATATTTCCAGGAAAAATAGTATCACGAGTTGTATTCGTATGACTATTCATGATTGAATGAGACAATGTATATAAGAAATAGGATACATAATTTAAGTATATTCCAACTCGAACTGCGAAGAAGAACATAATGATAGTAATAAAATACAGAATTTACTTTTTTAGAAATTAACTACCTACTTATAGTTATTCACAAAGTGAAATGTACAATTTTGATGAACAATATTCTTTTATTATCTTGGAGATGGTTGCTCTTAAAAGAGTGTTTACAATTGCTATCCAATTCAAACAAAATAAATGGAATTTATGTGATATGGAATAATTAAAAAAAAGATATCGTCGCCGAGGGCTCGAACCATCGACCTTCGTATCCTCGCGCAACAACCTTAACAGTTGCGCTACATCAGCTAGTAATTTTAGCAGTTAGTCACAATAACTTGGGCAATTAAAGAAGATTACTTCAAAAAGGAATTTGAATTCTATTATTGTTGTGTCAGACCGTCAACAAATATGCAAACTTCTTAAATTACACATGAAACGTCCAGCCAGAATAAAATTGTCTCGCCTTTCGTACAAAATATCTCACTAACGCGAATTATAAGTAAATAAAATAAAGGAACTTAGGTTATTGTCTCAGATATGAATCCGAAGCAGTCTTGACCAGACAGGATGTCAAAATTTTATCGCTGATAAACGAGGTTTGTTGGTCACGTGTGGGTCAATTCGGCTTCTGTATTGGTAGAGCAAGTCCGATAAAATTTTATAAACAAAAAATATCGCTAGAATACAGAAGAAACCGTGAAAATGGTCGATTCTGATTGGTTCTCGAGATCAAGAGTGGAATAGTCTAGGAAAAAGTATACCTATTTATCCTGTTTGTCAACAGCACTCAACAGGTATACCTTTGCGAATTTCATTGGTGCGTATTTAAGAGAGACCATTTGTTTTTTTCCTTCGTTATTTATGCACGTCTGTCTTCGACAAAGATTATTTAACAACTTCAACATCGCAATTCATCTATGAAAGTCGTGCTCAGCAACAAAGGAGTAATTCGTGTGTAACTTCGGAGGAAAACGAGACATTGTGTATTGTGTGTCAAAAGTAGGACAGTATTAGCTGACTCTTATAGCCGGTATTGTTCCTATTTGCCGTTTACATTCCGTTCATAATTATTAAAAACGGTTATCGAATATTCATATTCGGAGTAGAATGATGTGGGAAAATGGGTTTTATGTCTTCAGTCCATGTCACGTTTTTTTGCTATCAAAAATTGGATGAATATTGTATAGGTACGGCTGAATTTTTATTAATGAAAAAAAGAAACTTCTGAACAATAGCTGAAAAGATGCAAAATAATAAGTTAATATTTACAATAAAACAATGCAACAATAATAATTGTAAAGGGATCAACATTCTCATCGAATACCATGACCAATTCGATCCACAGTTTCCATCATATTCGTGGTGAGCTTCTTTTTCTTCATTCTCAGATATTTTTTTTCTAGATCAGTTGCGGCACCAAAAAATTCGAAAATGCACAAATTTTCATCTGCACTAGCTGTAGCTAAAAATTTAATTCACTCATACATATTGAAAATTAGGTGGAGCCCAATATTAAAACGACTAGTGATAAAATATATGAATAGTTACGGCTGCATACAATTCGTCAGAATGTATTTCATCAAAATAATATTTTATCAGATCGATCAAAAAGGAGCAGTAATTCGTCGGAATGTAAAACATCATAGGATCGTGAAACATCATACCGTACTTCATAGGACTAATTCATCATAACCGTATGTCATCAGAATGGTATTTTATCAGAATCGTATAATGACGAAACGATAATTCATTGAAAATACAATATAATTATCAGAACCGTATTTTGTCGCGACAGTAATCTTTCAGAATTGTAGTTTGTCAGAACGGTATAATCAATCATTACTGTAAATCATGATATTGAATAATCAGAACTGTAATTTTTCGGAATTGTATTTCATCATAACTGTATTCTGTCGAGAAAATGAAAAATCATAATCGTATGGTAAAGGTTTTTATACAATGAGGTTTTGACAAAATACGATTCTGATGATTTACTTCTGCTATGAAATAGTTTTCTGTTGGATTACTATTTCTATATAATATGATTTTGACAGAATGCCCTCTCGACAGAATTAGATTATGATGAATTCCCGTCATGATATAATACGGTTCTGATAAATTACTGTTTTGATCTAATGCGGCTCTTATTCAATAACATTCTGATCTATTACACTTTGACTACTTACGTTTTGTTATTATACATTTCTGCAAATTACGGTTCTATATGTTTTACATTGCGATGAAAAACGTACCTACAGAATTCAGTCCCTGTCAATTACGTTTCGTACGAATCACCATGCAGTCTCATGAAATATATTTTTATTGATTATATTTTGATACTTAATATTCTGACGATTTAGTTGTCTTTAATAGTTACTACAAAATCTTACCCAATTTCGTTCCTGTATTATCCCATAAAAGGTATGGTACTCTTCCAAAGCTGTTTCTTACTTCGTCCACTATACAGTCCAAATTTTTCAAAACCGTTAGGTAGTTGCCATCTGAATAATAACTAACCTATAAAAATATGAAGATATAACGAATGTTCAGAAATTGAAATCAAAATTGAACGTCTTCGTTTTCGTAAGATTGTACATTGCACCTACTCACCAGAAGTTCTGCAGATAAAGGATTGAACGTTAGACAATCAACTAAACAGTTCGGATGCGGATGTTCCTTGAAACTGACGATTTCCCTTTTATCGACGTTCCATATGGTCGTGTAGACGTGTCCGCCCACTGCCAGCAGTGAGTCTTTCCACGGGTGCCAATCAACCGCCTGAAAAAAGTTGATAACTTTCAACTTTTACGTTTAGAATGCTAGATCGCTCGTGTGACACCTCTATCAAATGGAATTTTGATTTTCAGTTCAATCAACTAGAAATCGAATTCCAGTTATCGAAATACCCAGTCAGTATCCCAATAATTGAGTAAATTTCTGGTCATATTTGACGTAATTTATTGATAATTTCCACTCCAATTATTTCCTATGAGTGAATTTCATTTAGGGTAGAAAACTTTACTTTCTGTTACGTATACCCAGGTTACCGTAACTGACGAGTCTCAACAATTACTTTTGAATTCAATATCTACTGGAGCCATATCGATTGAAGTGAGGTTAACCATGAATACATAAAGTATCATTTTTTATTTGATAACAGAGAGGAAAATACTGACTGTATTTCGGAAGGATTACAAATCATACAAGGGCATATTTTTGTCGAAATAAACTTTTTTCCTTTGAGACGGAGTAACAAAATATCACTCTTTATAAAATAGCCTTACTCCTGCTGATATACATCAGAATAGTTACTATGCACACTATATTCACTTATGTGGTATTATATGGATTTATTTATACATGAATTGTAAAAAATAACTGACCTTTGTTGGGGCTGCATACTCCATTTCGGCGTTCGGTGCAAAATCCGGCCAAAACCACGTTTTGATTCGACTGTCTTCGCCTGTGGTGACGAGACCCTTTTCCGCGCACGACAGCTTGACGGTGATGACGTCACCGGTGTGGGCGTAAGGGCACGCTTTGATGCACCGCAGACTCGACGACCAATAGCAGATCATGCCTCTGGTGCAGCCTGTTATCAGGTTGCCTTGTTTCGTCCATTCCATCGAGGTTATCACGCAACGTTTCGACGCTGTGGTGAGGCAAGGGCATTTGGCCGTAGCTGTGGTCTGGAAAAAGGGCCCCTTTATTGAAAAAATCGCGGAAATCGTACGATATCCTTAGAGGAACAAATTGGACTAGTGTTTTTCAATAGTAATTTATTTTACAAGGGAAAAAAGGTGTAGATTTTAGCTCCAGGAGGAATGAAGCGACAGAATAATCTCGAATATTCAGAACATCGTCATATAGCTTATGAAAATTTGATCAAAAACTCATCAAAACAATCGAAACTAATCAATTCATCGCCTTGATATACTCACAAAAAATGAGTTGAGATGACAGAAAAATAATGGCTTACATACCAATAGGAGAAACAAAAATATCGGTACCTCAAAAAATCAAAACCAATCAATAATAATTATAATAATTAATTAATTAATAATAATAATAAAGGTCTTTATTAATCACGATTCGGCAAATATTAATGAATAATATGAAAGAAAGGGCGAGGTTCGATTCATTCTAGAATCCCGAAAGGGGTCTAGCTAGAATGTCTGTTCTTCCACCTAACCCAGCAAACAGATAGAAATCTACGAGAAACAATAGGGAAATTAAGGAGAAGAGAAAAAAATACTTTGTATGAAATCATTGGTAAAAGACTTCACATATTCAAAAGCAACTATTGACGACTTAGTAACCATTCGAGTAATCTGGATCTGAATGCACTAGCAGTTGAGTACTGAATTCTTGATGGTAGTTCATTATTAATTTTGGTAGTACTGTAACTGTATGAGCGTTGATAATTATGCATCTTGATTCACTGAAAATATTTTCCCATCACATAAAATGCATGGGTTGAGATACGAGATACGTATCAAGATTCCAAGTACTCATTTTCCAGGACAAACTAAGACTTTTTTCCCTATAAATATATGTCCGCAAACGCTTTGTTGTCGATCCATACAGAGTGTTCCTTAAAGACAAGCTAATATTTGCGAGGGGGTGATTCTTTTAAGAAGAAAACTTCATATAAACGTATGTCCTAAAAGTCTTAACTTTTGGGATACAGGGTGATGAAGTTTTGAAAAATATTCAGTTTCTTGATAATAACTGAGACAATATTGTATGCATCTTCATGAAATTTGGTGCACGTCTTTTATGCATCAAGGTGCATATTATGATGTACACAAATTTTCATTTCACTACCAGTGGCACGGTTACAGAAAATTTTCAATTTTCGTAGAATGCTATAAAAGGCTATTCAACTATGTACAAAAAAGATACTCTTGTTGATACTCGATATAATGCTTCGTTTCAGAGAAAAAACGGAAAAACGAGGCCAGACTTAAAATGTTGATGCCTGGGAACTCCATTACTGGATAACCACAATTTTTTTTTTTGTTATGTTCTGGTTCCCACGAAAAGGGATATCCTGTAATGTTCAGAGAACATCGTGAGACCCAAGAATAATAAGGTAGGAATTGGTGTTCTTTTTATATTTCTGGGTAACATTTTGAAAATTTCATACCGATTCAGTCACATTGCAGGCTGAATTTTGCGATCACGAAAAGATACAGAGTGGACAAAAAAAGAATCAATGCATATTTTCGACATTGATCTCAAAAGTTAGGACGTATACGAGATATGTTCATATGAAGTTTAATTCTTGAAATGGTTAGAATAATCGGCCCGTTGAGTATTAGCATATCATTAATTGACACCCCGTTCAAATTTTTTTTATCTTCGGTACCTTTTATAACAAATCAATTCAAGAAATAGTACTCATTTTGAATTTCAAAATCTACTAGTGGTGCACCAGGAAAAAGTCTGGGTGAAAAAGAACTTGACCCCCGAAAAAATATCTCTCTATCTATGTAATCCCTGAAATGTAACCTATGTTCCAAAATTTTATCTAATTACCCTGAAAACTAAAAAGGCTCTAAAGGAAAAATCTTGTAATTTCAAAGCTCTGTTGATCGGAAACGATGCGTTTATAAATTGACGTTTGTAGGAAAATAGTTATTTGTTTTACTAGGCAGAAGAGTACAAGATTTAATGCCGCGGCTGGCGTTTCATAGCCTTAGGCGTAGCCAAGGCTGGAAAACCATCTAAGGCATTACATCTTCTTTTCTGCAATGTGAAACATCTAATTTCTTCTCTAATTTCTTCTCGATTTCACGCAAAGTCCAAATAATCCATCATTTTTTGTTCACCCAAAGTCATTGTCAATTTTGATTACCAATTGGAATTCAAATTACTTGGAACGTTGCATAGCAACAAACTTTTTCTGCCTAGCAGTAAAAGTACACTTTTTCTGCCTAGCAGTAAAAGTACACTTTTTCTGCCTGTTAAGTGTCATTATAAATCTACTTCTAATGTCATTTGGAGAAAAAATTATTATTTTGATCTGAAAAGTAAGCTCCTGAAATATTGATACTGTATTTTGAAATTGAATAATTTCCAAAATTTTCGAGTCCTGATATAAAAAAATACATTGAGTGTGAGCTACAAATTATTCCTAATTCATCGATGAGGAAAAGAAGGAGAATGAAAGAGTAGCAGTATGAATGTGCAGAAGTGGGTGTTGCACAAGTGTGAATTTTTGAAGAACATTCCAAAAATTATTCAGGGTGTATGGTTTCTAAACGCATGAAAATATTATTATGAAAATTACTTTGAATGACTCGAAATCCCATATAGCTATTTCACTGAATCCGAAAGCCACAGCAAAATGCGTCCCTTCCCTGTTCCATTTTATGCAATTCTTGACGTCCCATTGGGAGTTGATGACCCTCCTGGATTCCTTTTTTTCCGGGTGCCAAACGTGGACTTCACCCTCGTAGGTGGCTGCTATATAGCCCTGTTTACCCCAATCAACCACCTGATGACCTACAAAACAAATTGAAACTGGACAGTGCCGTGCGTATTTTCTTAATCAAGGGGATCGATATTTTGCAAACATCTTTTTACGGGAATTTTCGGATACATTTTTAACATAATTTCCATAGTGAGAACGTTAAAATCAGGGAGGTAGAAATGGTAGAATAATGTTTCCTAACTTTTGTTATTTTCTCTCCAAAATATCACTGATGTGGCGAAAAACTTTTAATAATGATTTAATACAAAATTCGACTTGTGCGTTGAGTTTTGCTTAAAAAAAAAAGTTGAAAATTTGCCTTCTGGGTCGAGGTCACTTGAATTTCGCTTCATGTCAAAAGTTAATTTTTTTATATTAATCGCTGAAAATAGTAATAGTTCGATGATATTTTGATAGAAGACTTTGATATTCAATAATATTTGCTCCTGAATTCCATACACGATCAACTTTGCATCAAACATTACAGAAATTTGCAAAGGAAATTATTATTTCTCCAAGAAAACCATATTTTTGTGAATAATTAGTAATTGAAAGTTAATAATAGCACGATGAAGTTACTGGTATGAAACAGTTTTGTCGGTGTTACTTATTTCCTAATATAACCGACATTTCGTAGAAATTAAAAGTATATAAAAAATTTCAAGTTTTAATAGAACGTTCAAATTCGGAGACACATGTGTAAAATTGGAATTGAAACAACTTT